>VZTN01023031.1:83487-122153 GCA_013400515.1 Erpornis zantholeuca
AAAAAAAAAAAAAGGCTAGAAAAAGAAAGAAAGAAAAGAAAAGCAATTGGCACATCTGCATTCCGTTCCCATGGCGACACAAAGCACCGTGCTCTCCGCCGAGCCTCCCCAGCACGTTTTCCCAGCTGGCGTGGGGCGAGCACCCCTGGCCAGGGCCGGGGTCCCCCGGGCCCCCCGGCACCCTGGGGCAGGCTGGAAGCATCGCCACCAGCCCCTCGCCCAGCGCTGGCTGCTCACATCCTGCAGGGACGATCCCCGCGCTGCCGCCAACCCACACGGGTCGTGACAGCTCTGGGAAGGCTGCAGAGAGAAACCTTCCCGTGGCTGGGGTTGCGAGTGGGCTGTTAGCTGGCTCTCTGACCCCCCAGGAGATGCTGCTGCAGATGGGGAGGGCTGGGGGAAATGCTGCCGCGTTCCCACTACTCGGCGAGGTGGAGCGCGGGTGCCCTGCCCCATCCTCTTCTCCGCAGTGGGCATCCCTTGCCGGGGGACAGGGGAGCACCACAGGGCCGAGCTCCCCGTGCCCAGCAGCGTGCGGGGGTGGCGAGAGGTGGGATCCCCCCACACCTCACAGGCAGGTTTTCCACCTTCCCTTGTACGGGGTAATGGCGTCAGATGCCACGTAGGCCCGCAAAGCTAAATCTGCCTGTGCACCCTTCCAGGGCCAGCAAAGCACCGCCATAACCACAGTAAGGAGAAAGGATCTCAGCCTGAATTTGGCTATACCGGGAGAAAGAAAAGTTCTGAGGAGCTGTTATTATATATTCTAATGAGAAGTCATTGGAGAAATTAAAAAGGGCAGAGAAAGACGAAGACGCCAGCACTAATTCCGCAGGAAGCCTCCCAGGGAAAAGGCTGTGTGAGTGTGAACGCTGAAAAGCATGAAGGCCTGGAATTAGACTATCATTTAGAAAGCGTTACTAATCCGAAGTTACAGCAGTAATTCCATGATTTGCTGGGTCCCACACGCAGCGCCAGAATTAAAGATACGGATTTTCTAGAAATGTAACTCAACTGTGGCACCGAGTCTCGGCAAGATCCGAATGAATCATTCATTCCAAAGGCAGCGAAAGACGTGTCATTAAGAACCAACCTCCTTCTCTCCAGCCCATCTGGAATATGTATACTCGATGCAATCCCAGAAATTGTGGAAGAGATCGGAGGTGGGGAGGAAGGAATGTAGTCCTTTCCCTCCTTTATTATGTTGGCTATTTTTAAGAAATAATTTTCCAATTATTTTCACAATATTGTGAGTGGCGCTCAATTCTTCTCCTATTTATTTTTTCCCCCTTTCGTGCGCTAGCATCGAGTCAGGTGCAAACGGTTTCAGTGGAGATGCTTTAAAACTAGACTGAACAAAGCAGGAGGGAACTGAGCAAGGTGGTTGATGAATGCATTTATTCCGGAGTAATGATTTGATGGGGGATGGAGGAAAGAAACATTCAAATTCCTAATGAATGTAATTCAGGAGGAATCATTCAACCAGCATGTTAGAGAAAATCTGTTTGGTGGGAGTGTTCTGCACTGGCAGAACCCAGGAGGTATTTCTGTCCCTGGCTTTTGTAATTGCAAAAGGTGAAAATATAAAAAGAGGATCTGAGAAAAAAAAATATACACACATATAATAAATGTCTTTGTGTGTGTATATATAAATACATATATATATAATTTTATGAAATAAAATGGAAGTGTGGAAATCTGTGTCTACATGAAAACTCTTACAAAGGATTGATGCAAGCTTTTTCACCTTGCTATTCAATCAGCTGGTCAGAAACCACTCTTGTTTTTTACTATTTTTTTTTTCTTCACAAAATCACATCTCCTGAGCTGATTTTTCAGGTATTTTTTCAGGCCATGTACTTGGTACACTTACCCCAGAGCAGTTCCCCCAAAGGGGACTGAGACAGGGACTGAGCGATTTGGCTTTTAATGTCCAGGAGAGAGAAACTGCAATTGAATTTTTTCTGGTGCTTTAATTCTTCATTTTAGCCCCCATTGTTGGCATGAACCTATGGGTGTCTCGAGGAAGTGTGAAGGCAGCACCTCCTCAATTAACAAGGGAGGTGGCAGCGAGCGATGGGGGACAGTGGTATGAGCATCCCCAGCTCATGCATGTGTGGGTGGGGGACGAGGTGGTGGATGAAGCCCCCCAGAAAATCCCTGCTTGTAACATACCTGCTGCATTTAGAGAGTCCCTGGCAGCCCACCGATGGGGTCTCTGCTTTCTGTCTTTTTTTTTTTAAGTGCCATAGTGGAAGGAAGGTCCCCAAGGGTCTATCCTCGGGCCAGGGATGGATTTTGGCTAGACATGGTTCCCTTTGTGGCTTTGCCTTTTGCCCTGTTAAGGTAGCTGTTGGCTTTGAATGGATCTTTTCCCCTGTGTAGGCAAAACCAAGAAAGGAAGGCATCTTTTTCGGCTGTGCTGAGATGAGAGCCCATGTCCTGGCATTCCTGGTTCTTTCTCTTCTCAGTAGGACTCTCCTGATGGAGCAGTAGGATACAGCATAGGCCAAACGTGGGTGAGGCTCCTGGAGCAGGGCTGTGATGTCTTTGTTCTTCAGGCAGAGCTGGGGATGGGCAGAGGGAGACAGAAACAGAAGAATCGGCATGTGCCATTGGGGGATAAATGGAAAATATCATTTGCAAGTTTCACCCTGGGGAAATGATGCTCTGGGACATGCTCCAGCTCATGCTTTCCCATCTTTTCCTAAAACTTGTCTGCCATACAGTGGCTTTGGCTTGGGGAATGAGATGTAGGGGGTTTATAGCAAATACCTGGGGAAGCCAAACTCACCTGGGCTTGGGGTCCGGTGTTCAGGCCCTGCTGTTTGAAGGAGCTGCCTTGGAAGCCAGTCCATGTGAGCATGCACTCTTGGTTATGGATGAAATCCCATCAACGGGCATTTTTGTGGAATTGCCTGGCAATGGCGAGTTCCAGTCTTGAGGCTGGGCTCGGCCATTTCTTTTGTGTCTCTTGGCTCCCACCCCTCCCTGCACCCTCGATGCAAACAGACAGTGCCTCCCTTTACCTGCTGCTCTGCCCTGGCTTTGTCCGTGCTGCCGGAGAAAGGGCAGAGCCCAGGAGCTTGGAGGGTCCATCCAAGCTGTGGCCATGGACGGGTGCCGCTTATCCAGCAGGGAGAGATCACGGCTGCCTGCTGGAAACACTCTCATGTCTGGGTGGAGGGAAGGTGTTGATTTGGCATCTGGAGGTGTGAGCACCGAGGCGCCTGGCACGTGGCGGTGCACACCCGCTGTTCGTGGTGCGGGTACTGCGTGTCACCCCCACACTGCTGCCACATCGCAGCCCCTCAGTTGCCCTGAGTCTCTGGATGTCCCACCAGAGACCTGCTGTGGGGCCACCAGCGTAAGGTGGACGTATGGCTGCCAACACTGGCTTCCCTGACGTGTGGTACAGGAAGTCGTCCTGTCCAGATTGAGGATTTTGGTGTTTCGTGCTCTCAAGTCTGGTCACCTTGGGAAGGTGCTTGCCAGGACCCAAACTGGAAAAACATCATCTCGGTCTTCTCACCACCTCTCTGTCCCTCTGGGGGCACATGTTTGTGACCAGAGCTTGCATATGAGGCTGGGCCATCACGCTGCCCACAGCTGGGCTCCCAGCATACGCAAGGAGTCAGGACGAGGTTCTGGCTTTCGTGTTTTCTAATATTTATCCAGGGGCTCAGGTTTGGTTAGGAGCGTTTGCCACGAAAGCTAAGGAGTGGGGGTAAAAAAAAGAAAATGGGGGGAGCAAAAGAACACAATCTCCGTCAGTTAGCTGTCTCTTGGAAACTCAGCTTGCTGTTCCAATAGAGGCTTTCTCTTTTCCTTCACCCTGGTCTGGCCTTAAGTACCACTTTAAGCGGGCTTTGCTCATTCACATCCAGGCTCCTTAGAGCAATTGAGCCCGCAGGGGTTTGAAAAGAAGGGACAGTCCCTCAATGGCAGGACCTTGGGCCAGGCTAATTGGTTTTGGTTCAAGGGGATACTGGATTTGTGAAAAGCCCAAAGACATCTTTCCCACGCCAAATCCCGGCTCTTCAGAGGGGGAAGTGAGGGGTGCTGGGTGGAGAAGGGAGCTGAAAGAAAGATGGCTTAGCTGAGGAACCTTCATAAGGACCTGGATGCCCAGCAGCCTCGGCAGGGATGGGTGCAGCAGGGGGCAGCGCCTGGGGTGGCACAGCAGCAGGGACACAGTGTCCTTCCTCCTCGGGGCAGGTGGACAGAGGTGGCTGGCTCCCGGTGGCACGCTGGCAGCAGTGGCCTGGTTTCATTAAAACCAGGCTTTTTCAGTGCATGCCAGACTCCCGTGGAGATGCCACAAATGAAGGAAGGATGGGACATGGGTCCAGAAACCAAATTGCGTCTGTCTGCTCACCTGTCTAGCCATGAGGGGAATTTGTTGAGGTCTTTTGTATCTCATTTTGATTTAGGAATTTATTTATTTTTAAACATTGATTCTCTCTGGCACCGTTCCAGCAGTCCCACGACCTTTACTCTCGCCAATCCATAAAAATCACTTAATTATTGGGCTGAAAATCAAGGCTTGGAAACAAAGCCAGCTTATGGGACCATCAGTTCTTGATATATTTCCTGAGAGGACATATTTCTGGGCACCTTCAGAGCAGAGCACGCGGCTTGTTGGATATGAGATATCAAGGCATTATTTATTGAGGAAGTCTTCACACTCTCTCATCTGTTATAATTAACTGATGACATTTTTTCTTAGGTTCAAAATATGGTGAAAAAGTATAATTAGCACGAAGCTGAGGCACTGCATTAAAATGTCTCCTATAGTTAATGTAGGGTAGTCATGCTATTTATTATAGGAGGGGCTGGCTCTGACCTCTGTGTTGCCTAACACTTTTTATTGTAAAGATTCTTGAACTTTTTTTTCTTTTTGAGAACCTCTGACACTCCTATTGTTTGCTGTGGGCCCTTGAAATTCGTCCGGGGGAAGCTCTTCGACTTGAGAAATGCCTATTCTTTGTCCCTTAAATTCCTTTCAGGTTTAGCTGAATTATGAATTGTTCAGAATCGCGATTTCCCTTCTCTTGCCTCTTAGGGAGGGGGGGGTGGGAATTAAAATTTATTGTTTCCCTGGAATAATAATAACAGATCAGAAGCAGGGTGAGACCATGGACTCCCACCACTTTATTGCAGAGCTCTGGACCAGCCAGGGAAGGTGGGAGGGCATTTGCAGCCAGCTCCATCACCTCTTTCCACCTTTAGGTCATATCCTTCCAGCACAGCCTCTTCTCCTGGGAGAAAACTCCTCTGGGTTCCAGCTTCAGGAGGAAAAAGTGTAGGGGATGTGGGTGCATTGGCCTGGGCACTGCCAGCCCCAGCAGTCCCCTTCTCTGCCAGCCCCAGGAGAGCAGCCTTCTGCCGCTGCCAGATAACATTAGTCCTGTATTTCATAGTGGCAGAAATCTGTGCTGAGGCTTGGGGCTTGAAATCTCTCTGCCTGCACAGGATGAAGCAGGGATGGGTGCGGGGTGGAGGAAAGGGAATTTGTTACACTTGCCTACAATTGTTTTTCTTTTTGCTTATATAAACAATCTATTATTTATTAGCTATAAATAATGCATTTTTCTGTATGTTTAGAATGCACGTGATTTCTGTATATTAAAAATGTACATGGTTGAAGGCACCAAAGCAACCGCTGGCAAGTCGGGGGGTACCTGATTTCATTTTGACAATGAGACGTTAATTCAACCTTTCCCTACCCATGCCCTTATGAGGCTGACGACACGGTCACAGCCTATTTTTAGCTCACTCCCTCTTTTCCTGTCCAGAGTGGCTGCACAACGAGGTGGAATTAAGGTTGCATGGACAGCCATAAATTGGACACTTCCTAACTTTGAAGTGCTTGACCACGCAATCTGAGTGAGGGCTTTTCAGGGCAGTATTTCTGCATGTGGCATTAACTGCATTGGCTGGAGACGTCAAAACACAGGGGTAAAAAAGCTGTAGAGCAGAAAAGACCTATCAGCCTATTGAAAGTGTTCATTTGAATAGATGGGGGAGTCGGCAGAGCCTACACTTGATCTGAGCTAAATGGCCAAGAAGATGTCTCCAGGCTGAGAGGGCGGAAACCTTTGTTCCTTCAGTCCCTGCCTTGATGTTTTCTTTGCTGTTGGTTTTCCCTCGTTCCCTCCTAAGGTTTGGGCTCCTGCTCTTGAGGAACCTTTGGCTTGTTTAGTGAATTTATGTGCTTGTGGAAGCGAGGGTGTCCCTAGGAATGTGCACACACGCGCACGCTCCCGTCACCGCACCAGCAGACGTGTGCTACCAGCTCGCAGGTACTTGCTGATTGGCGTCCTTGCCTTGCCTTGCCTTGCACACTCCCTCTTTCCCATGTCACTGTCAGGAGCCATTCCACATGTTGGAGGGAAAGGAGAGGCCTTTGTGTTTTACATAGGAAGGATGATCTCTTTTTTTTAGCTGCTGGAAGAATTACTCCAGAGGTGATTATATGCAAAACACATTTATCTTTGCTTGAAATAGCACTTTTTTGTTTTCTTTTTTTTCCTTTGTTTACTGGTGGGTATCTCCATTCTGGCTGTCAATAAGAGCTTGGCTGTCTGTTTTTGAGCGGAGTGTACACCTTGAGCAAATCAGTCTGGGAAGTAAGCAGCTCTTTGTTTTACTTTCCCAGGTAGAATGCAGTCACAGGCCCCTGCACATACCTTGTGCCACCAGAGCACTCTCCCCCAGCTGGCAGTGTATTCGCCCTGGGTTATAATTATTTGACCTAGCAGTTTTGTGTTTCCAGAATTCCTGGAACCTGATACCTGCCTGGGGCGGTTTCTGGATCGGCACAGGTATCTAAGTGTCCTACGTTTGGGTTTCCATTGTTTGGGTTTGGCTTGTGTTTCATGAGCATCTCTTTCATAACTTTCCCCCTCTCTCCTGCCTCTCAGTTCAGCAAAGGGCCTGTCTATCTGAATGCAGGCAATAAACATCTGTTCTCACCCTCACTTCTGTTAATGAGATAGAGACAGGTAAGCATCACACATACCAACTTCCCTGCTCTAAGCAACATCAAGGAAATGGTGACAAGCTATTAATGGAAAGTGATGGTCTGGGTGCTAATTAGTGCTTCCTTTTCAACTTTTACCTACATGTCTGCTGAGATGCCCATCCCAGCCTCTCCCCTCTCTCTGCATCCCTTTGTTTCCAGCACGTTCTGTGTTCACTGTGCACATCCCATGTCAAAGAGTCTTCTCTCTTTATTTTTTCCCCACCGATCACTTTCTGCCTCCCTTCATTTCCTTTTTCTTTCCCTTTCCCCCGGCACCCTCATTCTCCTGTGGTTGTTTCAGGCAAAGAATCAGTGTGATATTATAGTAGGATCTGAAAGCTTGGGGATGGGATATGTGAAGTTGGTCAGGAATTGCTCATCTTCATCACTGGGTAGTAATATTTGCTTGTGGCACGGGTGCACGGGGTCAAATTACCCTGGGGACATGAGGTCAGAGATCTATCCCCTCTTCTCACAGGTAATGCTGTAGGGAGCCTCCCAGCAGCTCACAGGTCTTGATCATGGAGCAATTAGTATTTAAAGCAGATTTCTGTTAATGCCCAGAGACCAAGCAGGACAGGCCTCCATGGTGTGAGCCTGGAGGAGATGACAGGTCCTGCCCCAGAGAGTTCGTGATCTAAACCCTAAATGGTTTTGCTGTCCACCAGCCCTTGTTAATGGCTGGTTTTTGAGATCCACCCCAATTTATGCTGCTGCAGCAACATGATTCCTGGTCTCAGCTTGGTGCCCAGTCTCTCCTGTTTCTCTTTCTTCTGGTCCCTGGGCTCTGCCCCTTCCCCAAGGACACTAATCATCCCATCCTCACCTTTTTTGCACGGGCTGTGGGTTTCTTGCTGCCAGGCTTGTGTCCCAAGGAGCTGCCTAATCTGCCCCTGTCATTCCCAGTCACAGGCTCCGCACACACCATAGCTTTATGGGGAATGCTTGCAGGGCAGTGGGAAGAGGCAGCCATGGTTTGCACATCAGCTAATTAATTTTCATGACTGAACGATGCTGCCTGGTCTCTTGTTTATACTCCTCGCCTCTCCCCTTCTCCCCCTCCTCGCTGACACACACACAAGACGACACATCTCGTAGGAACGTCAGCATCCTTCCACAGCCTTGAGATGCGAGCGGTTATTCTGTTGGCTTGTCAAACGCGGGTTTCCCTGCTTCATGGTACACAGGGGCCCCCTGTTTCACATTTGCTGATTCTTATTAGACCCAGCGCGCCAGGGCCCTGTCTCTCCCCGCAAAGCAACGCGCCGCATCCCATCCATAAATCCAACCCTGGAACAAAGCCTCTTCTACCCTGCCCCATATTTCTACCCAGCCTGCCCGCTTTCCCCTCTCTCTCTCTCTCTCTCTCTCTCTCTCCCCCTCTCTCCCGTGCTGAAGGTTTCCTAGTGCCAGGGAGATATGATAATTCTTGTGAAGAGAGCATGAAATGCCTCTGCTCTTTGTGTCTGTTTAATTCAATGAGAATCCCAGCCCCAGATGTCATGAATGGTGGGCTTTGTGCTGGCCCTTCCTAAGCCCTAACCGCCAGCCCAGCTCTCTGTCTTTCTTGTTTCCCACCACTGGATACTGATTAACAAACTAAATTATTTTTCCTCCCTAATGATGTTTTCCCACTTTGCCCACCAGGCTGGAAGAAGCCACGGGGAGGAAAGAGTTTGTGCAAAGGATGAGATAGCCAGGGAGAAAATTAAAGAGACAGTGTTGCTCTCTGGGCTCCGGCAGTGCAGGTCCACTCGGCTTTATTTCCTTATTAGAGAACGGGGTCGTGTCTGGCTGTATTTTACGTGGCTGGGTGTATTTCAGCCGAGGGATGGGCTTGAAAGCATCCACACAACGTATGCTCTGGAGCATGCCAAGGTCTGTAACTCACTTGCAATTGTGACTGCAAGTTTGCACGGCCCCAAATTTAAGGTCTCTTTTCCAAACATCAGTGACATGTGATAATTACTTGACATCCGTCCATGCATATGGGAGCCTCTTTCTAATTGAGACAAATTCTCTTTTCCTTAATCAGACATGACTGAGAATTCGTGGAGTGGGATGCCTTGGGAAGGGCTAGGACGTCTCCACCTGAGCAAGGAGAGGTGAGTCCCTGGAAGTCTTGCTGAAGGATCGAATCCGACTCATGCATGGGAGACTGGCTCTTTTACCTGATTCCTCCCTCCCTCCCACAGCCAAATTCCCAGCCAGGCTTTTGAAACAGGGCCAGTTGTTAGCTGCTGCTAGAGAAGACCAGCAGCGATAATCCAGGGAGCCTGGATGGAGCTGGAGGCAGGTGGCCAAGGCAGGATTGTGCAGAGCCACCTGCTTCTTGAAGCCCAGCAGTGCCTCCTTGCTGGGCACCAGGGAAACTGTGTCCAGCAAACACCCTCCTGGAGCAGGAAAAGAGGATGGGTGTCATCCTTGTGAGTAGAAAAGATGGTAGGGAGGGAGAGAACCTTTTAACAACAACCTGGGGTCTGAGTTGTGCCATTGGGAGTCATTGAGAGGGGGCTAGTTTGGCATTTTGATTTTAAAAAACCCCAAACAAACAACCAGAGGAGCCCCTGTGTGGGTGGTGTGGACTCAGCTGGGGCAGGGGTAGGTCTTACAGACTGGGCATGAGAGAGAGCTGGGTGTGCTCAGGAAGGTTCTACAATGGTGCAGTGCTCAGCCCTGTATTTATCAGACAATACGATCTGTATTTATCTCTCACACTTGAGAGCTCCAGTCAGAGTGGACCAGAGCCTTGCCTTTCCCCGGACAGATCTGGGGGGCTTGTGCAGGCTCAGCTCAAGGAGCAGCTGCTCCTGTCAGAGCCACACCAATGCTGTGGTTCTGTACCACAGCCATGTACCCAGCCACGGTTCCCCTTTTCCTCAGCTTTGACTCAAAGGGGGAATAAACAGGAAAAAGGGAGTTGCTTGCCTGCACCCACCAAGCCCTGCAAGCACACCCACTGCATCCAGCAAAGCACTGCCTCACGTATGGCCTTTGCTTCCCACTGCAGTCACATCTGACCCTTATTACTTCTGCAAGGTAGAACAAGGCAGGAAAAATGGCTGTGCAGTGAGTTTCTTCATGCGCCAGGATTTATTAAGAACAATAGGGGAAATCAATCCATCTATGTAGAATACATCGCAGGCTGCAATGGGATAAAGCATTTATTCCGCTCTTGAAGGGTAGAGCTATAACTCATGGGAGGCAAAACCCTTAGTGCTCTGGAGTCCCTTCCCTTCATGTGTGCAAAGAAATGCTTTAGCCCATGGCAACCTACCCGCTATTGAATTTGTGTGGAGAATCTGCCGTCCTTCCCCTCTGCCGGCCCCTTTTTGGAAGGCGAGTCACTCATTAAAACACACCTCTGGAAAAATGAAGGGGCTGTCGGTTCGAAGGCATCTCTGCATCTCGGTTTTACTTGAAACAGAAAGGGAATAGAAATGTCTCAGTGATTTAAAAGCAACCCCCCACCAATTTTGAATGGACAGATTGTGCTTTAACCAACCCAGGATTTGCTGCAACTTTCTGCTGATGCCCAAGGACCAGGCGCTGCAATTACAGTGGAGAGGGATGGGTTGGGGTGTTGTGACAAGGCAAGATGCTGTGCAGGGAGATGTGTGTTGTGCAGCTGAACACCTCCAGTGCTGACTAGATAGATGTGTGTGTGTATATGTAAGTACTCCCTGTGCCCAGCTCTCTACTCGTGGTAGAAGGCATGCGGTGCAAAGACTGGAGCAGTAGTTAGCAGGGGCAAAAGGTGACCAGGATTTGTTATAATCTTTCTGGGTGTGAGAGTGTGAAGCTGGGGAGGTTGGGGTGGGTGGCATTAATAGCGAAATGGTATTTTCACTAAGCCTATTTTCACTGGGTCTAATCTATGTTGTGGGAAGAGGATCTCTTCCATAGGGCAGCCCCAGCAAGGCTTGTGAGCTGTTTGGAGGGGTCTGGGCTGCCAAGGAGTGCGGGCAGTGGAAAGCAAGGCAATTGAGCGGACACGTCAGATGGCCTTCCTCAGCAGACATGACTTGGTAGGTAGTGTGCTGTTGGGCAGATGGGGTTAATTCTTACACCCAAATCAAAAGGCAACCGAGGGGGGAATGTTTTATTAATGAAAGCAGCCCTTTGTGAGTATTCCTCCCGAGGCACGTTCCCTCCACCCGCTGCCTTCCCCCCTGGCTGCTGTCTGGCCCCACGTCTTGCTCAGTACCTGCTCAGCTGCCACTCACCCACTGATAGGTTTCATCAAGAAGTGTCTCCATATGTGTCTGAGTCCTGAACCTGGGTATGTGGGGTGGGAGGAGGAGGAGGGATGAGTCCTTGGCCATGATGGAGACAGGGGTTTGCCACAGGCAGGCAAAGCTCGGGCTGTCGGAGGTTGCACGTCAGCCCATTGATTGCTGCAATGGTGCTGCAGGAGTCACCTCTTGCTGGTACTGAAGAGCAAGAGAAACAGAGTGTTAGGTAAAATGCAGGTTGAAAGTGGGTACTTCAGAGGGCAGGATGAAGGGATGAATAGAGATTGGGTTGGGGAGGTTGGGAGTGCCTTGCATACTACCCAGTCCCCTTCCCATCCTGCCACCTCTCTGCCTGCCAAGCAGTGGGCTCAAGAGAGGAGCAGTGGATTTCTGTGCACCAGAAAGCAGCCTCTCCTGGTCTCTCTTATCCTGCTGTCTCCCTGTGCCATGTCCTCAGGGACCCTGGGCAGCTTGTTATGTTAAAGGACAGGGGCAGAGCCCAGCAGTGGGAGTGGCAAGGGCTGTGTGTGGAGATTATTTCTGTCGCTTTGTTAAAAATAAAACAAAAGCTGGTTTATGACAATTGATTCAGGAGAAAGAGGAAGTGGAGCTCAATTCCCAGGGCACCTTTTAGCAAGGCTCTGCATGTGCACGCGCGTGTCGTACGCGTGTCAGAACTGAGCACCCACGGAAGGCCGGGTCGGGAAACCTCACATGGAAGCGGGGAAAAGACCCCAGTGCATGGCTGCTTCCCTGAGGGAACCCCCGCAGGGCTAATGTTTGATCTGAGGCTCCGTTGTACTCCTCTGAAACCTTGGGATGTCAGGAGCTCGAAGGGAGCCTGGGATGGAAGAGGATGCCATTTGCATTTTCCTATGAATGCATCTGTTTGTATAAATCTGGTGTCTCCGTGCATGCGCACACTCCCCTATGCGTGTATCCCCTACGCACTGTCCCCATAGTGTTCTCTGCTCAGGGCCAGAACTGGTTAGTCTGAAATGCAGACTCTTCCTGGAGGAGCTGCAACTCCCCTCCCTGCTTCAAATCTAGCAATGGCTATGGACACAGGAGTCCCGAGATGGTTCACCATGCGATAGCAGAGTTTCATTGTGGGGGATGAAGGCTCCCCCTTTCAAATTTGCACAGACATCAAAAGAGTCTGGAAGGTTCAAACAGATCACAACGTAATCAAAATGCCAAGCCACCGTCTGCTTCTGCCTTTGGGTTGACAAGCAGGATTAGCACCCAAGGGAAGCAGGGTGTAATAGTGTTTCACGGGCACTGTGAACAGCCCAGGAGTGTGTGGAGTACAGAAAGGTTAGCCGAAGGGCAGGTCTAGCTACAGACGTACGGTTGGGGGGCGGATTTTAAAGCAAGGAGCTGTGCGCGTACAACCTCCGTGGATATTTACTTTAGCAGAAGGCAGGACTCTCCTGTATACCAGTGATGTCACGCTGGAAGCAGTTTAAGCTAAACTGGAGAAAGCCAGTTTAAGAGTGGAGATGTGCACCAGCGTGGCGAGGAGCAGCAGCAGTTGACCTATAGTGCTGTCATTATAATGGTGTGGTTTTCCGTGTAGACAACCCTGGAGCGGAGCAGCTAGCCTGCCATCCCTTATGTTTCACTGTCTAGCTGAGATGTATAACATGGCCCTGCCTGCATGCAGTTGCAATCACCCTCTGGTTCTCCACAGAATATCGGAGCAGATGCCGAATTTTCAACGAGCGTTGTGTGCCTATTGCACCGTGTGAAATAGTCCCATCATGGCTAAAGACACATGAAATGCTTCCCAAATACTGCTTTATTGTCAGTAATTGCTGGTCTTGTCCTGAGGGCAGCCCGAGACCAAAGATGAGGGTTCCTTGGTTGGTATTTGGTGTTGCTCATTTGGAGAGCTGAGCAACACTGATGTGTCCGCTGTAAAGCTCCTATGGAGTGAGAAATGTATCTGTAGCTTTGTCTATGTCGTCTGTGTAACGATGCGTTTTATAACTGACCTTGTTTTAAATTTGTGTTAAATTAAGGTTTAGGAAGCTCACTTCTTCTTTACTGATACCTCTGCAGTTTTGGTTTGGAATTTATTTTGTTTTGGCCAGGAGAAAGGTGTAATTTGCCCATAAGTCACTCTCTGATGGCCGGACAGGTGACCTCTTGCCTTGTAGCTCTCAGAATGCTCTTTCTGTCCAGGCTGAGTCTTCCAGGGCCAGTCCAGTGCCTGGCAGCCTTTAGAACTCACTGGGACACACTGGGGCAGGTGGTCGCCCATGTGGGGATAAGCCCACTCGTGTCCAAGGGGAAAGCCATGGCAACGGAACAGCCATGGGCATAAGCAGGGCCCAGGCAACATGTACTGCCTGGTGAAAGAGAAGTGTACCAAGATTGTTCCAGCTAGGAGGGCTGGGGAAAGAGCTGTGGGAGTGCTGCGTGCCCAGCGCCTTGGCACCGTGAGCATGGTGGGCTAAGATGGCTGCTCGCCAGTGCACTCTGGCCCACCATGGCAATTCCTTTTCTCATGGGGCCCCCCTTTCTTGGCTGCCGCTGCTCCCGGGTGCCCACTGCCTCGGGGCTGGCAGAGGAGAGCCCGCTGGGATGGGCCAGCTGCAGGCCTGAGGCAGCGTGGGCCCTGGCGGCCATTTTGCGGGAGGCGAGCGCCGCCTGTAAGATGGCCGCATGGGCATGAGGTGGGGTGCAGCGCTGCCTTGTCCTCGCCACGCTGCCTCCCTCACGCCGTCCCCTCCTTATCTTGCTAATTACCGATGAAGGCAGAACAATAACGGGAGCTGGCATGCCCCAGTTCTTTCTCTGCCACCTCCTTCCTCGGGCGGAAAATCTGCGCACACACCTCCCCCCCACCGCCTGCCAGCCCCTCTGTGATATTAACTGAATTAACATACTTCCTAATTTGCCCTATGTTTTCCCTGCGCCGGCTCCCAGCCGCCTCGTCATGGCTTCTCCAACTGGTGGGGAAGAAGCGAGCGCGTTCATCCCCTCTGCTCGTTTGGTTGTATGCGAAAAATCCTTAATGACATCTAAAAGGGGTGGTGGGACAATAGCCCACACGGGGTTTGGCAGGAGACGTGCGATATTTACCCCACTAGACCATCCTCACTGCCTCTTTACCGAGGGATTACGACGGCCGCCATCCCCGCGTTCCTCCATTTATTTATTTTGCCGGTGGCGGGGGGGACGCGTTGGCACGCGGCTGCTTTGTGCGCCTTGCTTCACCTATGAAAGGGACACACTAAGGTGTTGCCATAAACCCCTGGATGACAAAGAAAGAGCCTTTCTCTTCTGCTTGTAGGCAACAATGACAGAAGCCTTTAAAACCATGAATTTTTTTTTCCCCCCAATTGCAGAAGGCTTCCCCTAAAAGGAACTTAAATGCATACCATTAATTCTAAAGCGCTGAGCTCCTGCTAACTATGCCATGCTTTTTGTTTCTGATAGTATTTGTCCATTGCAGAGAGCAAGCCAAGGATGCGGAGCCTCCCCCGCCCTCCTCCCTTTGTTTAAGTGACAAAATGTTTCTATGTTCTTGTTTAGAAAATAAACCTTTGTGGGTTTTTCAGCTTTTAGTTTTATTTTTTTTCCCCATTTATCATGGTGTGAAATCCAAACTCCCCTTCTTCCCAGATCTTGGGAATCCATGTTCCTCATGATCAATTTTCCCTCCTTTATCTAAAAATACAACATTATTTTATAGCATTACTCTGAAAATGCAGCAGTTATATTTTGAATTTGAGTATTCAGAGCTTCAGGATATTGCAATATTTTTTTTTACAAGCGATGAATGATATGCAATGATTTAAGTGTGTAATGCACAATACAGATGCCATGCATTGTAAATACATTTCAGGGGCATAAAATCCAACACAGAGAGCCGGTGTTCCACGAAAGCCGGGAGTCCAAAAATAACTGTAAAAATGAATTGTCTGTCGGGACGAATCTCTCAGATCCAAGCCAATATTTGCAGGGTTACAATATACAACTGGCTTACTTATTGGCATAAATATCTCATTTTAAAATGCCGACGATAAACTGAAAAAGAGGTGAAGGAGATATTTGACTGATTACTGGATGCCATGGATTACCTGCATTTAATTTCATACTTACATGCTATTTACTTATCCCATGTTTATGGGTATGCGCTTTAGCTTCATATAAATCTCTCCAGTCTGTCTGTCTCGCTGCGTTCTTTTCTCTTCTGCCATCCCATGTGCTTCTCATGGTCCTTCTTCTGAAACCACATCACAGGATCTGATGGGGATAATGGGAATCCGCCTCTGGTCTCTATCATAAACATGCCAACGTGGGCTATTGTGTCGGGAGCCGGCGGTCACCAGATGGTGCTTGGTTGCCCAGGGTCTATGTCACTGGGTTTGGTCTCTCGATAAACCAACAGCTCCCTTAGCATTGTGTTTTCCCCCAAGATCTACCTACCCTGACTGAGGAGGGTGTAAGGACCTTGGGTAATGAATCCCGAGGAATAAAATCCTTCTGGGTGCGTTGGGTGCTTTGCAGCCTCAGCCATGCAGCTATGAGCTGCCCTTGGAGAGCTGAGGTTTGTTAATCCCTGTGCTCAGCTGTGTTCACCCTGTCTGCATTCCTGGGAAGGAAAATGAGTGTAGTAGTTTGGGACTGAATGCTGTCTCCATGTGAAAAGCGGTCCATGTCAACTTAAGCAGGCACCTTGCTACCTTTATGTACCGGGCTTGGGAAGACAGGGCAGAGACAGCTCTGTGATGCAGACAAAATCAAGCCGTCTCCTCTTGCCTGGGCTCCCAGACAACTCTTGAGTGTCTGCTAAAGGACTGGCTTGTGCAGGTATCATTGAGAGCTGTAGATGTTACAGTGACTGGAGTACGGGGCTTTCCCTGTGAAAAAATGTCCAGCCAGGAGAGACCCAGGGACAGATCCTGCTCTTCATTCTGTGCCTGTATGTCCTCAGGAGGTCCTGGACATTGTTGTACATGTGAGCTGCAGAGTGGGAATTAATGCAGAAATAAAGATTGTAGATAAAAACAGTGAGAGCAATGGCTCTTCCTGAACGCAGACAGATGGAGAGAGCCTGGCATAATTACATTTAGCAAAGGGCCGCCATGAATGAAACCAATTAAAGGAGAAGCAATGCTCATATGAGAGAGAGAGAGGGAGAGAGGAAGGCAACCTCTCTGTGTCTTCTTGGGAATCCACCTTCTATGGGGCGTGAGTCACACACGGTCCCCAAGTCAGGGGTGAGCTTGTGTGTGCACCTGCCTCCTGGCTTAGGGGGACTTTGCTTATCTGCCATGGTGAAAAAAGAAGGAAATGGGAAACATCGGGCGCTGGCGGGGCCGGCACGGAGCTGGCTTGCAGCCAGGCCCAGCCTTGCCGTCTCCATTGTCTCATGGCTTTAATGCATGCCTAGAAATCCAGTATTTAGGATTCAGGTTACCATTGTAAAGCAGAAAGGTCGTGCTCAGCGCCGCCTGGCATGGATTCCTCCGGCAGCTCTTTTGCCTGCGTGCCTCATGTTGGGACGGTGTTGGCAGAAGGCCTGGGGCCAGGAGGCTGCGAGGAGCACGTCTTTGCTGCCTCTGGCATAGCGTGCACCTTGCAAGGGATGCTGCTGGCTTTGGGATTTAGGGAGGGCAGTGGGAGGTGTCCAGAAAGCCACACAAAGGAGAGGTTTGCATTTCCTGGGCAGCCAAAGCTGACAAGCTTGGCATAAAATCTAGCAAGGCAGGATCAATGTGTCTCTTCCTTTGGCTCTCACTTGGTAGGAGCTTCCCGAGTAGCTGCTGCTGGTGGCCAAGGCTAAGAGAGGCTTTTGGGACTGTTCCTCCTGATTTCATTTGTAGTCCCAGAAATGGCTGTTTTCCAGCTTTCTTCCCTTCTTCTACTATCCTGCTCTCAAGGGAAGATGCCTTTTGGGTAGAAGAGCAGCTGGCAAGGCTGGACTAGAATAATTCACAGGGGTTTTAGAGCAAACCTAGGGATTTGGGGTGTCTGTTGCAAACCCCCAGCAACTGTAATCAAGGACTGTTTAAAAGTCTCAGTTCTCACTTAAAATTAATAGAATTATGCTAACAAGAAATGTATTTAGAGACATCTTAATTGCAGGGAAGACTCTGGAAACAAATCAAAGACCTTGTAGGGCTTGGGCATTATCAATCTGAAAAGAAGAAAACCCTGCAAATAGTTGGTTTTTGGAATGAGTCTTAGCAATTTTGGGGATTGAGACTGGGGATAAGGCTGACAGTGCAGGATGCTGCGTAGCACCGAAGAGAGAGAAAAAGAGAGCCCGACAACTCAAAGTGTCATGGATCACGCTGGGTTGGATAGTGTCTGGCTTGGGTCTTATTTAAGCCCCTAGACACACTGAGGACTCCCAGGAGTGGTCCCAGATGTTATTGTGTGGCCCTGGGCACAGAGAAACTTGGACACAGAGGTCTGTGGTCTGGAAGGTAATAATTGGTGATGTTGATCCCTGCCACCCTATTCTACAAGTGAGGGATGCACATCTCTATACGTGCTAATGAAGGTGGTGGGAGCAAGGCTGTACACACACAGACTGGCTGTGCCTGTGGACATGTTTGGCTCTGTCTCATTCTGGGAACAGCTTGAAAAACAGTGCTTGACTTCCATGCTGCCAGGACTCTGAAAAAAAAACTTTTTAAAATTGATTTGGTCCTTGCTTTAACGGAGAGGTCATGTACTGTGTGCAGCGCTGTGGAAGACTCTGCTTAAGAGCCAGAGGAAGAGATGCTGTCTCTGTGGTCTCCTCATGGGACTGTGCAGGATCTCCCCAAGCTGCTGCAGACATGTCCCAAGTTGCCACTTGGACCAGTGACTCGAGGGAATGTGCTCCTTCAGTCCATTTGTGATGCATTTCCTGGGTATTGCCTTGGTCCCAGTGGCCGCTTGTCTGAGCGTGCTGCTGCCAGTGTGAGTTTTGATACATCTTATGCAGAAGTGTGCTGGAGCTCTCTGGAACGAAGGGCAAACTCCATGTGTGAGTCTGGACTTGTACAAGCTTTTAAGGCAGTTGTGGTCCTGCACAGTCCCCAGGCTGAGCTTTCTGATGGCGTGGCACTGAGGAGCAGAGTAGAAATAGAGGGCTTATGAGTGGGTGCAAGGCTGGGACCCATCTGACTCATTTTGCTTGCAATCAGGTGAATGGGTGATGTGTCAGAGCAAGCTGAGAGCTTGGAGAGGAAACAAATGGTTCACATAGATAAGTGCTGGCTGGGGAGCCCATCAGGCGCCTGTTCCCTTACGAAGGAAAAATCTTTCCTGCAGCTTGTTGCATTTCTGTAGGCTCTGACTGACTTCTGCCTCCTTGCCTCCTTCTCATCCCCAAAGGACAGAGACTAAAGGAGTGCCTGCTATTGCTGCAAGAGCTTGAGGATGTGGTAGGAAGTGGCTGGTCTCTGCTACCTAATTAACAGGATGGCTGAGTTCTGGGAAACAAAGGCTCCGGTTTCTACACTCTCTTCATCCTTCTTCCCTTCCTTCCTAGCCCCAAAAGAAACGGCCCTACTGATACCATGGGATGTTTCCATAGATACCTTTGTGGGTGTGTGGATGTGGAGGGGACTGTCTTGCTGTGTGCAGTGGGATGAGGATGGTGATGGTGTGCTTTATTCCAGACTTGGATCAAGCACTTCAGGGAAGGCGTGGCTGGAGGAACAGGGATACATCTCTTCTGCTTGGGCTATTTCCAGCTGCAGCTGTCTCGAAGCCCTGCAGAGTGCCCTTCTGCCTCCTTTGGGGAAAACCTGCCTCTGTTGACACATTTGGGCATGGAGCAAGCAGAACTGGCCACAGATGCCTGCTGCAAGCAGGGCTTTGCCTGCTGCATGCTCCAAAGGCAGTACCAATCTACTGGGATTGTAGCACCAGTGATTAGTGGGGCCAGTGCACTTGGATGAGAGCTGCAAGGGCTCTGCCGAGAAGGGATTCTCTGCATCCTGGGGAGTTTTCACACCTGCATCCTCTGATCAGACCCACTCAGTGAGAGTCATGGTGGCAGGCAGAGGGACAAGGGGGTGTTCGAACTGCATGCTGCACTCCTGAGGGACTTGCTTTATGGCTGTGCAGAATTAGTCTGTGTTTTCTAGGCCACTTTGAAAATGGCTGAAATTTTGATTTCCATAGCCTAAAAACTGAGCTCTGTGTTTGGCTCCTTAAGAGACAGGCAAGGACTAGAAATCTCTTGTGATCTGAGGGCCCAGCCAAGGTCTGAATGGCTCAGTGAGGGTGGAAATGGGCTTTGCAGTTTGCTTTGACCACGGTCAAGTTTACTGCTGTTGTTCCCCCAGTTTGTGCACAAGTGCCCCACTGAGGAGCTTCCTAGCTTCTCTTTGCTGCCTGAAGTTGCTAGGGCAGAAATGTGTCCTTTCCCTGGTTTGGGAAGGACTGGAGTGGTGGTGGCTGTCAGGACTGGCACCTCTTTAGAGCTGTGTTTTCATGGCTGTGCTTAGAAAGGGCGGGTGGACACGAGGCCACCAAACCCTGAGAGGAGGGATGTCTCCGGTGACGACCACTCATTTTGCCATGCAGCCCTGAGGAGCGGGAGGCTGTGTGTCAGCCCGATGGAAGCTCTCTGCAGGTCCTCCTGCCCGAGGAGCTGGCAGTGACACATTTCTGACACAAACTGAGAGGAGATGCCTGCGTGAGATCCCGGTCATGTCATGTGGGATCAGGTACCAAACCCAGCCGTGGCTGCAAGCAGTGAAGGAAGCAGCTGCCCCGAGCGATGGTGAGCATGATCCAGAGCTAATCCCGAGGCGTCTGCTCCCTGTGCGTGCCTGTGGCGAGGTGCTATCCTCAAGGTCTCCCAGCCCCACACCGGAGCTGCTCCCAGGGCTCTGTGGCTGTCTGCAGAGTGGAGCTGTGGATGCCGGAGGGATGCCGGCTGAGGATGTGACGGGTTCGCACTGGCCTTGCGTTAGATGACGGGTGCCGGCTCCACAGGGTGCAGGCACAAATATCTCGGGGGGATTTGCTTTCCTGCAGAGCCTATTGCTCTCACAGGAAGATGGAAAAATTCGGGTCCTAAAGGGATGAACACTGCCTGCACTTTGAAGGCAGACATCCCAGGAACCATAGGGAAAAAAAAGACACCCACTGATTTTTTTTAATTTTTTTTTTTTTTTTATTTCTCCCTGTTTCTGTCTGCCTATCAGCCTGTCAGCCAGCTAGATGCTAATCCACAGCAGCAGCAGCACAAATAAAGCTAGACTAGAGGGATGCTAATTTATGCCTGGATTTCATGCTTTGTTTTACCTCCCCACTTTATTGGACAGAGTAGGCTTTGTGAGTGACGTAAAATGTTGCGTGTGCTCTCCCCATGGCAGGTTCCTGCACATGCAGCAGGAGAAGTTCATTTCTCTGTAGCCCTTGCAGTCTTGCACATGCCTTTCTCTGCCTCCCCTGGATCATTTTGGGGGGGTCATTCCTGATAAACCCCCATCTGATGAGGACTCCCTCTAAGTTTTCTTGCATTCTCTGTGAAACCCAGGGATGTGTTTCCAGTCTCATTCGTGTCTTCTCTCATGGTGCCAGCATTTATGCATCTAAACTGTAATTTTTTATGCTCTTGCTGGGTAACCAGACTACAGCCTCAGCAATTTGCATGAATAAATGTCATGTAAAATCATCCGCTCGTGGGTAGTGGCCAGCCGAAAAGTTATGTGGTGAAGCAATCTGTTCTGAGTGATCTGTTTAATGAGATGTTGAGATTTACACCTCTCTACGTCCACGGGGAAAAGCATGTATGGATTTAAGGTCACAGCCCTGAGGTGACTTTACCTGTGTGGTACAAGTAGGTGAGGAGTTCTATCACTTGTTGCTTGGGAAACTCAGTGTGTTAAACTGTGCTGGTGGGCAAAAGCCTTTGAAATGCCCTGTCTTAGAATAAAGGAAAATGTAAAGAACAGTCAAAGAGGTGTTAATAACACAGGGTCTTGCAGGGTTTCTTGTCAAGGGTCTTGCATGGAATCCCCACTGGGACCCTAAGAGTATTGGAAAGGAAGGATCAGCTACCAGAGGCAGGGAATGGATGTGTTGGAGGCTTGCTGAGGTTTTCAGTTCCCATTAGAGACAAAGGGAAGGACATGCCCAAATACTGTTGAGTCTCTGTGCTTGCCAGGCTGGTACTGACTGTTCCCTGCAGCCAAAGCTCCATGAGCAAAGCGGCAAATCACTGGGGAAGGAGAAAGCAGGCAAGACAGAGCTGAAGGGGGCTTTGAAATGGCCACGTTGGTGGGGATCTATGAATTGCCTTGCTTTTGCACTCAGGTTTTTCACAGCTCCTGCTGGCCTCTGCAGAGCAAGTTAAGGGGAAGAGCCCAGAGCTGGGTCTTGTAGCATGGTCTGCCCTCAGCTTCACCAGGTTAAATCCTAAGTGAGGATTTAATTGTGTTCAGTAAAAGCTGCCCAAATTTACAGCATGGAAATGAGAGCAGAATCACGAGTGTCCTTGTTTCCTTTTAGCATCAAATAGATTTTCTCAGCCTTGAGTTCTGCAAGCTGATCTCTGTAGGGTTTTATTTCATTCTCTGTCTTCATTGCCCTATTAAAACAACAGCTCTGTCCCCGAGTCCCTGCATGTCACTGTGTGTCGAGTGCTTATCCCTGTGTATTGGGGCACAGGAATGTGGCAATAAAACTGTTCACAACCACTTGTTTGGATAAAAAGCACAGATTTGCTTACTTGGCAGTAGTATCCCTTTTTTAAGCAGAAATGTTTGCACAGGTGACTTTTGTTTTGTCACAGTGGTTGTGGGAAAGAAATTTTTTGTCTCATGCATGTTCTTGGGTTTCTGTGTGACATTTTGCCAGGCCTTGTTTATAGTAATGTCCAAGAATCTCCTATCTTTCCTCTTATGGAAAGCACACAAAGGTATAGGGGGTGGATCTGACTGCAGGAGCAATGTTGGAGGAGCAGAGCTACCTCTGCCCACCAAGGCAGGGCTCATGTGGGTTTGCATCACAGCTTTTCTCTTCTCTGACTAAGCTAAAGGACAGGAATAGTTTTGTACTCCTAAGGTGCATCTGTTTGTGTAGGAGGATGTGGGATTGTGGCATTTGTCTTTTCAGCTTTCACTGGGCTCCTCCACCAGGCTTTCTTTGGGCTGATATCTGCTCAGATTGGGGGGGGAACCTCTGGGCAGCGTTGCACCTTGTGTTGCACAGGTCCTCATGTGCAAACACTGTAGGTGTGCGGAGGTATCTGGCTTTGTGCGGGTCTCAGAGCCAGCCTCTTTGAGGTCTCTTTGTTTTGTCTCCCTCTGGGTATCTTGCGTGGATGCATTTGCATATATGGAAAACGTTGTCATCATCTTCTCCCCCTCCCCAGCTCCCGTTCCCTTTGCTCTGCTGGCTCTTGGGCATTTCCAGCTGAACGGAGCCTGCCAAGGCCAGCCAAGCGCGGTGGGGCCGGGGGCGAGCACCCCCCATCTGCCCCTTTGCTATTTCCTTCCCCAGGCTTGCCTGCGGGGTGGTCAGGGCATTGGGGCGTTTTTCCCTATTTTTTTTTTTTTCTCCTGGTATTTAATAACTAGCAATAGGCAGAGAGTGGGGACCTGAAGGGAGGCTGGTCCATCCTCTGAGCCCCCATCTCCAACACCCTGCTGCTCCCCACCTTTCTTCTCGTGCTGTAGCATGTCTGGCAGCAGCACCAAAGAGAGCAGTCCAAACCGTGCGGTGAGGCTGCTCACTTGCTCTAAATCCACGAGGCCAGGTTTAAGCACTTTTTGTTCCTGCCTGAAAAAGCCTTGGAGTGGTTATACCAATAAATCTCTTGCTCCTCCATGAAGATGTCCTTCCCAGGACATTTTAAGTCCCTAATCCTCTCCAAGGCATCTCTGGCTCTATCTTGTCTTCTCTAACCTGTACCTGCCCCCCTGCTGCCAAAGACTTGAATGCCCTGAGGCTTCATCCCTCCAGTCTGCCTGCTCTCTGTGCACCTCTGTGCAGCCCTGCTCCCACTCCACTGTCCTGACATCCTGCTGCCCACTTCGAACTGGGGACAAGCTGGGCCATTGGAACGGCCGGGGGCGGAAGAAGGGGGTGGAGGAGAGACGGGGCAGCTGCGAGGCTTGTGTTAGTAAACACTTCCTTGGGTTCACATTTTAATTCCTTACCCCCCTTCCACATCTTCTCCCCCATCCTTTCCCTTTTCTATATGCTCACACAATGAGACCATTGTCAAGGGGTGATTTGAATGAGGGGTCTCCGGGCATGTTCCCAGCATTGTCAAACAGAGTGGGAAAAAAACCACAACTCCAGCCTAGCCAGGAGGACCAGACCAGACTGAGACAGATGCCTAAATTAGTGACAAAGCCTTTTGAATGTCCCCCCTAGACAAGGGTTGCCTTGTGCATGCGTGCGTGTGTGTGTGCATGCTCGTGGGTGTGTATTTGTGGCTGGGTGGCAGCTTGCATGTCTCCCCATGTTAATTAGTTTTGCATGCATGTCTGATAAGGTGCCAATGAATATATTTGTACTCCTTCCATTGGCGAAAGCTGTCTCGGCGGCGGGGGAGATGCGGGGTGGTGGGGGTGTGCTCAGTGCAGCCTGGCAGCCTGGGGTAATTGAGCTGTGCGGGGCTGGGAGAAGGGGTGAGGGTTGCATCGCCGGAGCTCGGCTTCCCAGCGATGGGATCTGCTGCTTTCGTTGCAAATCATGGAGAGTTTAAAAGAGAACTGAGGCTTTTTTTGGTTCACTGGGTCTTTCTCTTCATCTTGGCTGATTGTCTGGCTGAGGGTCTGTAGGCTCTTTCTTCTCCTCTGCCCTGTGTGTCTTTCTCTCAAGTCCCTTAAAAGGTGTTTATTTCCAATGGATTTGTATCCATCTTTGTATACACACATACACATGCAATCACTCACACAAAGCCCCAGTAAGAAACCCTCCGCCTCCTTCTCCAGAAAGGGAGTCAAATCTGCTACCAGTTACAAAATATGGGAGGGAAGTGAAGCGTGTGGGTGCCAGGGGTGGAGCAGTGGAAACAGGCAAATGGAAATGCAGAACAGGAGTTGGAGAGACAGAGATAACGTGCCCTATAAAGGATTTATCAACATTTGCTCAGGATAGAGTTATTAATTACCAATGCAGAGAAAAGTCTTTCTACATCCCCAGCGTATGGACCAGCACATAATGTCATTCCTAGACTGCTGTTATCATTCATCCATCCATCCATCTGCATTCTGTAGGTTCACACAAGAATTCATTGTATGTGTAGGGGTGTAAACATCAGTTCACATCTAATTAATTTCCTGTCTAAATTAATTTTGCATCCTTTCCCTTAAATCAACAAGACTTAAAAGCCCACATACATTTCTTGAGCAGAATGGGAAGAAACTCTTGAATGGGCCAAGATGTGTTTTCTCCCTGTGGTCCCACCTGAGCAGCTGTTGGATGCTGAAAGAGCAGGGATTTACATGGCACAAGGCTGCTCTGAAGCAGAGGTCACTTTGGGAAGTTTTACTGGAGCACAGCTTTCTTCCTGTGGAGTTTGCTAGCACCCAGATTCATGTTGGCTCCAATTTGCTTCACCTTCTCTTCATTCTTGGGTCCTGGTGCAGTGAGGGAATGAAGAACACGATGGAGCAGGGCTGGCCCTGCAGGGAGCCTGGGTGGGAGATGCTTGGGCCAAGCAGCAGAGCATGGGGTTGACTCCTGACGGGCTGGCTGGGGAGAGGGGGAAGGTCATGAATGAGGTAAGGTGGCCATTGGCATCAGCAGGGTTTGGGTTGGGTAGGGCTAATTCCTCTTCCCCCACCAACTTTGCAGCTACACTTGGCTTTTGTCTGGTGCTGGGAGGGAAGCTGGAGAGATGGAGAGATGGTAGAGTAGCCAGGAAGCAACAAAGCCACCTGGAGGAGAGCTTTTGCCTGGAGGAGAGTGACAAGTCCCTGGCAGGGCAGACTGGGCTTCAGAAGGAGTAGCTTTGCTTTGTGCTCAGAGAAGTCCAGGAATACAGGCAGGGGCCAGGCTACACATCCCCATAAACCTGCACGGGACATCTAAGAGGGCCAGCCCAAAGAGTGCCCCAAAATCCTCACTGCCATTTCAGCAGTAGGTACAGTGGGCAGCTCGTCAGTAATGTGCAGGGAAAAAGGGATTCCCATGAAATGCAGGTCTTCCATTTGGAGAACAAAGGCAATTTTCGTCTGACTTATCAGCGGTGCCTAATTGCGCAGGGTGAATAATGAGCAGCCGGGGAGGCAGCACTGCGGTCCCTCCGGCGGGCTGCAGCCGGTGGCCAAGGCTGGAAACCCCTAGTCAGTGCCAGCAGACAGTGGGCATCCTCAGAGAGGTGCAGCCCTGGCACTCTGTGCCCATTTCAAAGCTGTTTGGACTCCTCCCTTGCAAAGTAATTGTGTTAATCCCACATGGATGTAAGAGGGGAACCTGCTGTTGGAAAAAGTCGCTCTGCGGTTGCTCAGACCTTTCATTTACGCAGAGGGTGAATGTGTCATCCATGCCTGACCCAGATGCAAGGTGGCCTTTAATCACAAAGAAGAACCAGGCACCAGCATCCTGCAAAGGGCTTGCAGTTCCCTCCCTGTCTCGTGCCTCATCTCCAAGCAGTGGCCGTGCTAGGGACCCCTTCCAGCTGATGTCCCACCCCTCTGCTGTTTGCACATCCCTATCTCTCCTTAATTCTGCTCCCAAACTCTGGGCAGGGCTGTGGAAACCGCTTTGTCAGAGCTCCTTGCCAGGTTTGATCTGCAGAAGGGGTTTTTTTCCCTTTCCCCGTTGGGATGACTATTCCCACACAAGCAAAGCCTCTTAATGAATCCGTGGCAGCAAAGTAGGTAACATGCTCGCCCTGCCAAGGCTGCTTGGCACAGCTGGAGTCACGTAATCAGGCTAGGCTGCCAGGCGGGGACAGAGTGGGAAGAGTTAAACTGAGGACAGTGCAGGGACAACTAATCCCCAACAGGAAGAGTAGCAGAGACCTCCTTGTCCTTCATCATCCTCCCCCTCCTTCATCATCCTCCCCCTCCATTCATGCACTTTTCCTCCCTCTCCACCACATCCTATTCCTCTCCCACATCCTCCCTTTACTTATTTCTTCTTCCGTCTTTCTCACCCTCCTCTTCTCCGTTGCTTTCTCACTCCTCCTCCCTGGTTTCCCTCCTGCCCCCCGCTCCCCATCACCAGCCCAGTCTCCTCTCACATGCTCTGTCATGTCTCCAGAGCTGGTTTTCGAGTGGGACCGAGGGACGGTGTATTTGGGCTGCGGTGGAGGTCACAGCTATATGGGGATTGTTTAAAAGAGATTTGCCCACATCCCAGCCCATGTGACCAGCCTCAGCTGCAGGTCTCTCTTTCTTAATCTGGAGATAAGCGTGATTATCCGAGGAAGGGCTGTTCGGAGCTTTGTAACTGTGACAGGGGAGCTTTCAAGTCGCACTTTGCTGGCAGAGCAGCGTTTAAAGCCGGGGAATCAGATTCCAAGCGTGGCTTTGCATCTCTTTTCTGCTGGGAGCATGGTGCAGGGCTGGCAGTGGGGATGGGAGCTTTATTAGGACTTTGCTTATGATGCGGAAAAGGAGTTAGGGGAGGGAAAAGGGGGGAAGAAGGAGGTGAAAAAAAATCCCAATTCACTGTTTCCCCATCAGTGGTGGCATAGGAGAGATTGGCACTGATTCAAGGGGACAGGCCAGCCTGAACCCTTGTGCAGAGCAATAGGGTCCATCAAACCTGGGGTCTGGCTTATTTTTAGCCTGGGGTTGTGTCTCCTTGTTCTGCACTACCCCGCCTCGCTCTGTTGAATCCTTCTCACAAGAGGTCTCTGGGGCCCTGTTTGGAAATGAAATGCTGTTTTAGCAGTTCCCGTGGCACAGCTTCCCCGGGAGAGATGGCAGGGCCAGCTTTGCTGCCCGATAAACACATCGGCCCCAGTGCTCAAGGCAGCCAACTCCCTGTCCCTGTCCAGAGAAATATTTGCTGGAGATGAGCCCCTGTGGGGCATCTCTGCAGCCAAGGTGGAAGTGCAGGAAGATACAGCAATTGTATAGTTCAGTATCGTATCAGTGTCTTGTATTGCTGGAGGTTGAAACACTTAACATCTCATACAAGTGACACGGTCCCAAAAGATTTCTTTGGCCGGGACAGGCATCAAAATAAGGTTTAGTGGAAATGTTCAGCTCTGGAGCAGGCGCTGCTTTGCTTCTATTTGTAGACTAGAAACTCAGAGCAGAGACTCGTAACAGCGCTTCTTTTGATGGAGATGGGTCAAGGAGAAAAGAACCTGGATGCGCGCCAAGGGCGGGAATCTGGGGCGAGGTTGAATCAGGACGAAGTGCCAGCGCTTTGGACCGTCACTTGGGCAGGACTCACTGTTCTTGCCGTATCCTCCTTGGAAATGGTTCAGCTTCCAGCACAGCAGCTGAGGCCAGCCTGATCCAAAGGACACCCTGAATCCCATCTGCTTCCCCCACACCACCCCATTCCTAGTGGGTGGGAATTTGCAGTGAGAACACCAAGGAGCCCCTTTGCCTGGGTTTGTTTGTGGAGGGGCAGTTTCTTGCCTATATGAGGATACCAAGGGATAGAGTGCATCCTGCTTCTTCCTCTCTCATGAAGGCACATCTCATTTTTGCATCATGCTGCCACAGGGGCCAGCCAGCCTGAAAGCAGCCCAGGACAAATTCCTGTGCCTGAGAATTAAAATGTGTCTCTGCAGGGCAGGTAGCTCAGTGTACCTCCAGTGGTTGCAGAAGCGAAGTGGTTGCAAATGCATAATTTTGAGAGCAAGCTCTGAAACATCTCCCACGTTGCCTGCCTTTCTCCAGAGCCCCACACAGCTGCTCTGTGGGTGGAAGCTCTGTTTTCCTTGTGCCCCCGTGAACTTTATTTTTTGCTGTTTTTCTTTGTATGCTGCTTAGATGAATCCTCTTCAGTGCCTACAGCTTATTCCAGGGCTTTGCTGAGGATCTGGCCAACACGTGTAGCCTCACTCCAGGGCATGGCTCTCGAAGAAACTAAATGGATACAGCATCTTTTTAGTCTAGTGACTGTAAGACCAAAACAGCCCAAATCCCAACCTGCAGCCATGCTGCACAGATGATGCCCATGCCCCATTGGAGAACAAGAGCTCCCCTTGAAATCCCACAGCCTTGGATCTGGCAGCGGGAACGTGGGCAGGAGCATGTAGGTGTTGGCATGTGCAGGCAGGAACACGTGTATGCCAGGGCAAGCGTGCCCATCTCTGCAGGCACAGTCCCACGCCTGTCTCTGTACCAGCCCCTCGCATGCACTGGCCTCACATGAATCTGCCCCACACTTCCCTGAAATGAGGGTTTGGGGGCATAGGGCTGATGGTAGATTAACCAGTGGTAAATGGAGGGAAGCACAGTATATGGGATTAATGGAGAGATCCATTTCGGGATGCAGCAAGGGAAGGTTTCCTGATGGAACAAACAGGAGAAGGAGCTAGGAAAGGGAACAGTGTGGTAGATATGGGTGTGAGATCAAAGGCTGTGACAGGGCCAAGAGAGATCAGAGGTGAGAGCCAGGAGCAGTTTGTGTTCCTGGGAGTGGAGCAATGCTGAGGAGAGTGAAGGAAAAACACTGGCTGCTCTGAACAAAAGCCACCGAATGGGGAGATGGGAATGGCATGGAGGGGACAAAGCAGGAGTCGCAGAGCAACAAGCGTGGGGGTGGGTGGCTTTCCTTGCTGGGTGAAAGATGGGCAGGAGAAGGGGGCTTGCACCCCGTGAGGACATGCAAGATGGTTGTGGCCCATGACAGGGAGCCAGCAGAGTGCCACAAGTTTGAGGCACAGAGTGGCTTTGGGACAAAGAAGCTGTCACAGTGACAGGGTGGATGGTTTCCCCAAAGGTGGCCAGTGTTTCCAGGAAAGGGAAAAGGAGCTCTACACCTGGGTTGGGAAGAGCCAAGTAATTTCTCCAAACATCACGTTAGGCCAGATGCTGGAGTCTGAGCACAAGTTGGGCAGTAACACAAGCCTGGACTGGAATGCCTGCACAGCATCCTTGAGCCACACTGGGCCTGCAGCTCACCCTGCAGCACTAGGACTCTGCAGGGTCCAAGGGGAAGGGAAGAGCTCTGGAAGTTGAATTCATATTCTCCTCTCGCTCACCCAAGCATCCACCATCACTGCACAGGCAGCTGAGACCCAGGGGCTGTTTGGGCCCTTGCTATCATTGCTGTTGATCAGAGCCTTTTCTTAAAATGCCCTGGCACCTCCTTACATGACTCTGGTTTTTGTGATTGATATAAAGCAAAACTCTTGACCAAAAGCCAATAATGTTTGCTTGCAACCTCATTGCTATAGTAACAGAGGTCCTCTGGACACCTCTGAAGTAGGTCACCACGGACCCCATTTTTCTATGTCTGTGTTTTCTATGTGCAGCACAACTCCAGAAGCAGGATGCACCTGCCGCAGTCCAGCTGGGCATCGCCCTGGCACAGCCCAGACCCTCTCAGGGAAGGCCAGGCTGGAGAACTGTCCTACAGTAACAGCACCCAAGGGAACAAAGGGCTGTCCTGCACCTGGTCACAGGAAACTTCTGTCCCTCATGCAGCCCCAGTGGCAGCTCATGGTGTTCCCCAAGTCAGGGCTCCCTTCCAGCCTCCTGTCTTCCCATCCCCCACCTCCTTGCTGCCTCCCTCCCCCCTTTCCCCCAGCGCCTCTCCTCCTGCTTTGCATAATTTTCCATTTTCAGTGTCCCCTTTTCTTTTTCTCCTCTCCATATGGTGCGTCCCCCTCTCTGCCTGGCGCAGGAGCCATCCTTAACAAGCTCAGCAAAGCCCTCTCTCAGGGGCTGCACATGAAAGATGCTCTGTAAAAACAGAGGCTGGGATGGAGCTCCCCCTTTTTTCCCCCCTTGATTTATATGGGGCTGGGATGTGGGAACGTTTCTGGGTCGCATTTTAGAGCCGCCGGGTGCTTGTGCCTGTTCTCTCCAGCCATTCAATGCAGACCCCTAAGGCCAGCTCGTCCCCAGCCTTTGATCTGCAATGCAGAAAGAGCATCCAGGACAATTTTGTGCCTCTCATCCAGCCCCTGCCCTCATTTTGGCTGGCAGAGAGGGATGCCCTGTCCCACCACACCGGGGAGAGGCCATGCCCTTTCCTCTCAGTGTCCGGTGGCCTTTCCCAGCTGGCTACTTTGGCTCCCTCCTACATCCCTGGCACCACGAGGACCTTCAGACTCACGAGGTCCAAGGTGCTGGGTCATGGTGAAGCAGCAGGTCGTAGGATTTGTGATACATGGCGACTCTGCACGTCTAACCCACCCCTGCCCCTCTCCAGCTGCACTGCAGATACTAGCCAGTGAGCACCCAGGGGTGCCTGGAGTGTGCTGGGGCTGAGCAGAGGGTGCCGGGGCTGGCAGCGCCTGCCCAGCATTTGATGGGTTAAGCCAGTCTCTAGCTAATTTCTCCCAGCGGCTCCCCTCCTCCTCCTCGTACTTCTGTATGCAGCAGGCAGGGCCTCAGCGCAGGTTCCTGCACTGAGCTGTTGCCAGGGGAGTAGTTAGGCGAGTCTGAGCTATGTGGGGAAAAGGCCCGGGCTGTCAAAGTGTCTGAGATGAACCATAGCCCGGTCCCCCTGCAGCTGGGCCCAAGCATGCATCAGCCCTTGTTTGGAGCCTGGGAATGGCAAAGCCCAGGGAGGTTCAAGGGCAAACTTGCTATTCATTAGTCAGGGGTCCTTGACGTTCCCACTCTCTGTCTCCCTTCTTCTTCTTCTTCTTCTCTTTTCTGTCCCTCTTTTGACAGATTCCTGGGTGCTTTTGGGGAAAACTCCCCTCCTCCTCCTCGCCCCAGCAAAAGCCCTCCACATAAACTTCCCCAGCAGACAAGGCAGGAGGACAATAACGTCAGGGCCACGATGCAAACGAGAGCCAGCGGAGCAGCCGCATCCCCCGGGTGTCCTTTCTCCCCGGCCCTTCCCGCGCTGCTGCGGGAGATTCAGCCGCCGCATTCATTTCGCTCATCTTGCCCATCGCCGATGTTTTATTATCTTGATGCTTGCAGGAAATTGTAACTTGAGATAAGGAAAATGTCAGGCGCCTTCTCCTCTCTCCTGTAGCCCAAAGCGCCGAGAAGTTGCTCCGTAGGAAATGTAAATGCTTGCCCAGGTGCAGAGGATGAGCACGAGATGGAGGGAGCCTCGAGAGGCCGCGCGAGCATCTCCGTCAAGAGATAAAACTCGCGGCGTAGGCGTAACACGGAGCCTCCCTCCCGCCCCGCTGCACAGAATATTTCATAGCTCTTAGAAGCCGAAGCTCCCTTGTAATTATCCAAAGCAAACAGCACGTGTTATTAGTTTAAAATGATTTTTTTTTCCCCCTCCCCGGGCCCCTGGAGCAGAATGGAGGTGTAATTGTGCTAAGGAGTTAGCAGGGGAGAGCACAGCTTTTGGTCACATTCAAGTTGGAGGGCTTGAGCCAGGGAGGCTGGTATGAAAGGCTGGTATTTGCATAAGCAGCGTGCATCCCTACAAAAAAGAAAGATATCAGGGGCTTGCAAAATTCAATCAAGGCTGGGAGGGAAGAAAAAAAAAAAGGGGGGGGGGGGAAGGGAGGGGGGAAAAAAATTGACAGTGAAAAAGGTTTTTCTAAGTAACACCCTGTCGAGATTAAATTGTCCAGAAAGTTTCTCCGTGTGAGCCGGTGAAGCGGAGGCTGGGCTGAGGGCAGGGGAGGAGCGGGGTCCCTCCTTCCTGGCCTCAATAGGGGACAGGAATCTGATTAGGCAGAGCGTTCTGCATCCATTTACTATTATTTGAGGGCTTTTTTTTTTTTCTCTTCCCACCGCCCAGAATTGCTGTGGCAGGGCAGTTTATCAGCATATAAACCTCAGTGCTGGCTTTGTGAGGGCATGAGGAGGCACAGGAGCAAGTGTTGGGGCAGAGTCTGAGCTATAATTTCAATTATTTATGCAGTTAAAAAAAATTAAAAAAAAGAAAAGATGGGTGGTAAATCCACACACAGAGGGATGTTTTCCCTGTGCAGGACGGTGGGGAGGGAAGGCAGTGTTGGGCTGGGATTAGGTCCTGGTGGAGCCCTATTTTTGCAGGCACCCTCAGTGCAAGGTTGAACTCTGCCTGTAGAGAAAGTGCATGCTTTCGAATCTCAAGGAGATTTGAGTTTTCCTGAAGCTTATGTCGGATCACTCAGGTTGGTGCAGCCCCTCCTGCCCTCAGTTACTGAGTGCCAGAAGTTTGAAGCCCACCAGGCAGGCAGTGGGTGGTTTCCAGGTTGGATGAGCATCCTGTCTATCCACACTACAGAGGAGTTTCTCTGTAGGCCTGTCCCTACAGCCTATCCCTACAGAGGGCAGAGGCTGTCCCTGCCCAGGACAGGGGGCTTACCTGCCAGGTGAAGGCTTTTCCCCGGTGAACACAAGGGTTCAGCCACCTCTTCCTCTCCTGGCCTTGTGAAAGCATCCACCACCATTTGGATCTCGTCTGCCCTGACCTCAACATCCTTGCCAGCCTTGGGGGAACATTCAGGATGGCTCCTAGTCTAATGCAGGATGAAGAAGTGCTGAGCCTTGGCTCTTTGCAGCCTGGGTTTCCCTACAGACATGGGGTCTGTCTTCTCGGCACCCAGAGACAGACACAGGCCATGGTCCTTCCCCAAACCCACTCACTTGGGGTGTGTTTGGCCTCTGCCTCTCTTAAGTTCTAGGCTTGCTTCAAAGTTGCGGAAGGGAAGGGATTTTCCTTGGATTTCCATCAAGTGTTTTATGAATATTGCAATAAAGGGGTTACAGAAGATCTATTTTTAAGAGAGAAAAAAAATACCCATGAAAATTGCAGCCTGGACCCCAGAGTGTAGAGTATTTGCACAGTTCAAAGAGTTACGGTGGTTCATCCAGTCACAGCCTGGGAACGTCACGGTGCGACCTACAGCAGATCACATGCCGGCTACTCCCAGGGCGGCTCATTAGAGAGCCACACAGAAGATTTATCTCTTAAAATGGGCTTGCAAATATTTTATAAAATTTGCAATATTTTATAAAATTACAATTTGGTGCAATAAAAAGAATAAATTAGCCATCTGATGGTTCCTTTTCCAAGTGTACTCAAGGATTTGTTGTATTAGTCTTTACTCCTTCCAATGTTACAGTTCATGGGCAAAGCAGAGAGTGGACAGGAAAAGGATGGGACTGTTGTGAGGGCTAGGGAATACATACTCAACATGGATAAAGTGTAAAGGAAAGAGGGGAAAAAAATCAGGAAAAAGGGAGGACAACGTGCTGCAAAATGCAGGATGTGTGGGGCAAAGCACAGGAGGTGTGGGGGAAGCCGAGAAGGGGACTTTGGCTGAGTGTCACAGCTTCTGCTCCAGCTCGGTGGCTTGGTATCACTTTCTCCAGCCAGGCAAGGGCGCCGAGGGCAGGGAAAGTTAACACGAAGATTAAAACATCAGAGGGCTGTGCCTTTAGTGGCTCTGACATGCAGAGTAATCCCATGCCCCAAAGCCTAGGGAGGAAGGACAAGCGGCGAGCCCTCCCCTGGCTGGCAGCGTGCGGGGCAGGCAGAGGTAGGGGATTGAGGAGGGCGCAGGGGAAGCTTGGCATCTTGGGGACCACAGTTTTCCTGGTAAGGAAGAGGGTAAGGTGGTCCAGATCCATGAGAAACGTGTGATGAGGAGGGAGAGAGGACTGGAGTTCTGCTTCATCAGTGAGACAAGTTGGTCTGTTCTCAGCCAAGCACTAATGGACTGTTTCTCTGACAGAGATCATAACCACTTCATTTTTTTTTCTTTCCTTCCTAGATCCCAGTGAGTGGACAAGGGACTTTTGAAACCTTTGAGTTCCTTCTTGCAGCTGGCTACCACCTGTCTGGACTTGCCATCTGACTTCTCCGAGTTTCTCCAGGAGGATCCCAACCTGCTTCTCCATGGGCCCAGAGAGGACACAGTTTTGTCTCGTGAACACAGTGGATTTCTGCATCGCTTCAAAACACAGTGGTGCAGCCATGGGGAGGGAGCCAAGGCAACTCAGGGAGCCAAGGGATCATCCCACATCACTCCTGTATGTTGCCTTTGGTGCCCTCAATACCCCAGAGCAGGACCAAAGTGCTTAGGCAGAGAGACCTGAGCCAGCCACTGTCTCACCTGCTGAAATACTGAGTATGTGAAGTTTGGAGTGAGATTTTAGCCCCTGGCTTTGCTCATGGAGCAGAGCTCAGCCCTTGCTGCTCTTGATCCCTGGGTCTGTGGAGCTGTGGGAGTGCAGCCTTCCCAAAGGCACTGTGCTTGGGGCCCAGAGGACCATGAGCCTGTCCAGGCCAGGCAGCTCTGATGATGTTGTACTGCACCCTCTCTGTTCCTCTAAGAGAAATGTACAGCCTGTAATTCTCTCCCATTCAAATCCCACCCCCCCACCCATGCAGTATTGAAAATAAACTCTCCCTTTTGCAAAAGTGAGCGTGTGATTTGGTGCAGTCTCGAGATGGAGGAGGCAATGGGCACAAAATAAACCCAGGCAAATCAACAGGGAAGCGGGAGCAGCCGAGAGCCAAGCAGCCGGGCTGCGCCGTGCCCCGCATCAGGCATATTTCCCTGAAAGCCCGAGCGAATCCCTCGCCGCTCAATGATCTTTATTTGGTCTGAACCCCGTCTGGGAAGTAACCGCTAAACCCAATGCAAACAGACCCCCGTGAAAGAATATAATGAATATGTCTCTCAAATGATTTGGAGCCCTTCTGCCTGCAGAGCAGGGTTCCCCATTGTGCCCCGCTCCCGGCGCGCTCGGGGCAGGCTGCGCGAGGTGGCTGCTTTCCCAGCTGAAATCCGAAAAAAGCAAACAATGGGTCAAGGCCGGCATTGTGCGAGCCCAGGCAGGCAGAAGGAGCGCAGCCCGGCATGGCCAAGTTCAAGGCTGGGCAGGGGGCCGGGCGTCCGGGGATGCTAATGGGGGCTGCGCGGGGGCTGCGGAGCAGGGGGGCCGGGGGATCTGCGTGCTCTTACCCTGTGCAGCCCTGGGCACCCAAAAACCAGCTTGCAGAGAGGCAATGATTGCCAAGTGCAGCAAGGGGTGCTGGGGACACTGGTGGTACTGGGAGGAATTTGGGTTGCTGGGGGGCTGGTGTTGGTATGGCGGATTAGCAGGAGTTGGAGGAGAACTGATGCTACTGGGGGCAGACTGGTACTGTGGAGGTGTAACAGGGGGAACTGGTGTTGCTAACGGATATTACTGGGGGAGCTGGTGCTTTAGGGGGGCTGCAAAAGGAGATGATGGCACAGTGCAGGGCCCTGCAAGTGCCGTGAGCGTCCTGGGGGNCACACACCCCCTCATCTCCCCTCCGCTCCCCCCTCCCCGGATGAAGTGTGCGGAGACAGGCGGAGCGGCCCGTGGAAAAACACCATGGAGGGCCTGCACAAAGGGGGTTTTATTCAAATTTGTTTAGAGTTTAGCGGATTTGCATGAAAAATGTGTGAGAAAAGCCGGCTCCAATGACCTCATCCCCAGCTGCCATTAATGTTCAATTAAGTGCTGAATAGTAGCAAAGGGGGGACCGGCCGGGACGTGCAGAGAATCCAGGCTCGGGCGCAGACTGTGAGAACCGGGCGGCCCCCCGACCGTCTGGCCCCGGCCAGCCCCGACGGGGTCCCCCCGCCGCCGCCCCGCTCTGCACCGGGAGGTGCGCTGAGCCCGTCGGGTCTCAGCCCGTCTGGGTTATTCCCCGGATCGCTCGCATCCTGAAGTAGAGTGCCCCCCCCGCCCCGTCAAAGGTGGGTGTTTGGAGGGGGTAATGCCCCCTCTCTGCGTTGCCGGGCCTGTTGTCACTCCCCCCGCAGCCCTCCTCGCCCGGCCCGGAGCCGCTCTCCGCCTGGCAGACGGTGTCAAAGCCCAAGTTCAAGTCCACGCCGAGGGGCTCTGCCCTGGGATTCCCAGCTCCTTTCCATCCTCCGTCTTTTGTTCGCTTCTGACAATTGCTCTTTATTTCTTACACACCCCCAGCCTCCCCCCCGCACCCCCCTCCCTGCCCGCACTTGGCACCGTTTAGCTGTCTGCCTGCAAACTTAACAACCCCGGTTCTTGGTATAAGCACTCAAATTACCCTTCTTTCTACATATAAACACGGCCCGGGGTGTGCGGCTCTCCCCGGCCGCGGGGTCCCCCTGGCACAGCCCGGCTCCCCCGCACCGCCCCCGGCCCCGGCCGGAGGAAGTTTCTGCTGCGGGACACGGCAGGAGAAAACGAGCCGGATACAGAACCCCCCGCTCTGCGTTGCTCCCCTGGGCCAGCGCTCAGGTAAGGGAACACACACCCCATTTGCTTTTGGGGGGCTGCCTCTGCTTCGGGGCGTGATGACACGGCAGGTTTTGGGGAGAGATGGGAGGGTGTCTCTCTGCAGGGGTTCCCACATACTCCTGGCAAAACCAGTCCTGCCTCGGGCACGCTGATGAGGAGCCCCGAGCCGACCTCCCCCGGGCGTGCGGACCCACCCCCGGCCGGGGTGCGGCGGGGACACTGCCTGGCGGGGGCAGTGGGAAAGCCAGGGGAGGTGGCCTTCCCAAACCTGCCTCTGCCCCGGCCTGCCTCTCTCCGCCCTCCTCGAGAGGGGAACACCCACCCGGGGAGCTAGCCGAGGGGCTGGGGGGCCTTTGAGGGCCGGCACCCCCAGGGCTCCCGAGCACCGACATCCCCGGGCCCGCTGCCCTCAGGGACGGTGCTTCGGGGCAAAGTCCGTGCCGGGGGTCAGCGGCACCATCCCGGCTGGGTCACACCTCCCTCTGCACAGGTGTGTTAACATGGGGCCGCGGAGGCCATAGGGTGACGGAGGGAGGTGCTGACTGACCCCACAAATAAACCCCCTCCCAGTACCTGCGGTTGGGTAGTGCTGGGATAAACTGGTCGGGACAGGGCCAGTCCGAGGGCCTCGGACAGATTTAGGTTTTCGGCTGGTTTTATCTTTCTGTAAGAAAATTTCGGATGAAGGAGCGTGGGAGGTAAACACCACACATGCCCCTTCACTTCCCCGGGCTAAAATAGCGATAACGGAAGGAAGGAGAGAACACACTTTCACCGAGGAAATGAGCAAGATTTGGGAGAGCGAGAAAAGAAAGGAAGGGATGAGAGGCTGAGAAAGGACAGGCAGGAGCCGGGATACCGGGTGGGGAGACAGGAGGGGATCCCCCGAAACCCATCCTCGAGTCCAGCCCAGCGACGCGGGCGCCCTTCACCGGCTCCTCGGGGCGGGGCGGCTCCGCGGCCCGGGGACAACAACGGGGCCGGGCCGTGCCGAGGGCCGAGGGCTGTCACGTCGCATCGCGTCACGCAGCACCGTGTAGTATAACACGGCGCCATAAATGATAGCGGAACATAAGAATATATGTGTTCTTTACATATACATGCAATGGAGCGCATACAACGCTGTATTGTATGGCATTGCAGTCGTGAGTTGTCCCCGGGTTCCACCCCGTCCCAAAACCCCGTGGGGTGTGGGGAGGTCGCGCCGTGCCGAGTCCCCGCCGAGGGTGCGCTGGGGTCGCCGCATCCTCGCTCAGAGAGCGGGGACAGAGCACTCCCCGCTCCCCAAAACAGAGCGCTTCTCTCTCACGTGCGTGTTCGAAAATAGCGGCGTGGGCTCGCCTCGGGGCCGTAGGAGAGGCCGCGATTTTTTTTTTTTTTTTTTGGTGGTTATAAAAAAAACCCCACACTCGCACCGGTGCCTCCAATGTCTGTCATTTCCGTGGGCCCGCAGGCGTGAATATACACACGGATTCTTCTCCCCATTAGTGCCCGTGGACACCCCTCGCCCCTCTCAGCAGAAGAACCAGGGGCGAGACCCTCCGGGGCACCCACCCGCGGCTCTGCGCCCACCGGGAACTTCACACGGTGCCGGCGGACCCACAGAGGTCACAAATTGCCAGGGGCTCAGCACCCGGGCGGAGTCGGAACCCCTCGAAAGGATGGAAAAGACTTTTCTCCCTGTCGGTGGGAAATCAAAAATATCCCCGCTCGTGGAAACATTGAAGAGGCTCTGGGTTTGGGGAAAGCGGGACAAAGTGCGGGAGAAAGGAGGGATGGAGGTGAAAAAGGAATGGAGAGGGATGAGGAGAGTTGAAAGAGAGGAGGGAGGGATGGAAAGGGACAAGGAAAGATGGAAGGATGGAGGGGGAGAAGGAGGGATAAAAGATAGAAAAGAAATGGAGGCTGAAAAACGGGGGATGAAGGGTAGAAAAAGAGGGATGATGGTTGTAAAAGGAGGGATAGAGGTGGGATAAAGAGATGGACGGGGGCGAGAGAAGGAAGAATAGAGTGGGAGGAGGAATACAGGGAGGAAAAGGAGGCATAGAGGGGAAGAAGGAGGAATGGAGGGTGGAAAAGAGGGATGGAGGGAGAAAGGAGGGATGGAGGGGGGAAGGGTACCGCGCCCCCGATTGGCTGCTTAAGCACAAAATCCAGAGGTGGGTT
>VZTN01023031.1:126600-145749 GCA_013400515.1 Erpornis zantholeuca
GGGCTCGGTGTCGTCACGGCTGCTCGACGGGGCTCCCCCGGGCGAGGGGACACTACGGGCGATGGGCGCGGGGGGCCTCGGCTGCTTGGTGAGAGTACCGTGTCTCTGAATATAGATATACATAGGTGTGTGAAATAGATGTGGAAACGCCGGGAAAGTGGCTTTGGGATAATTAGCCTTCTTGATGTGGTTGGAGAGTTATCTAATCCAGAGGAGCCTAAAGGCATCATTACGGAGACAATATTTCAGGAAATCCAATTCATTGGAGCAAAAATATGACATTCATTTTGCTGGTTATGTTATTACAAATATCCTTCAAAGCCGACATTTCACACGGCCCCCCTCCCCCCCAGAAAAAAAAAAAAAAAAGCGAAATAAAATAAAATAAAATGACCAGACTAAAACCCCCAAAGCTATGGACTGGGAACTGGGAGGAAGAGGCCGACGGCAAAGGGATCAGCCCTTAGCTTCCAGGACCCGAGCGCAGCGGGCTGGATGGAACACGAGGGTCTTTGATGCTGGAGGGAGCTCATGGAGGGGGCAGAGTGTTGTGGGGGGTCAGACAGAAACAGCCCCAAACACCCGAGACGAGCGCTGCGGCTGTCGGGGGCTGTCGGAGGCCACCCCATGCTCGCCTTGCGCTGGGCTGCGTGCTATTTTCAGCTCTTCCGCGGAAGAACTTGCGGGTCGAGCGGCGGGCAGCGGGCAGAGGGCAGCGGGCAGGGCGGCTCTGCCTCGTCCGACCAATCTCGGAGCCGAGCGGAGTAAAACCACGGTCCCTCCGGGCACGGCTTCCCCTCTGCCGGCGCTGCCCGGAGCTCCGCTGCCCAGGCATGGCAAGCGCCAGTGCCACTGGTGCTACTGGTGCGACTGGTGCCCGCCGGGGAGCAGCTGGCAGGGAAATGCTCTGCCGGGGTCTCCCTACCCGGATCAGACCGTTTCGCGCCGCTTGTGTCTAGGGCCGGGGACAGGTGCGGGGCCGCATCCGGTGAGGGGTTGGCGGTCAGTCGGTCAGCATGTCCCCAAATCACCCTCAACGAAATCCGTCCCTTGGAGCGTCCCTCGCCTCCCCCCCGCGCCTCAGACCGCCGGGCACCCCTCCTGCTCCACGCCGGGGCAGAGATACGCGTGGGCCTCCACCGTCGTGCTGCGCCCCGCGCGTCTTTTTGTAAAGAGACGGGCAAAACGGGGAAGAAAAACGCTGTTTCCCGTCCCTGGCCGGCAGTTTCGGCAGGGAAGTCGGGCCGCCCATCCAGCCTCGGTTTCCCGAGCCACGCCGGGCTCCGACAGGCCGACTTGGACTCGTCCCGGCGGGGCGGCGGCGGGTGTCGGTCCCGAACCGCGCCCCGCCCGGCTCCTCCAGCTGCCGCCACGTCCCCGCTCCAGCTCGCAGCCTGGTTGTTTTGTTTAATTAAACTCAATGTCAGTGTTAATTTTCCGCCTGGCCGGGCAGCCCTGCCTTTGCCGGAGCCGGCGTGTTGGTTACAGATGTCAACGCGCCCCATCGGGGCTGCGCCGAGCCCGTGGAGACGCGCTGCGCCGGCCACGCGTGGCCACGGCCGCGGGTTCCTGGCTGTGGCCGTGGTCTGCGGGGCCGGGCGAGGGCAGGGGCCGGACTTCCCCCGGACCCACCCCCGCGAGTGGCGTCTGGGTCCTGCATGGGCGAAAAGGGGGGCACTCATCGTTGTGATGTGTGTCTTGTAAAGAGCTGTCCCTGTGTGTCTCGCGGGGATTTCCACGAGGAACGGGGTAACTGGTGAGAATCTGTCCCGGCGGCGTGGGGGCGAGACGCTGGGAAACCTGGAGGTGCATTTTGGGAGGGAGGAGATCCTTCCTGGTGCTATAGCAAAGAGGTCCCCTACCGAGGTTCATGCCTGGCTTTGAAGGGCAGAGATGCTCCAGGGACAAGTGGAGGATCCCGGGCCACGCTCAAACCAATGTCATCTCCAGAGATGACTCACTCTGTCCCCAGAGGTGTCCCACCCCAGGCCAGGGCACAGGACAGTGACAGGGGCGGGGCACTCTCTTGCCTGCTCTTGCCCTACTTTCTGCAGAGCCCTCAGCCCCAGCTCGTTCATTGCCTTTCCAGCAGCCAGGCACCTCTCTGTTCTCTCCAATTACTTTTCCAACCCCTCCAAACTTTTGGTCGCTGCCAAAGCAGCTTTGTGTGCCAGGCATCCAGCTGGAGCATCGGAGCCCCTCTTTCTGCAGGCCGGACTCTATTTAATTCCTCCTCTGCTGGCAGCTTTTGCACAAGTCCAAGATGCCTCCTCTCCCTGCTTGCTGCATCCCCAGTCCTAGTGGGATGCCGTCAGTGAGGCAGGGACCCACAAGGCACAGGGTGAACCTGCTCCTTGCTTATCTCTGCCCTCTTCTCTGGTCTATCCTGAGTCATTCCTGACATGCCATGTGCCTTTTGACTCTTGCCAGTGACCAGGCTAATCTTTTCAATATCCATGTCTTGGATCACTCTTCCTCCATGGATGTAGCTGTTTCATTGCCACGTAGGTAATAGATTTCTTTTCTCTGTACTCAACACTGAATCCCTCCTTCATTTGAAGGCCAAGTTCATTGGCACGACGAGACCCTTCCATAGCCCTCTATACACTGCCGGATTTTATCACGTTGGAGCAGCAATGGATATTGTCCTGTTGCTACTTCCTCCCTCTTCCCTGGCACTTCCGAAGGCTCACACTCCTCCCTGCTGCGGGGGCTCCGGCACTGACCGCTCTGAGCTGGGAACCCCTCGGGTTTGTTATGCCACTTTGTCATCTAACTTTTAACCGGTTATTCATTCCCCAGCTGCTTTTCAAACTTCCCTTCTAGGCAACAGACTCAGCCTTATTTACCAAACAATCAGGTTTATTGCTGTTTCTCCCCATTCTTTGTTACCATTTCTATCTGTTTTCCCCATTAAACTCAGGACGTTGTGGTTTTCCGGACCCCCCGTAGAGCCCTTTTGGGAAAGTTGGCTATCCTCCATTCCTATTTACAAAGACCGATTCACACAGAAGGCTAAACTGCAGCTACTGAAATAGCCATTTCATATTTAACTTCTAAAAGCCTTGCCTAAATCCCATCTTTTCTCATTACTTTTTTCTGCCTGCTTGATCAACCTGTTTTGCAACCTCTCCTCTTGCTATCTGGTCCACCAGGGCATCCGGGCCCCTAAAAGACTGAGAGATTTTCTTTGAGATGGTGGTAACAGTATCCAATGTAGGACTGCCTTCAGTGTAGGGATTCATCCCATTTTCCTCTTCCTCCATTTTCTTCTCTTGCAGATTGCAAGCCCCCAGACATGCCCCTCTGGTTCTTTTTATTGGTTTATCATCAGCAAACCATTCCTAAAAATTCCCTTTGTCCTGCTTTTTTGTTTTATGTTGATACTGGCGAGTTCACCTTGGAGGGGAATTGAGGATGGGATCTGGGGGCAATAGGGGCCACAGCCCTGACATGAGCACCTGGTAGAAACAAGCCACCATATGCCTACCCCACCCTGATAAGGGGGATTTACTTCTACCACCTGCCCCTAAAACTCCCCAAACAGATCCCTCTCTTCTGGCAGTTGCCATGGCCCAAGCATCCCAGTCCTTTTTCCAAGACAGGCATCACATCCCAGGAGACAGAGGATGGATGATGGTGGGCCCAAAACAGGAGAATCCGGAGGGGCTGTAGAGTTGGCCAGTGCCAGTCCCCGAGGAGATCCAGCCCTCTGGCATGTGTCCACCCCCTGTCTTGATGGAGGTGCAGGTGTGAAGGCGATAGAGGAGCAAAACGGGCCCTGCCTTATTGGAGCCGCTCGTAAACAAAGCCACTTGAGTGGAGAGGATTCAGAGAGCCCAACAGCCGCAGGAAACTATAATTACGTTTAAATATTGTTAGCATCATTATCTTTTATCCGCCATCAGATTAAAACAATTATGGCATTTTCAGGAATCGTCCTTGGCATTCTCTTGACCGACGTTATCTGTCAGGCAGGAAATGTGATTTTCGCTTGGAGAGGTGCCAGGCACGGCGCGGCCGGTCCCACAGCCCCTGCGATGGGAGAAGCCAGCAGCCAGGGTGAATTCCCATTTTATGGAGAAACCCGCAGTCGTCCCCTTCTCCGTGGTCAGGCATCAGTCACTCTGTCCTCTTCCCCATATTACTCTGAGTTTCTACCAAGTGGCTTTTGGGATTGCTGAACGGTGGTGGTAAGGGGTGGCAGCAGTGGGGACACCAGCTTGTGCCATCACCTCTGCCAGTGGCTGTGGCAGCGTGCCGGAGCGGGTGGCCTTGGCAAACACAGCTCCGTGCCTGAAAGCTGTGGTGAGCAATTTACCCGAGGAACTCATTTCAGGAGATCTAGTCTAAGTTAATTAAAGATGGCTGGCTGGGGTCATCGCCTTGGCAACAATTAAGGGCAGGAAAGATGCCTCATTAGTAATAGTTTTTAACAAAAACCATAATTTTTCATATCAAGACAAACCCGGGCACATGAGATGGGGGGCAGGAGGATGCTTTCTATCTGGCTTTCTCTCTTTCCCCACCCTGTCTGTGGGTTAGCTCGCAAGGCAGGACTGAGAGATGGGAAAACAGGATTGAAAAGGAAAGCCCCTTTGCAGATCTGTCTGCTGGTGAGGGTTTGGTGGCCAGTGGCCAGTGGCCAGTGGCTGGGCAGCAGCACCAGAGCTGTCGAGAGAGGGGCACATGGATAATGGGGGTTATGCCTGGAAGGCAGCAGGTGAAATCCAGTTTCTTAGGAAGAGGAGAAGCCAAGAACCAGCCATTGCTGCCATGCAGGGGCTGCCTGTATATCCCAACCCCGGGAACATCGTGCCAGGCTGCCACCCCCAGCCACTGGCGATGGGGTCATTCCTCCAGCTGTGCCTTTGTTTTTTAATTTCCCCCTTGTACTCCAGAAATCTTAATGCCGCTGCCTACTAATGCCAGGCTGGGCAGAGCAGCTTTATTTTCTACTTAATTAACTGTCATCCAGTGATTGATCAATTAATGATGGAGCCATCATGGTAATGCTCTGGGAGATGGTGCGCCGAGGCCAGGCCGAGTCATGTGCTTGCCTTCCCACTCCTACCTGCTCCGGCACCCGGCATGCTCCCCCCGGCACCAGGGCTGTGCCGACTTCTCTCCTGACAGCAAAGGACACTGTGACAGATGGAAAATCCCTCGCTCCCAGGAAATTTGGCCATTTACAGGGCAGCTGCATGAGGGACTGGGGACCGGCGGCTGAGGACTAGGAGTGATGCTCCTGCCCTGCCATCCCTGAGCAGTGTCTGGGGGTTGCAGAGGGGCCACTTCCCTCCTGGACACAGTGCCTGCTGCTGTGTTAAGCTCTAGCTGAAATATTTCTGGAGCTTCCCCTAGCCTTAGTGATATTTTGGCTGATTTTGACCTCCTGGGTGATACTGTCACTGCTGACCAAAAGGAGTCAGGGTTCAGCAGAACCAGCAGCAGGGCAGCTCTGCTCTTGGCCGCCTCCTTCTCCTCCAAAGTTGCACACATGGCTCAAACAGGAGAGATAAATATAAACTCCATTCAGATATCCATAGAAACAGAGCTGGAGATGGAAGACCCCATGCAGATAAAAAACCTTTCTCCTTCCCACACGCTGCTATTCCCAGTATTATTCCAGAGCATTTTGTAAAACCAGTAGAGCTGGGCAGGGACCAACAGAAATGACCAATAAGGTGTTAGCAGGAAAATCCCGGAATGGGGGAAACACTTTTTCTGCTGAATAATTTATCTGTTATAAAAAAAAAACCCCATCAGGACCGTGCTTAAGAAGGGGTGAGGCTGCACCTGGAGTAGCGGGGCCCGCCAGCACACACGTGCACGGGGCTGAAAGGGATGCAGCGAGACTCCGGTGCGGAAGTGGTGTAAGTCCTGCCGCTTAATTACTGTTTCCTCTCCGCGCCGTGAAAAGTGCTGAGATGCGGATTTGATGTGCTGAAAAGCGTCTGGCATCTTGTCATGCACCAGCCCATCTCCAGCATTCAACAGCTGGAGAATAAACCTCCCCACGCAGCCCCAGGTGTATTCCTGCACCTACAACGGCACCGCCTGTTTATCTACGGATCGGTCCCGATGATAACGTGTTTGTTCAGACAGCTCTGACGGCTGGTGGAAAAGAAACCGAGTTGGTACCAAAGGGAACCAGCCGCTGCTCGGGGCTGCGTGTGCAGCTCCTCCTCCCCACCGGCTCCAGATTGAGCTGTTTGTCTCATTACATCCCTGCACACACATCCGCACCCACACACCGACACATATATAATCCCGTGCGTACAGCCAGGAGAAAACCTTATATAGTATTATAAACACCATGCTATTTTTTGAATTAAAGCTTAAAACCGTTCATTGGAGATGACACACGCAACGCGTTCGAGCCCAAGAATAGGTTTGGAAGCAACTCGGGAAAATATCGATATTCTCCAGCGTTTCCTTACATCTCGAACTCAATCCAACATAATTTCTGCTATCAATAATGCATGTTTACAGGGAGAAGACATTCAAGGAGGCCCATGGCTCGAGCCCTGCCTCCCTTTAGGGGTGATGTTTCTGCACTTCCCTGGGCTGGGGGAAAGATTTATTTCACCTATCCTCATCGCAAGGAGGCTGTTTGCTGAATTAACCCCCCTGGGAGTTTTTTGGGTGAGGAATAGAGCCTTTTCTCTGCCTGCTTGGTGCCTGGAGGTGCACGGTGGTGTGAGGTATGGTGTGCCAAGAGAAGCTTAGGCAGTCCCTGGGCTCGTGCCGGCTGCTGAGCTCCCACATGTCATGGCCATGTGGAGCCTAGAAATAAGCTGAGGTTTGGGTGGTAAGGACGGGTTTGCAGTGTGCCAAGGTGGGGGATAAAGTGGGAAGTGAGTGGTAAAGCAAATCTCCCCCATAGTCATACAGGAGGGAGCAGAGAGCTGGAGAAATTGTGAATTCATCTGGAAAAGTAATGGCTGAGCACCCTCAGAATCTTCCTGGCTCGTCTCCCTGTGGGCTGCGTCCGTAACCTGTCTGAGGCAGGGGGAGCTCAGCAGGTCCTGGGGGGCTCTGTAGGATGACCATGGGGCAGGAGAAGAGGCCACGGAGGAGGCGGGCTGGCTGCTCACCCACACAAAGGGGCCTGGGCTAGCAGTGCCCAGCATGTCCTGACCCTGTGTGGGGCAGTCAGGAGGGCACAGACAAATTTTGGCCAGCTCAAAAGATGCTTCAAGACTGAGATGGAGCCATTTAAAACCAATTAATAACTGTAAACTGCCCTGGCCCTTGCTGTTCATTAGGCAACCACAAAGAAACTTTATTTTAGAGTTGCAAGTCCTCTTTTTTATTTTTTCCAGAGAGAAACTTTTTAAATATGTAATTGGCTCTGGGAACCAGGACCCAAAGGGGTTGCAAAAGCAAGGGAAGCAATTGCCTTAATCAGTCCAAGATCCCTGATTTATTTATGTATTTATTTCGATTTCAAAGCAGTGCTGCTCATCATATCAGAGCCTTTAGAAGCACAATTATTCTCTCGACAGAAGAGCTAACCTAGGCTGCGATTATTTGCCTTTCTGAAAGGCAGCGGCTCCCCGTCAGCCGTCCTTCCCAACAACGCAGTCCCGCTCCCGCATCTCTCCGAGCGATTTTAGCATCCGAGAAACATTCCCCCCAGCCTTCCCATAGCCACAGCCCGCCTGAACACCCAGCCTTTCTGCCGAGCTTCCCAGCTTCAAAGAGTGGGGCGAGCGTTCGCTAAATAATGATTCTTTATTCCTGTTCTTTGGCTGCTTTTCAAGCGGTGGTCGGGAAATGTGCTCACGTCTTTGTGGCTTGTAAAAGACACTCGAGGTCACAGGTGGAAGGAGCTGGGAAGACTCAGCCCCAGGTGGGTTTTGGACCGTGGGGTTTTGCTTGTGTTTCACTCCTGAGAAAAGCTTTATTTCCAGGCTGTGCCTGGAGCTGGGTTCGGAGCGGGATCGGGGTGGAATTCAGAGGCGATGCTCTGCTGGCCTGCAGAGACAGAGGGTGTTCCGGCAGCGGAAGGGAGCAAATGGAAAGGCAGGAAAAGAGGGAGCTGTTCTTTGAAAAGAAGCCTTCTGGAAGCTGCAGTGGGATGCCCGGGGTTGGGACAATGTCCCAAGGCCTGGCTGCCCCCCCTGGGAACATCCATCTACAGGGTAGTGAGCAGGTCAGGGCTTGGGATGGCTCCTGCGAGGTCAAGGATCGGTTTCTACAACATTCCCTCCACCAGCTGCAAATTTTGCTCCATAAGGGGACAAAATCCCTTTTCAGTGACAGCCCTGCAAGGATCCCCATCTCGGGGAGCTCAGCTGCCCCATACCTGGAGGGTTCCCACGGCAAGCAGTGATACAGTGCCCTGTCCCCAAGCCACCACGGTGCTCCGCAGCAGCAGCAGCAGCACGAGCCATCCGTGGGCTCGGGAGAAATCCTCGCGTGTTGTTTCCCCCCCATTCCCATTCCCCACAATGCATATTTTGCGAAGCTTTAATTGGCAGCAATTATTAAGTAGCACGGACCCTGGAAACCTGCCAGTCAGGAAAATAATGAACCGTTTTAATACAAATTCAGCCCGTAAACAAATGTGGCTGCCAGAGCCATTGCGGCCGCCTGGCACTGGGAGAGGCAGCACAGAAGATCAGCAGGGAGACCCAGGGCAGCCCCACTGTCCTTCTGGCACTGGGTGAGAGTCTGTGTCCCCAAGGCCACCCCGTGTCCCTGTGGGAAAAGCCTTGCCTTTTCCTGGGGGCTCTCCACAGGACCCTAACACTGCCCTGAAACAGCAGCATCAGCAGTGGAGCTGGGACCGAACCCATGTAGATGTAAGGTGTAGATTTGGGCTTTGGGATAGTTTTGGGGGATGGCACTGGGTCTATGCATCGGGAAGTGGGCGCAGGGAGTGCCCAAGACTGAATCCTGCAGAGCATCTTTGCTCCCTGCCTTGCCCTGCATCCCTGCCTTGGTCCCACGAACCCAACTGGGGTCCTGGCCCCTCCACCCCCACTTGCACAAGCACAGGCACAGGGAACAAACCCACTCTCCCCTGGCTGATACCTCCTTTATCTGCCAACAGGCTCCCTCCAGAAAAGGTTTCCAGGGCATTCAGAGAGTGGGCAAACAGCCTCCTCTGCCCGCTGCAGGCAGGAGAGCGAGATGTTGTGTCCCTAGAACATCCCTGGGGAGCTGGCATCTTCCAGCACCCCTCGGCACCCTGCTGGTATCCAGGACAAAAATGCAGGACCCCCCTGCTAAAAAAAATTGGTGGGATACTGGCTTGAAGTCTTTCACCCAGGGAAATATTTCTGCAAAGGAACCACTTTAGGTTTATTCCACAAGGGCTACATTTTTCCATGTTATTTTTAAATTTTCTCTCTCGCTTTCTCCTTTTTTTTTTTTTTTTTTAATAGTATAATGGACTCATGGTTCTTTTAACTTTCAGTAATTTGTGGAAATTAAAAAAAAAAAAAAAAAAAAATCATTTGCAACGCGACCCAGATTTAAATGGCACTCTGAAATGGATGTCGCCTGGCTTTGTTTTTATTTCTTTTTTTTTTTTTAATGAACTCACTCCCAGAATGGTGAAAAATCTCTCAAATCTGGATCATGAAAGTGTCATGAATTGTTTTCCTGATTTTTTAAAATGTTACAGACAAATAATTATTCTGTATCTGAAAGGAGATTAAAATAATCTTCGTTTTGCATGTAGCTCACAGAAGCATATTTTACCATTGGAAAATAAAGCAAAATTGTATAAACCAGAGAGACTTAAAACATATAAATTAGTAAAAAGGTGGAATCAGCCCTTTTCTCAGGTTCATGTGTGTAAAAAGGCATATTTATATCTTGCCTGAGCTAAGACTATTGCTGCATGCCTCCAGAAGTGGTTTCTTCCCTGAATTAAGTACCAAGGTAGTAAAGATACAGTATTTATAAGCCAAAAAATAAAGCAGGCACAATTTATTAAACAGCTACAATGTGACAATAAATAATTTTAATGTCAATCAAAATCGGATTATTGTCACTGAAATTTGGATTGAAAAGATAAAAGCCTGAAAGGGAGAATTGAAATCCAACGCTGGAGACGATTCCAATATCTTTGTTCCTTGCAATAAATATTTTGGGTGAGAATTTAAACCAGCTCATTCTTAATTTGGGGGGAAAAAGGTTGAGTGTGGTAGACTTTTAAGAAATATACTAAGAAAATATATTCATGCTTGCTATTGGTGAGAACAGATTTTTTTTTTTTTGTGAAAGTGAGAAATAAAACAATTTTATTTTATTGTATTTTTTAAAAAACTGCTTGGATTTTAATTTTCTTTTTAGTGTCAGGCAGTGGCACTCAGGGAGAGGGATGCTTTTCTTGACCTGGTGAACATTCCTCCTCCTTCCTTCTATTTTGGAAAACCCAAACCCAGCACCCCTTGAATTAATCCCAGAGCCACCCATGCCTTGGGATGGGAATTTTTTGGGTGTCACTCCAAAGGCCCGGGGAGCCCTGGCTGCTGTGGGGTGCCTCTGCTCCCGCACAGCCCCAGCCCCAGCTCCCTGCCTGCCATGCTGGGGCCTTGGGGGCAAGGGCCCCCTCCCAAAACCCTCGCTGAAACATTCCACTTTGCTCCCAGGGATATTCACAGGGGTAATGTGTGTGTCTGGGGAGAAAACAGCCCTTTTTTGAGGCGGTAAAAAACCCCAATAATTCCCCTGGCGAGGGGCAGGGCGTGCGGGAGAGTGAAGGCCAAAGACAGAGCTCTTGGAGAAGCTATTTTTTTACCCCAAAATGAGGATGATGAGGATGCTGGGGTGCAGGCGGAGCTTCTGGCCTCTGCTTGATTCCCCTGAGGGGCTGACACCATCCAGGCAGGAGAAGGGTCTCTTCTCGATCCCCTTCTGGACAGAACTGCCCAGCTGCCCACCGGCCTCCGGCAGTGGCTCTGCTTTGGCACCGAGTTCAAACCGTGCCTGAACCGGCAAATATTCAACTGGAGTGGCCGAGGCAAAAACACTGTGTGTGTCTCTAGGGCAACGTGTTTGTTCTGCATCCCAATAACGCCCAATTCCTCCTTGAGACAAAGCTCCCAATTATTTTTACAGGGATTTAGGTGCATGGCATAAATAAATACACCTATTTTTGTATATTTAAATGCGGGTATGTGCACACGAAATTAATACCCAGTATTGGTTTAAAACCCAGGGTGTCAGAGCACGCACGGATGGAGGTGTGGGCTAGGAGTGGGATGTCTAAGTTTGTCCCCGGAGCGGCTGATGGATGGACAAGGAGGAACCGGCGGGGGCCGGGTGGTTTTAATCAGCGTGTGTGTGTGACAATAGTTGGGTGAAGAAGGGAACCTGACACTGGCATCCTTGATTTGTTATAAATCACACACATAAAAATGGACCGGGGGGGGGTGTGGAAATTAAATCTTGGGGATCGTGGTGCTTTTAGTGCCAACTCAATCCCCAAGCTGGAACAAAGCTTTGCCAGCCCTGAAATAAATGACGCTTCACCTAATGGCTCTTATTCCTTCCCCACTGCCTCCGACCAGGCAGCTTTGGGGTTTTAACGATGTCGATGTGATGAGAAGCAACGTCTGGGCCTGGTGCTGGTCTTTACCAGCAAAGGTAGCCCTGCCAGGTGGGGTGGAGGCCCTGGGGGAGTCGTGGTGGGAAGGGGAGGCTTGTCCCCACATATTCAGGTCCCAGCTCGGCCGTGGCTTCGCTGATGCTCCGCAGCCGCCGGGCTCCTCTCTCTGCTCAATTGCACAGCGCGCAAATGGAATCGCTCTCCTTGCTGTGTTTGTGGCCACGGGAGTGGAAGAATTACATTGGGCTGAAAATAGTATTTACTTTTACTGATTGAAAAATAGATGTTAGGAAAAAAAAATAAAAAAAAAGCAAAAGCAGGAATTGAAACTATAATTACAACAAACCATATGTAAACTCCCAGGTAAACACTGATTATACTGTGTCATTTCAGCCAGACTTTATTAGCGAGGGAAGAAGAGAATCTTCTTTTTCTCTCCGCCCGCGGCGGATGCAGCATGCAGGATCCCACTGCCTGCCATTTGCAGAGCACTTTTCACCCTAAAATTCTCATGTTCGTGGCCTGATCCTGCATAGCTCTCATCAGCTCTGTTTCCTAGGTGAGCCATGCCGTTTCCCTCATGTGGGTGCAGAGTGGGTCTGCTGGGATGCTGCTGAAGGTGCAGATCTGAGCTGCCCTGTGGCACCTCCTCTTCTTTGGGCTGGAGTGTGCCAGGGGAAGAGAAACTCAGGGCATGGGACCCAGCCTGCTCACTCCTACAGTGTGTCAGGATGGGATGGGATGGGATGGGATGGGATGGGATGGGATGGGATGGGATGGGATGGGATGGGGGGACCCNGGGGGGGGGGGGTGGGGTGGGTGGGGATGGGATGGGAGGGGATGGGATGGGATGGGATGGGATGGATGGGATGGGATGGGATGCTCCAGCTACAGCATCCCCTTTCTCTCAAGCAGTTCACAGGCCCAGCTGCAGGACAGGGCTGGCCAGATCCATCCTTGGAGAAAAGCTAGAGGAGATGAGTCGCTGTATCCTTGTCAGGTCCTTTGCTTGCTCCCCAGCAATGGAGCCAGACCCCCTTTTTCAGGGAGTTGTATCCCCAGAGCCCAGCACATCAAATGCAGGAGCGGAGCATGGCTGCAGTATTGTTCCTGGACATTAGTGTTACACAGCATCCCCCTCACTCACTGTCGCACCACGAGGTTCCACAAAACCTCCAAAATCTCTCCTTCCTGCCAAGTCCGGTGGAGATATAGAGCAATGCCATCACAGTGTTGACATGTCAGTCTCCACCGTGTCACCGTGTCTCAGGACACCTCAGAGCAGGTCGCAGCATCCCTTCCTCTGCCCCGCGGTGCAGGGGTCACCCGGCAGCACTGTCCCCTTCGGATGAATATCTGAGGGGCTCTTGCCGCAGTTTCCCTGCGGGGTGGATGAGAGGAGATGGGAGCGGAGGGGAAGAGGGAAGCCACGAATAACGCGGGTAACGCCAGGTATCCTTACACAACGGGCTGAGGGCCCGGCGGCCCTACAGCTTTGCCATAGTGGCACCCTGTGGCAAAACGCATTACTACAGCTGGCAGGGGCTCCGGAGAGGGACACGGCCCGGGGGGGGCCTCGCCCTGGGGGCTCACACCCTGCGGGGACACTCGCTCCCCACTCATGCAGGGATGGGGTGCCGGGGGCTGAGCAGAGAGTGGTCCCCTCCACCGCGACATCCCAGTCCCCCCGTGGCGGGTACCACCCATCTCCATGGGGTCAGCCAGGATGCTTCTCCAGCCTAGACATCCCCTGGGATGGTGCTGGGATGCTGGCAGGCTCGCTGGCCATTGCACACTTGCTCGCTTAGGGCTTTCGGGTGGCATCCGTGCGGCCGGGCGGCGTGGGCTGAGTGGTGGTGCGGAGCGGGGCGTGTGTGTGCGTGTTGGTTTTCTCCTCCCGGAGCAGACCCGGAGTGACGGAGCGAGCTCTTTGTCTGCCTGCGCCTGCCTGTCACGGCTCCCGGCGTTTCCCAGCCACCTTGCACGGCGCGCAGCCACTTTGGCAGGAGCTGTCTCGGAATTTTAATGCGGCTGATTAACGCGCTACGATGTAATCGTGGAGCCAGCCGTACCCCTTCTCTAGCCTTGCCTTTTTGGGGGAATAAATAACCAAACCCAACCAAGCACCCCCACCCACGGTGCCTCATCCTATCCTGGACTGAGCTAGAGAATGGGACGAAACCAGAGGCAGGAGGCGATCCCAAAGGCAGAAATTCTGATGCTGGTCCTGTCTCAGCCCAGAAAACTGAGGGGTGTAACGGAGATGCCTCTGCCATCCTGGCTCACGAGTGGCAGATCTGGTTTTGGGGCTGGCACAGGGACGTGTCAAGGGTTGTGGCACTGCATGACACGACAAGGAGTTGTGGGAAGGGTCACCTCTCTCTCTGGGAACAAGGGTGAGCAATGGAAAACTCCAGGCAGAAGGGGAAATGGTGAAGGGGGAGAGGAGGGAGAGGAAGTCTGTCTGCAGAGCAGGGAGAAGATGGGTGAGCAGATCTCTGTGCCACCCAGGAGATGACAAGGGGGAGTTATTGACACAGAGGACACATTGCTAAATTTTCAATCTGTCCCTTCCTTAGGTGGTGTTGACAGAAGAGGATGGGTAGGAGATTTCAATGGCAGGTGCACGTGTCCCAGGAGAGGGTGAGACACCAACAGAGATGGAGCAAGAAATGAGCCTTGCACAGCTGCAGGAGAGAAACCCAAACCTTCTTTGGAAAGTGGGGTCACCTGCAGGCTGGGGGCAGCCTATGGAATACCCATCCCTTCAGACATCCCAGAGGATCAAGCAGCCATCAGGACTTGGCATGGGTCCCATTGGCATTGGGGAAGGTACGGGACTGAGAAAGGGGCTGGGGGACACCCTGCACCCCTTGTCTGTGGAGCCCTTAGAGCAGAGAGGGGTGCTGGAGGAGACCCCTCCTGAACATCAGTTGCTCTGGTGGGGCTGTGCCAGACCTCCACTGCAGCCACAAACGATACAGGGAAGAACAGACACCAAACTCCTCTGTGGTGGGGTGAGGCTGCAGGTGCCTGCCAGGCTCGGTGTGGGGACGCTCACAGCTCCATTGGCCCTCCCTGTGGTACTCACAATTCCCATGCAGGCTGCCAAGCCGAGCCCAGCAGAGACATGAGCAGCCAGAAAGGGAAGGAAGGAAAGCGGGGGCAGCCGAAGTGACAGGGACCACAGCCTGGGCATCCCTGTGCTGTTCATGTGCCAGCGACTGGGAGCAGTGACGTGGAGCATCTTATACCAAGGACATGCAAGACAGGGTGCTCCTGGAGCAGAGCAGAGCAGAGCAGTGGGGGAGAGGGTGGGAGGGGCCACTCAGGACACATCATGCTGCTGGGATGTGCCCACAGAGAGAAGGGGAAATGTGAAAGGGACAACAGGGAGCCAAGGGAACACAACAGCACCTAAAGGAAAGAGCTGAAGACTGAACATATGAAACAAAGGTGGTTTGGGCTCAGATGAGAGAGGAGATCCATATCTGGAGCATGTCTTTCAGTGGGAGATTATTTCAGAGGGGTCATGGAGCTTTGAACTGTCTGAGGATTTGCCTGGGAAAGGTTAGGCTGATGTTTCTAGCGTGATTGCAACCAAACCAGCTCTGCTGGGGATGGCTGTGACGTTTATTCATGGTGGGGAAGGAAGAGACCAGCTGACTTTTAGATCCCCAAAAGCATGCAGAGGGGGAATGGGCCCTTTCCTATGACCATGAGCAATGATTGCACTACTTCGATTCAGGACTTTTCAGGCATCAGCCACATCCCAAAAATTAAATGATGAAGAAAGGGGGAATAAACCCCAATGCAAGCAAGGCAGCACAACCCCCCTCCCCTGCTTTAGGGCTGTCCTTATTAAAGGCTCAAGTAACCTTATTTTTGGGACCTGAACGTCGAACCCCAAATGCAGAGCAAATATCCCTTTATGGGGGTCTCTCATTTCACCCTCAGATCAGAGATCCCCTCATTTCCACAGCTGGGTGCAGCCTCCTGGTCCCACCATCACAGCCTTTTGTCCCAAGCAAGAGCTTCCTTTGGGAAGGCAATTTCATTCCCACATGCACCTTCCCTGGTTTTCTTTGGGTCTGTGTCCCCCCTCCAGCATCCCTTTACCCTATTAATATCCTTTGACTGTCCTCACACCTGCAGACAATCTGGTCCCCAACCACCTCCACCTCCCCCCTTCCTCAAAAGCTTCCCTCAGCTGTCTTTAAGTCGTAGCTGAAATCTGCGGTATGTAGGAGGAGAAATTCAGTCTGACAGCAGTTTAAAACACCGCACTACTTGGCAGATTTAAATGCTATTTTAAATATAAGCTATGACACAATGGACAAAAATAGCATTGAAAATACCCTGTCATGTTCCATATTGCGAGGAATAGGGAAGCAGACCAGGCTAGAAAGGAGCAGAGAGAGGGGCCAGATGGAGAGAAGAGGTTATTTTGTTTGTTTTAAAGAAACTGGATAAATGTATTTTGTATGTGACTGAGTAAATGTGTTTTATGGAGCAACGAGCCAAAAAAAAATAAACCTTCTCATGAAAAATCTACATATTTCATTTGATGTGGGATCCGCCAAAGCAGGTTTGCTGGTGAAAAGATATATTTGTTATCAGGTTGTTTTGGAGATGCTCAACACCAGCAGCCACCAGCTATTGAAGACCACTTGGTCTCTGCTGAGCCTTTTTCTTCCCTTTATTTATCTATGATTTAATAGGAATTTGCTCTTCTCAAAAAAAGAAAAAACCATCCTAAATACCTGGAAGTGACTTTTCACCTGTGGCTCCCAGCTTGGTGACCCTGCATTGCAGGAGCTGATGAATTGCAGTGCTTGGCTGGGAGTGTCCCTGCAGGGTCAGCCTGTGGGACCAGGGAGGGATGGAGGGATGCAAGCTGAGCCACCACTGATTTCCCAAAGTACATGGGAGGGTGGCTGCAAAATCCTGGGAGCTCACCTGACCCTGCAGCACGGTTGCTTGCTGGCATGGGTAGGAAGCACCTGGAGCATCCAGGTCCTGAGACTGCAGGGCTGCAGGAAGAGGTTTCTTCATCATTCTTTTGGATACAACCGCTGCTCCAAGCTGCTCTCTCATCACAGCATCTTCTTTCCCATCCCTCCACACGTGCTTTTGTACAGGGCAGGACAAATACCTGTGCACTCATTGGGTTTGTCTCATGGGGGTGGGTTTTGGCTCCTTCCAATCCCCCCAGTATAACCAGCAGTAAATCTGGGGAGAGGTCAGAATGTGAGCAAGTCTCAGGCTCAGCACCGTATGANTTATGAGAATGACCTGGGGTGAGTCCACAAGATTTGGGGAGAGGTCAGAATGTGAGCGAGTCTCAGGCTCAGCACCGTATGACACCCTGGAATGCCTGGAGGTAAGGGCTGTCCCCACCTGGGGACAGGCACAGGGTTGGCACCCACAGCACGGAGGTGCCAGATGCCAGTCATACCCCAAAAAGAGGTAGATTTTGAGGTTCACTCCTGGTACAGGACCTGAGCAGCTGTTCCTCTGGCTGTCTGAAACAGCAACTGTGCTTCTTGTGCTGGGCAAGGGGTAAGGATTTGGTCCTGACAAGCACATGACGGCACAAGTTACCACGGTGGCCGAGCTGCCAATGCTCTGATGAACCCCTGTCATGAATTCCTGTCCCAGGAATTCAGGGGTTCCCCAAGCCTCCTGCATCCACTGCTAATACAGCTGCAGCAGCTGAAACCAGGGGCAAAGACATGGAGTGAAACGTTTTTGCTGTCATCTTAAAAAGGTCTTTTTTTTTATTTTAAACCAAACATGTTATAATAGAAACACACAATTTGAAGAGTTTAACAAAAGAGTTCAACGAAGCCAGGTTAGCATTACAAATCAAAGACTGAGACCTTTCAACCCCTTGCAAATCACCATGGCCTGGGAAAATGTGCCCTCCAGGCAGATTTCTCTGACCATCCAGTGGTGGTTGCAAAAAAGGCAAAAGCTTTTTATTAGGAGAGAGAACAGTCCCGAATCTGTGCTCCCATCTCACCTCTGGGTGAGCCAGGGGCTCATGGCTCCTCCTGACTCTTTGGCTGTGCCCACCCTTGGGATTCCTGGGGACAGCAGCTCTGTGGGCTCTGTGGAAAGAACTGAGCCTCCAAGCACTGCTCGCATCAGGAACAGCATCACTGCTCACAGTGCCAGAAAGTCCGTGAAGCTCCCAACTCATCACCATGACCTTATCTGGCTCTGGACTAAGGCAAGTGGCAGAGCCCGGCACCCACACCTCCGCATCTGAATAAAGATTTTAAAGACTCCCAGCTGCCCTGTCTGCTGCAGGACAGAGTCAATAGGCAGCAGTTTCAGCATGGAGTCTGGCTCCAGACACTCGTGCCAAGTGGGATGTTCTCACTCAGCAGCTCTCAGCCCTTGTGCACCTTGCAAAGGGGGATGTGTACCCTCCTTGACCTCCCTGTGCATACAGAAACCCAGAGCTAGAGGGAAAGAGGAGGATCCCTTGTGAGAGGTGAAGGAAAAACCCTGGTAGGGCCAAGAGAGGCTTTGCTGTGCTACAGACCAAGTAGCATCATGCTGCCAGAGCTGGCACTGGGCATTCCACCTCATCAACTGATTTTCATGCCCCACTCAGAAAAGCAGAACCATCACTTTGTGAGAGCAGATCTTTTGTGCTTCTTTTTTATTTCAGATGAAAATAAAAGCTTTTCTGTGTCTTTTAATCTGCCTCACTTTCTTCCTGACACATTCAGGATGCTCACGAGCATTTGGGTATGGTGGGTCCCCATACCTCAGCAAGGTCCCAAGATTCCCTGGGGAATTGCATCCATGCAAGTACAACCAGCAGCAGAGAAGCAAAGCAAGGATGGGATGTGTCCCCAGCCCCCTCTGCTTTTCCCTGGCTGTAGTTTCACCCCCTGTTGCAGTACAAGCCTCAGGGTGCAGAGTTACCGATGTTCAGTGGCAGGCCCAGCCCTGGGGGTTCGCCGGGCTCCTGCTCACCTTGCAGCAGGTATTGCAGGGTCGAACCTGCTTGCTGGAGTGCTGGCATTGCAGTCCTGCCTCCTCTCACCGCCCTGCCCAGCTGCGACAGCAGCTCAGCTCCCTCCCTTGCTCTTTGTTAACCACTGAATTCATCTGACAACTCAAAGAGAGAGAGAGAGGGGAGAGACCCTGCGGCCCGCCGGCGCGGTTCCCCGGCTCCCCCTCTGCCCTCATTTGCAATGCTTGAGTGGGGATTTCTCTATTTACTAAGCTAACAATGTGGGTTCCCAGGGCCTGGGCTGATGATGACATCCCGGCGCTGGTGGGTGGTGGGGCCGGGGGGGCGGTGAGGGCTGGGGGGGGATTGCATAATGCCGAGGCAGGCGTGGGAAACCACAGCATCTGCGAGAAAAGTCTCTGCCAGCCGCTTTGAGTGTGGCTCAAAGGGCTCCCGGGGAAGCCACGGGGCAGAGGGAGCCCTGGGGACGCGGTGGCAAGGGGAGACGCTCAAACCCGCATCCCAAGACCACAACCCCGCTGGCACGTCCCCGCAGAGCGGCAAATGGCCCCGCTGCCACCGCCTCCGTCCCTGGAAGGGTTAA
>VZTN01023031.1:145782-171949 GCA_013400515.1 Erpornis zantholeuca
ATTACCCGGGCCAGAAGGCTGCTCAGGAAGAGCTTTATTAACGGTTGCCGTCTTCATTAACCGCTTCTCCACAGCTGCCTAATTACGGCCGCCATTAGGCTCACTGGGTCTCCCCACCACCGCCCTGATCCCCGGCCCCCTGATTAACCTTAATTACACCTCCATCCTCCGAACCGGGTGCTCACCTGAGCGGGGCCACGGCCAGGGGCTCAGGGCTGCCTAATTGCGGGCAACCCCGGCGGGGCGGCGCGGGGAGGGGGCNATGTTCGCTGCTGAAAAGGCGAGGGCTGCCCTCGCACTGAGCTAAGCGGTGGCAATGAGATCGGTAGCAGGGCATTGAGGGAGGCGGTGAAAGGGTTTCCCACCTGAGCCGATGGGGCTCTGCTGGGAGGAGAGCGGGGCTTGCCGGCGAGGGAAGGCAAAGGGTGAGGTTTGGGAGATGCTGTGGGTGCTGCTGGTTGTCATCCCTGCCAGGAGGCTAAGCATCCTTGGAATGCGGTGGTTGGAACTAGATAATCTTTAAGGCCCCTTCCAACCCAAACATTTCTATGATGATCCTTCTGGGTTTTTCCCCAGCCTTGGTCCTTTCTGGTTAGGCTACGGGATGTCTCCCGGGCTGGATGCAGCACACGTGGGCGTCTGTGCCCGGATGTGGCTGTATGGTGCATGCCCGAGCTCAGCGTTTCAGGCAAGGCCACAGATGCTGTGGAGAGTAGCAGAGATCCCACTGCCCTCCAACTCTGCTGTCCCCAGGGTGCCACCGCTGCTCCAGGACAGCTACAGTCCGACGTGCCACCCGGGCCTCCTTTCACAAAGAAGATGCTGCTTTCCCTCTCTCCATCTCTGAACAGGGTGAAGCTCAGCTCCTAAGGCACAGGGAAAATGGAGCCACTTTCTCCCTCTCCCGTGAAATGCCCCTGCCACTTTCTTCCCCCTCCTCACCACACACCTCCCTTTTGGGAGAAAAGAAAAAAAAAAAAAAGATAATAAAGTTCTTATTTCCACCACATTTGCCATTTCCTGGTCTAAGTAAAGAGTGTCATAAGAGTGACAAGCTAAAAGCCACTGATTACTGTGGATTCATGGCATTTATTCTCCTCGTGAAAAGAGCAAACATCAGAAATAATGTGGTCCGGCCTGCCTCGGAGCCTAACCCTGCAATTAATCAGCATTCATGTGCAGAAGGTGCACGAGCATCTGATATGTAGAGAGGGAGTAATTAAAGGCAGATGCAATCTCTGCTTCCCGCAGGCCTGGGGAGGGTAACCACGCTCCCCCGTCACTGGGGTGTAGCCCCCCCAAAATCACCACTGCTCGCCCTTTGCTTTGGAACAGCCGGCCGCGCTCGCCATGGTCGCCTTTGCTGGGTGCACGGGAACAAGCTCTGCTCCCCGGAGCGAACCGGGCGGCAGCCACTCTGCATCGCTCGGCTGTCGGCAAAGCGAGCAGGAGGGTTGGGGATGCGGTATTTAGGCGAGCTTCCGATGCCTTGAACCCTGACATGGCTCGGTGACACCGCGAGGTCCCCGGAGAGGGGGATTGCTGCGGGCTGGAGCTTGCCCGGGACTATCACTGGCCTCCTCCCGCCGGGGTCTGCCCCGCTGCTCCCGCTGATCCTGTCGAGACCTTTAATCCGTGGGGGATCAGCAAATTAATCCACTAAAGCATGAAGGGCCTGAGCTGTGTTTAATCGCTCCCTTTTGTGTCAGGGGACGGCTAAATGACCATACAAGAGAAAAACCCACAGAGGGGTCAGAGGGGAGGCGGTGGGCGATTAACCCCCGTCACCTCCCTCCAGGCTGCGGCGCGGGGTGAGACGGGGCCGAGCCCGCAGCCGCCGGTCCCGGCATCAGCTGAGCTGGTGTCCCCTTGTGCCCCGACGCCCCTTGTCACCCATCAGGGGTAGCACTGCGGCCCATGACGCTCTGTAGCCCCCAGCCTGATCGGAGCTGCCCCAGCCGCGGGCGAGATGAGCCGTCCGAGGTCTCAGCCCGGCTCCCAGCAGACAAGATGTTATCACGGCAATTACCCCCCAAAACATCCTTTGGGAGCTATTCTGGCCGAGGGGTCAGTGGTGCTGACAGCGGCCGAATGCTCCTCTTGCTCCCGGCGGAGGAGGAGCCGTGCCGGGGGAGGCTGAGCACAAGCCGTCTGCCTGCTCCGGCACAGATTGTGCCAACGCGTGGTTGAGCGCGGCGAACGCTCGCAGCCAGCACCCTTCAAAAATATCACTCGAGGAACAAATGACACCACCTCCCCCTCGCCATCCTCGCACACCAACGCCCTCGCCCAGGCAGGGGTGGCCACGCCAGCCTGGGTGCTGCGGCCCCCCGGTTTTCCCCCCTCCCATTTTCTTCAAAAGGAGAATAACCTGCAGTATATATATATATTTTTTTTTTCCTTTCTGGAAACTAATGGACTCCTTAAATAGCAAAAATTGCACCCTGTAATTAAGATCTTGCTTTTTAAATGATTAATCATTCTAACCCCTTCCAGCGGCATCCCACTTACTGCTGCTCTCATATTGAAATGCAGATCTGAGAGGGAGGGAGCCGAACAGGTCTGTGGAGAGGAGCAATTAAATCTTCCAGCTGTCGCTGGTCCACCCCATCCTCCATTTTTTTCGGGAAGCCCTGGGCGTTGTCCGCCGGGCTGGCTCTGTGCCCTGATTCACATCCCCCTTTATCATCCTCTCATCCTCATCCTCCTCCCCACCTCCACCCCTTCTTTTTCTGTTGTCTCTTGGTTTCTGGGCTCAGTGATACTTTTTCACTGCAAGGTCTGACCTTCCTTTCCTTGGAAGTGCTGTCAGCTCCCCAAAAACCTGTCTGTACCCCTCTTCCCAGGTGAAAGGGGAAAGGATGTGAATGCATGGTAACAACAGGCAGAGGCCTTGGAGAACCAGCATTCTCAGTTCAGCTCAGAACAACCACATGCCTATTCAGGTACTGCTGCTCTGCATCTCTTCCTAAGCCAGTCTGTGCAGCCCTGCGAGGCTGCACCCTCCTGTCCTTCCCTTGGCTTTCCTCTGAACCACATCCTGCTGCAAAAAAATTCAAATCCTGCAAAAGACACTCATGAACACTTCCCTGCAAGGGGTTTCCTTGTGTGTGTGTGCCTTGGCACAGCACCTCATTCACACTTTTCCAGGACCAACTACAGATTTCTCAGGATGCTTCATCATCAGGAAAAACGCTCTTCTGTGTATAAGCCATAATCAGAAGAATGTCTTCTGGCCTAAATCCATCCTGTAGATTCTCTTTGGGTTGGAGGGTATCCTTCAGGTGTTTTCCAGAAGCATGCCGTTGGTTTTTCAGACCATCTCTGTGAGGCCATGGGTGGATGGAAAAAAACTGGGGAAAATACATCAGGTTTCAGTCCCCAGCAGTGTCAGGTTAATGATTTGGGAGGGGCAGGCTTCTTCCTAATCATCCCCCAAAGGGGAAGGACCTGGGATATGTGTTTCTGTTTCAGTGCTCTGCAATAAATCCCCCATTCTGTCAACCCCTCAAGCCAGTCCCACGGCAGGTCTGTGAGATGGATGGGAGTGCAACCTCTATCCCCACGGGCCAAGGAAGATCCTGGAACTCCGGGTCTGTTGAAAATGGACAAGACTTCCTTCAAGAAATCAGAGAAGGGACTCTCTGGAGTTTGTGTGTCTCTGCCAGTTTTATTTTTCTGATATGGAAACTGAGGAGGCAGGAGAGTGTGTACTCATATGAGATGGAAGAGAGCAAGTGACAGAGAATAAAAAGAAGAGGGGTTAGGATGAGGAGAGAATGATTCCCAAAGAATGGAAATGAGAGGAGAGCAGGCTTTTCCAAGGGACCGTAATGGAAAGGGGGTTCCTGTGCTACTGTTACCGCTAAAATACTCATCCCTCCTCTCAAAGGTTTCCAAAATAGAAGATTCCCAAAAGATCTGGGGAAAGGAGGGAGATTGGAGCTCCTCTGGACCATCCATCCCACAGACACTGTATGGCACATTGGGCCAGCACAGCGCTGAGCCCCAGGACAGAGCATGGGAAGAATGCTCTGTAGTCTGGGGGAGGGAGGAGTGAGCCTCCTCCACAGCACACATCAGTCAGTGAGCCCTCAGCACCTGCACTGCTTCCACTCTGGCTTTCAGGCTTATTCCTCATATTCTGGGTTGCAACATCTGGCTAGGACATGGCTATACAAGAGGAGATGGTTCTCCCCACCAGGTACAGAGCTGTTCCAGGACACAAGAAAATACTGTCGATGAGGCCAAGGGGAGTTCCATCCCTCCAACCTCGGCCTCTTGACACAGATGTATCCAAGAGGGGAGAAGGTCTTTATGTACTTTGCCCTGTCTGAAGCATGTTTTGGTCTCTGTGGTCACCAGCATGTCTTTTAATGGCATGGACAACACTGACCAGGGGCTTCATTGCCCCCTCACCCAGCTAGAGTTCAGAGGCCTTTTCCCATAGCAAAATGGAAATATCAACAAGCCCCCTAAGCAACAGGGAGACATGCAGAGCATGAGCCACTCTTACAAAAGGAATCATTCCTTGCAGCCTCCAAACTCTTCAGACATGCTCTCTTATATAGTCTGGATTCTCAGAAACAGCCAGTGATCCTCCAGGATTTTAAAGCATTAAATGCCTGTGTTTCTGCTGTTTTGGCTTTGGTCTTGCTGGGAAAAATGTAGGAAACCAGGCTTGTATGGCCAGGAGCACCACAAGGGTTAACCAGTGGGGAAGCAGAATGGGATACAGATGACTCTTGATGGGACCAGATTCCCAGAGGACCATGAGGAAAGTCAGCAAACCCCACGAAGCTCTCTATTTATGGATCCCTACTCCTCTGCATGGCCCCTTTCTTCCTCCTCTTTGCTTTCCTCTTTTTACTCCCTGCCCTGAGTTGCAAGGCGCAGGACCCTGTCCCGTCCCCAAGCCCCTCCATGCCATCATTTGCATTTTCACCAGCCTTGATTAATGCCAGACCCTGTTTATAGAGTTACAATCTCCAAATTAGGTTGCCGAAGGCATCCTGGACCAGCCCTGGAAAAATCTCGGTGGCTGAAAGGAGCCATAACTAAGCCTCAAGCAGACGTCTTTATTCAGCTGTAATTGACGTTTAACAGACGTCTGTAACTTCGTCTGGACTTATAAAAAAACCCTAAAAAAAGTTCTCCCCTCTCTTTATGTTCCCCCCTTTTATCCAGCAGTCAAAAGTGTAAGAGCCCACCACACCGGCCCCACTCGGTCAGTGTGCAGCAGGGGCCGTGACAATAGTGGGGCTGAGACAAAGCCGCAGCCCACGCTGCACACACTGGCGCCTTGTATGTCTATTTACCTCCTAGAGTGGTTTATGCTAATTTATTGGCGAGCAGCGACCACTCCTGCATACTGATGTGCCGCCTCTTCTTTCTGAGCGGGGGCCCTCGTCTGCAGGGAGGCCCGTGGGGGGACCCCCTTCCCTGCCGGCAGCGCCCCAGAAAAGGATGCTGCGATGCTCGAGGCTCCCCATGTGCTCCCAGAGCATCCAAGCTCCCATTCTGATCCCACAATGGCACTTTATTTTGGTTTCCTTTGGGCACGGGGTGCTGATGCTGTCCCTTTGCACGGGGATGCTCCAGGCGCTGGAACCACACGGGCAAACCGAGCCCACAGCCACAGGAGCTAAGGGCACGGGAAAAAATGCTATAGATAGCTGTGGAGACAAACGGATTTTATATCTCCGTGGTGTTCTGCTGACATGTGTGAGTACGGAAGGGTGCTCACAAGTCAGGAAGACACTAGAAATCAGGATAAAATTATTTTCTTCTTTCCTGAGTGCTTACATTGTGTACTATTCTTTGCTGCACAATGGTTTATTTCAGCACTGGGACATGAATTCTCAGATCAGGTTTTACCTGCTAGTTCTTGAAGGCAAATTTTCCTTTCTTGCTCAAGAAGACATGGTGCTGCTCAGCCCCGGCCATGGAAAAGCCCTCGTGCTCTCCTGCAGATGATCGGACCATCAGGAGGACAGTCAAATCTCTCAGCAGACCACATCCTTCCCAAACAAGGATTTTGCAGAGCATTTCCAATGTAGAGACTACCCAGAGTCACAGAGTAAATTGGTTTTAGGGGTTCAGGATTCCCCAGAGAAAAGTGAAGCCATATGGGATCCTCCTGCTCTCATCCACAAAGCACCTTCCAGCACCTGCCAAGCGCAATCCAAGGCAAAGGCAAGGCTTGGAAGCAAAGCCAGCAGACACAATTGAGATAAAAGCAATAAAGTCAGGAGCAGTTAATTTTGATGCTATGGACTTGCTGTATGTAGCACATGGAGTTCCTAAAAACCTGGTCAAAAATGTGAAAGTTGGGGGCAGTCAAAAAACCACAGGTCTTCACGTCCATGGTGTGAGCATTGGGTCATCGTACTGCAGATAAAGAATGAGTCAGAGAGTTTATCCAACAGGAACAGAGGCCATTTGCAGGTTTAACCAAGCAATGGGCCAGGAAGCTTTAAGATGTATGTCAAAAGTCATTCAGCTTCCCCAGGAGAGGATGAAGGGAGTTGTAATCCCCCTCCCCAGCTCTCTTGCTGCTCATTCACACAGGTAATTCCTGGCTGCAGAGCAAGGCAGAAGACTTCTCTGAGCAGTGGAGAACATGACTCATGGCTGGCAGAGACACACAACAAGAGTGAGAAATCTTGACTGAAGTACCAGAGGAATGCTAAGGTCCCAAAGTGAGAGCTTGCCCATGCCAGAATGGCCAACAGCCAGGAAAAAAGGGTAACAGAGAGTTAGGTAGGACAGTGTGAGAGCCTCAAAAGTCAGCAGACCTTGCCTGTGCTTTGCTGGCTCAAGGCTAGAGAGATTTGAGCATGTCCTTCAGAAGCTGTGGGCTAGGAGGGATTTATTTGCGGTGGGTGCCCTCTGCCAGGAATGGAGAACAGCCCATGCAGCCATTGCTGACCATGGCAAGCACAAACTGATAGAGAGCCTGCACCATAACTCCACCTGCCCCCAGAATGCCAAATGTAGGTTGGAGAAGAGACTGGAGAAAGTCATCATGCCTCTGATGTGACTCAGAACAACTTCTAGGCACCGGGAAACCCAGCCCATTGCCCATGGCACTGGAGGTGGCTGAGACATCAGCACTGGTGCTGCCCCTTCAGTCATCTAGTGACCCTCCACAAACTGGAGGAGAGCTCACTGGGCCAGAGAGGCCAGTTTGTCAGTGGCTTTGAGCTATTAAAGATCCAGAATGGGGCTCTATCACTGCCATGGATCCAGTGTTTTGTGTTTCAAACCAGGAGGCTCAAGGTTTCTCTCCTTTCTGTGAGCAGTAACTTTTGCATCCCCTCTGGCATCTTTCCCTGTTTTTTTTTTTTTTTGCACCAGCTGAGCACAGGGCATGGCCTGAGGAGAGGGAGCAGCTAATGATGCTGTGCCAGAGTGGTTTATCTTTCCTGTGGAAAAGGAAACAGCCTCTCTGCATGTTTCTTCCACAGTCCTGCACATCAGCGGGATGAACCCCGGTCACCTCTGATCAGAAGATCAAAGGTTTGCAAGTGTCCGAGGTCAACGGAGACTTCCCGGGCTGAGGTAGGAATGAACGGGTTTTTCCAGGTTTCCTACAGCAGAGGAGAGGGAGATTTCCTGCACAGGGCTGCTCACAAAGAGCTTGAGCTGCCGTGCATCAGTAACTCTCAGGGATGCCTTTGCTCAGGGCTGGCGCGGGAGGCTCGGCAGCAGCACTAGAGAGTCACTGGAGGGGTGACACGAACGAAGGAGAGCCTCCTTGCTCCCCCCAGCACCCTGCCTTCGAGCAGGGCGGCAGGGCTCTGCGAAGGTGCCAGCCCAGGTCCTGGCAGCCTGCAGTCCTGCCTGCACCGCTGCCTTGCAGGAGAGGAGGGCGATGCGAGCACCATGTCTTAGGCGAGGGCACCTCATGCTGGCAGCTCCAGAAATAGCCCGGAAGCCTTTGTTTAGTGATTCCCTTCTTTCTCTCAGGGTCACACGGCTGGTGCTGACTGGGTAAGAGGGGGCTCTGGAGCAGAGTGAAGCTGTGGGGACCAAAAAAACCATCCCAAACTTGGAGATCATCCTCCTGTTTCCTCTGCCACATGTTCCCTTGCAATACCATGCCCAGAGCTACTCCTGCATGAGGCCAAGCCAGGTTTTTCTTGGACACAAGCACCAAGCATCCTCCAAGCCGATGTCCCCAAGCTCCCACTGTGCCCAAACCCACCAGGACTTGGGGGCTGTGGGGTGGCTGCCCTTCCACAGCCCAGACAGGGACACCCCTAAGTGTGGTAGCAAACCCCAGACATTTAGGGTTGAGTGCCTGACCCCAATGCCCCAGCCTGCCCTCCGAAGGCTTCTGCATTTTCCCTTTCCTCCCAGGGCAAGCTGCCTCAGCAGGGGCACCCCCGGGCCTCGCCGGCGAGCTGTTATTTTCCCGCCAGAGGTGGGTAAGAAAAGAAACACCCTCCCTAAAAAACAAGATGTCTGGTGTGAATATCCTGATCCTGCTAACCCGAGGGCTCGGCTGGAGCTGGCCGCGTGCAGTCAGCGGCCCCAGGTCTCACTTAGCAACAGGGCACGGAGCAGCCCGTGGCTGGCAGGGAGAAAAAAGGGTCTTTTCTTGTCGGTGAAAGATTCATCGTCGGGCTGAAAGTGGCCCCTCCCCTCTTTCAAATACTTGTCAGCAGGGAGAATACAGCTTAGATACTGGGCTGATCAGATCATGGCTAATCTGTTATTCCTGGCCGTGAAAACTGCCGGAAGACTTTCAAACAACTTCACTGGGAGCGTGTGCGGCGGGAGGGAGCGGGCAGGAGATGCCGAGCCACTGGCAGCCCCATGCCGGCATCCCGAGGGCATCCCCTGCTCGTGAGGTGTGCAGGGAGGGCAGCACTGGTCCCTCACCCCGTGCTGACCGGGGCATCCTCATTGCCACAGGCAGGAGCGGCAGAGGGGAAGGGATCAGTGCTGAGCAGGAGAATATGGGCTGGCCAAAATGTCCCAGTAGTGAGAACAGGCTGTCCTGGTTGCATGGCTTTTTCTCCCAAATGAGGTGGTTTGAAGATGTTTGTCATTGTTGAAGGACATTTGCCACTCATGTCTGGGAACCTCATTGCTGCAGACAGTACCAAAAAAGAAGAAAAAGATGGCCAGCTCAGAGAAAGGTGCTTTGCTCCCCCTGGGCTGAGATATTTGTAAGGAGAAAACCAGACCAGCCAAGTCAGACAATTTGTGTACTCGGTGCTTTGCAGAAATGTCACATGGTGGCCCAGATTCTGCTCCTGTACATGATGGTACATCAGAGAGATGCAGTATCCTACAATATCTCCTACAAGTCCTGCTATGCCCAGCACTGGCTCCAGTGTGGGTGGCCAGCCCAGAGAACAGTGGCAATGCACCCTAACTGCCAGGAACCCACTTCTCCCTACAAAACCAAGGTAGGTGGGGCTCCTTTAACCACTGCCAGTGCCCACACAGGTAAAATCTGATCCCCAGGCCTGGCACACACTGCTCTGTCTCTCCTGAGATGCTCTCCATGCCCATACATCTTGGTCATGAACCTTGTGCTATTCCCTAGCTTTCCCGCAGCTGCCTTGTCCTGCTGCACTCCACTGTCAGCTTGGCTTTAGCCTTAAATCTGCCTCTCCTGGGCTCAGCAGTAGCCCAGGTTATTGTCCAGCACATGCCATGAAGCTGGACCTTTGGTGGGGCAGCTCTGTGATGGAGAGGAGAACTACCCTGAAGTGGCCCAAACGGATGGTGGGAGGAGGATGGAAGCCCAACAAGCCTGGGGACTGGCCTGCACCTCGTCAAGCTCCTCTTAGCCAGGAATAATTAATTACCTTCTCGAGGATCTTAGCTTCAGCCCTTCCCTGCTCATGCCCCTGCCCAGGAGAGGAGGGAGGAGGAGACGGCAGCGAAGAGGGTAGAGAATTAATTGGACATTGTGTTGGGAATCGCCTCCTGGTTGCTGTCAATCTTGGGAGTGAACAGCCTCTTGTCTCACTCAATAGGAACTTTATATGCTCCTTTAATCCTTCAGTCTGTATTGTCAGAGCTTCCCCCCTCCTCCTGTCTCTCCTTCCCACCACAGGACTTTTGATGACCCCAGCTGTCTGAGGCAATACAAAGAAGCCCCTTAACTAACACCCTGTGATCTATACAGGCAATAAAGAGGGTCCCCTTGACAAGGATTTGCGGGTAGAATATATGCAAATGCTGGGAGGTGCACGGGTGGGGAGGTGTGCCAGGAAAACCACTGTGCGGAGGGCACGGCTCCTGGCCCTGGGGATGCCGTGGCCCAAGCAGGCATGTGGTGCAGGTGAGGGGTCCCAGAGAAAGCCAGGGCTGTCTGGGGCTGGTTGGCCATTGCACACCCTGACATGGGCTAAAGTAAATGGGAGCGCTCCGTTCATCAGGGCTGCGAGGCCAAGCCATCCATGGGCACCTAAATGGGGGGCTCCTGGCCCATGCCCCCCTGTGCTTTGCTCCTTGACGGCCACCTCCCGAAGTCAGGAGGCCATGCTCCTTCCCACATTAGCACATGAATGGGGTTAGGGGTGGAGGGGAGGTGTGAAGGGGGGCAAGCCCCCACTGTCCACTCAAGCAAACAATTTGGCTAGCAAATTGACATAATTACAAGGGACAGAGAGAAAAGAAAGGCGAGCCCCCTCCCCTGCGCTCCAGAGGGCCCGACCCCTGCCGAGTTACTTAGACCCTTTGTGCGACTCAATGCTAGGTACTGATGAGGGGACGTATGCCCTTTTCAAGGGCCCTAAGCGACCGGCTGCCCTAATCTGATTACAATTTACAGCGCTCCTTCAGAAGGGGCTGGAGCGGTGCTCACGCAGGCGTGGACACGCCGGGCCGGACACACACGCGCTCGCTCCGGCCCGAAGGTGGGGTGGATGTGCGTGGCAGAGGTGGGAGGATGTGCACGGTGTCACCACGGCCACTGAACAGCAGGTGAACATCACCAGCAACACCCACGGCGTGGTTTTCAGTGCGCCAGGTCAAGAAGGCTGAGGGCACGGCCGTGGGGACATGCGGCTTTGCACACACGCTGCCAGCAGCAGATACGCGGTGGCCAGCGGCTGGGGTGCGCGTTGAATCCATTTCAGCCCAAATCTGGGGTTGGCTCCTTGTAGCTGCACTCATGCACACCAACACACGCATGGGCACGGATGTAGTAAGCAGGCAACCCCCCCTTGTCCCGGGCAGATCCACAGATGGGGCCCCTCTCCACCGTGAATGGGGGACAGCAGAGGTGAGCAAAGGCCTTCTGCCAAAATTTCTGCAGCAGCTTGCAGGAGCAGGAGTGCGAGCAAAGCCCACCACCTGCCTATTAAAAGAGGGATTAAACTAGGCTGTTCCCCCCCACACCTCCTCCCCGCTCTCTCTAACATCATCCCCTTGGGGAAACCACCACCTTTACATGAGATTTTCCCCCTTTTTTTTAACCTCTTTTCTGCTCCGTGCCACATAGATCCCAGGGGATTAGCAGCCAGGCTGGCCCTTCCAGCCTCCTTGAAGGCAGGTTGTTTCAGCTATACCCCCCCCCACCATGGGAACCCGCCCCAGGACAACTTTGGTCAATGCCTCCGGTGCTTCCCAGCCAATTTGTACCACCTAATCCCTGCGAGTATCTACAGCCCCTTTCTCACACGTTCTCCCGCCTGCTGGAGCAGCCCAATCCTCAGCTCTCCACGCTCCCCCATTGAGAAACCCTCCGTCCACTGCTGGGGCCGCGACTGCACTTCAAACGCGCCAGCCCGATCCCGGCATTGTTTGCCAGGGAATTAAAACTGCACGGCCAGCCCCAGAGAGTGATTTAGGTACTGAGACCAGACTGAGCCCCGCAAGAGCTCGGGCAATAAAACGCTTCACTGGCCAGCAGCCTGGACAATTTAGGTGTCTTCCCACGAGGAGGAGGAGGCAGAGCCCAGAGGGCCAGGGAACTGGGTCAGGGCTTCTTCTTCCAGCACATGCACACAGGACAGGACCATCTCCCAGGGATCACAGACCTGTCCCACAAGAGATGTGGGCTGGCCACCTCGTTGAAGCAAAGAGGGTCACCCAGTCTTTGCCCTTACTGAACCCCATGGCCCCTTGCAAGCTGCTGCGAGGAAAGATCAGAGGCCACGATGGTTGAATACACAGGACACAAACGGAACCCAAATGGTGTGAGACTGAGGGACACCAGTCCAGTGACACTGTAGGAAATGCAGTGCCCAAAATGTCTGCTGCTGCTTTCAGATTTTGCAGACTCTTGGGGAAAAGTTTAGGACTCCATTTTTGAAATGACGTTGTCTATGGTGCCTGTCAGTAAACATCCCTGTCATGGTTTCTGATGCACTCTCTGGATGAAGCTGTGAGCAGAAAATGGCTGTTACATCCTTTTCCCAATGCAGAGAAGCTGAGAGGAGATCTTCCTCCTTCAGCAGATCCCTGCACAGGGAAAACTGCCCTACGTTTTCCCATCCCTGTCCCAGAGAAAGGATGCAGCTCAACGTATGCATCAGCCTCTGCAGGGATCATTCTCCAGAGACCATTTCTAACCCCTGTCAGACCTGCCTTTGCCATCACAAAATAAATGTACAATACACCACTTGCTGGCAAGGTGGCTGGAGCACCTGATGGCCCAGCTATGATATTTCTGAATTTCTCTTTAGCCAACCAGCTCTTTCCCTGCATCCCACATTGCTGCTGTGCTTGAGACCAATCCTATGGAGGATTTTAGGCCTTTTATTACTCTTCTTTTTTCAGTGGTGAGGTTGTTTCAGGCCAAATTGAGACAACACGTGTAGAGGAGAGAGCGTTTCCCGTGCCTGGCTGTCCCCATCCCCACGCCATGGCAGGGGAACACAGTGTTTCGGCACCTCCTCCTCTGTCACAATGTTTTTCAGCTCCACCAAGCAAAGTGTCCAATTAGAGCAGAGCCTCTTGCTTCCATCTTTGCCGACATTTAATTAACATGCTGCTGCTGGCAGCCGCTGACAAATTCCAGAAACATGTTGTAAAGGGTTTTTGTCTTTACCCAGCATGGAAAATGAGGGTGTCATATCCCAAGGGGATGTGAATAGCTACTTTTGACTCCCCCCCTCAGGTGTAAGAATTATAGCTAGACGCAGTGAAGAGACCTATCAGCCCTCCTACCTCCTTTCCCCCCACCTCTCTTTTCCTTTCCTGCTCCTCACAATATATCACCCTGGAAAACATACAGGATTTTAGGCCTGGTTTTCATCCCTGTTTTCTCCTACTCTGGCTGAAGCCTGATGGTCCAGCTAAGAGAAAGGAACTGTCCTCTTCCCATCAGAATAGCACCAGTAAGTAGAAGGAGCCATCTGATGACACTGGTACAAATGGCTGAAGCTGAAAGAAAGGAAAGGGTCCTGTCAGCCTGTGCTGTACAAGCAAAAAAGATTCCCAAGGAGCTGATGGAAGTCTCAGTAGGACAGTTCAAGGGAAGGTGATGGCAGAGGCCATCATGTAGGAGTGTAGCTGGCCCTCACCCCCACTTGTGGATGGTGGGATGAGTGCAGGGACAGCTGCTGCACCCCAGCATCCCCTCCTCAAAAAGAACCAGCCTGGCCTGTGCTTCCCACGGGGACTCAGCCCACACTGTGGGGGCTCATCACCTTCTCGATTGTCATCTCATGGTGCCAGCTCCCAAACCAAGCATCTCCCCAGACTGCGCTATCTAGTACAGTATCTAACGAATACACCCAGCCTGTATTGCCACCGTTCATGCCTCCACTTTGTCCCCGAGGCACCAGGAATGTCCCGGCGCCTCTGCTTTTCCCCGGGCAGCCAGGAGCTCTCCCGGCAGCTTGCTGTACCGCCGACGCGAGAGACGGATCTGGGCGACATCCCATCCCGCTGACACACGGCCTGGAAAGAAGAACCACGTCTTTATTACACCCCCAGCAGCTCGTTACAGAAGCGGCAGAGTAGGGCAGAGCCCTCGTCGTCACGGGGAGATGCCGATGCTTCGGCCCCGGGAGCGGGGCGAGGTCCGGCGGCGGGGCAGGCGGGGCGGCGGCGGGGAGCGGCTCAGGGCGAGGCGGGCNCCCGCGCCCCCCTCACCTCCCAGTACACCTCGTCCTCGAAGCAGTTCTCGGCCGCGGCGTCCCCCCAGATGGGCAGCTTCAGGATGCCCCCTGGAAGAATGCGGGCAAGGCGGTGGGCAGGGGGCCGTGAGGAATGCGGGCGGCGTGCGGATGGTCCACCCAAGGGGGAGAGCACAGCCCTGGCACAGTGCTCGGTGCCATGCCCCCAGGATGATCCGCCCGGCCGTGGACAGGAGCGCATGGATGCCCCTGCTGCAGGCTGGCTCGACCCTCCCCGCTCCGTGCTTCCCTCTGGCTTACCCACAATGGCCCCCCCAGCAAATGCCATCAGCAGAGACACCACAATGCCGGCTGCCTGGAACCCTCCCTGGATGCTGGGTGTCCGCGTCTGGTACACGCCGGTGAAGTCGAATGCCTTGATGAACCTGCCGAGGGCAGAAATGGTGATTGGTGGTGGTCTCCTCCCCTGGCAGGAGACATTCCCTGGCTCCAGAGGAACCATGTTGCCCTGCTCTCTTGGGAACTCTTCCCTAGCCCCATCCCTCTTCTACAAGGGACCAGGAGAGTTTTGCAATGACCAAAACTTCCTTCCTTCTCTGACTCCTGGCAAAGCTTTACCAAGGAGGAGCCCAAAATATAAACATTTGCTTTGTAATTCAGACTTCTAGCCTTACCTGAGCCCAGAAAACAATGCAGGGGGGAGGGAGAAGCACTTCCCCGCCCACTGTGGCCCAGAATAATGACAAACGGCAGGACCGTGGCTCACTTTATGAGGCCACCAGGAGTCAGCTGCATAAGATGAGGCTACAAGCTCGACACAGTCAGTGCACACCATGTTTTTGAGGGACAGCTCTGGGCAAATCTGAACTATTATACAAAAGCTCTTAATTGCCCCCTGCTCCCAGCCCACAGAGTTTCAGGTAAAATATATTCTCAAGGAGGATTTTCAAGCCATCTTACCCTTCCTTTCCATATACATCCTCCGTGGCTGCAGCTGCTGTGATGGCCCCCACAATGCCCCCAATAAGGCCTGGCATGGCATGGAGGTTGTGGATGCCACATGTGTCTTGAATGTGCAACCTAGACTCCAAAAAAGGCTGAGGGGAAGGGAAGTAGACAGAGATCAGGGAGATGAGTATGGCCCTGGAAGGGAGTAGTTCCTTCCATGGAGGACTGAGATAAGCAGAGAAAGAGGAGTAATATTGTGTTCCATTAAAGAGCTAAGGACTTGTAGACAAAGATATGAACCAAGCTCAAGATAAAATAACACCAAATCCTCTAAACACGCTTCTGTTGGGAGAATGAAACTTCTTGAGCACTTTGGGGCAGCAAAAGGCTTTGGAAATACATCTCATAAGGGATTCTGGAAAGCAGGAACCATCAAAGGGAAGTGAGTCCATTTCTGGCCTTCTCGGCAGGACCAGGGCTGCACTCACCGTGAAATAGACATACCCCACCGTGGACACGATGCCAGAGATGGACCCGACAATGAGGGAGCCGTATGGAGTCAGCATCATCTCGGCGCTGGTGCCCACGGCCACGCCACCAGCCAGCGTGGCATTCTGGATGTGGACCTGCAGAAGCAACCGCCCTGCCTTGGCATCTCAGGGAGATTGCAATTGCTCAGGGATGGTGCAAATGGCAAAGTGGGAGAATCGGCTCTGAAAATGTTTCCAGAGGAAATATCAGGGCCCATTTTCCTGCTTGGTGGTGAAAAACAAGAAAAGAACAGGCAGCTTCTGTCTGCAGCACAGGTGCACATAGACTCCCACTCCTCATACCACACACGTTCTTTGCATCCACAGATACGGGTGGGGAGTTGTGATGAGATGGAAATTGTCTCACCCGTGTGTCATGCAAGCTCTGCTGTCACAGAGACATGTCACCCACACATCTAACACGTACAAGTCAGCCCCCCGATTGCTCAGGAGCTGCTGCGCAGGCCTGGTTTGCTGGGGAGCTCTGCCAAACATGGCTCAGCAGTGCCCAGCAGAGCCAGACCAGCCCCTGCTGTGACTTGGGTCCACCCCAGGCAGGGCATCACCCCACACCTCAAACCCTGCAAGACTCATTCCCACTTTCTTATTTCAGAGTTTCTGCCTGGAGGCTGGTTTCACCATCATGCCCTGAAACCCTGTGCCTGTTCAGAAAAGCACAAGTGCCAATTGTTTCCTGGAACATTGATCAACCTCATTATATGTCCCCTGGGCAGTGCAGGGCTCTCTGCTCTCATCTTACCATATCAAGCTTGCCCTTCTTTTGTAGCATGCTGGAGAAGGCCATTGTGGTGAGGACACAGGCGGCCAGCGAGCAGTACGTGTTAATGGCAGAGCGGTGCTGGGCATCCCCGTGGTCAGAGATGGCTGAGTTAAAACTGGGCCAGTACATCCACAGGTACAGGGTACCTGGTGGGATGGGGCAGATGGAATGAGGAAGAGAAAGGGAAAAGAGAGAATATAGGGATTGAAAAAAACACCTCTAAAGAAGATATTTCAGCACAGGGGGAAATAGTCCTGCTTCCCCCAAGCCACATCCCACAAAATGAGACCAGCATCAGCAAAGGCTGGCTGAAAAAGGGAACCAAAATGCATCCTTGTCTTCCCAGGCACCATCTCAGCCCAGCCTCTGAGGGAGGGAGCTTAGTAACTCTGAAAGGTGAAAGGCCTCTGGGATACAGAGCTCCTCAATTCCATATCCTGGTTTCGGCTATTCCCAGAGACACAGGAGGAACCAGCCCTGTGCTGCCGAGTGGTCCCCAAGTAGCAGCACCCCCGAGATGAGGGCTGACTCACCGATCATAGCAAAGAGGTCAGAGTGGTACACGGAGCCCTGCTTGTCCTTGCTCTGCTCCAGGTTGGGTCTGTACAGGACCCGTGTCACCGTGAGCCCAAAGTAGGCTCCGAAGGTGTGAATGGTCATGGAGCCACCTGCATCCTTTACCTGCGGCCACAGGAGAACCGAAGTTTGCTTCTGCAATCGCCACTCATTCGGGAGCTGAGGCCTGATGTGCATCCTGCCCAGCTTGTCTGCACACTTGACAGAGGGACCCAGTGCTCCTGAATTGCCAAGCTTATGTGTAAAACAGATCTTCCTTCACAGGGAAGTATGACCCACTGCCCCTCTCCTTCATAATCTGTCTGCTTTTGCTGCCTGAATTCTTGCATTTTAAATGCTTCTGAAGGCAGTGGCTTTATGGAGCCATAGCAAAGGGAGACAGTTTGGAGAGGTGCAGAGAGAAAGGAGCAGAACAAAGCAGGTACTACTTAAAGCCTTACATGAAGAAGGTTGAGGAGGATGTATTCATTCACTGAAAAGAGTGTAACTTGAAACAAAGTCATGACAAGGAGCTGGATGGGGCTGGTTTTGCCCAGGATTGCCCCAAAGGCGATGCACACGGAGCCCACGCAGAAATCGGCATTGATCAGGCTGGAAAAGGGGAAGAAGAATTGTGGTTTAATAAGGAAATACTCCTCTGTGAATCACTCTCACCTTCACCCAGAGGGATCCCACCTGAAGACAAAGAGGTGATTAGGAAACATCCCTGGATTTCCCACTGACCTTCCTCCCATTCTTACACCCTCCCATTATTCAGGTAATGTGGATGATATGTGTTCTCAGCACTGACATCCCTGGTGCTTGGCTCAGCCCTAAGGGGTGACATTAATCTCATGTTTCTGTTTAAGCAGCGCCACCACAACGGCAGGTACCTTTGGACTCAGAGGCGGAAAGCAAGTGGAAGTATGTGGAGGGAAGACAACAGTTTAGAGACTGATTTGTATTTGACATAAGCGAGGGACAGCTGTTGCCAGCTGCTTGGCTCTCATTCCAGCTCTTCCACTGGCCAGGCAAGAGGTGCCATCCCAGAGCCCAACTCCTCCTTACTTCTCCACTCCAATGAGGATCTTCCCGTTCTTGAAAGAGTGGAACCAGCCTTGCATCAGGAGAGCCCACTGGATCCCAAAGGCAGCGAGGAGGAAATTGAAACCCACAGCTCCGAATCCATAGCGCTTGAGGAAGGTCATGAGGAAGCCAAAGCCCACAAAGATCATCACATGGACATCCTGGAAAGCTGTGCAGAGGGAAGGGACTGTTAGCTCTGCGAGGACAGCAGGGCTGCAAGTGCCACATGCATTTGGTGTTGAAAAGAAACTAGTTACATTAGAAGGAGTAGGGGGGAAATTCAAGCAAAAATGTGTGTTTGCCTCCTGTCCCCCTGTTTTTAAGTCTGAAAATGGCTCAGCTTTTGGAAACTGGCTTTTGGGTAAAAGGCTCAGCCTTTAAAGTAAATGTTTACTAAAAGCCGTATGCAAAAGAAGATCTGAGAGTGTACAGAGGAAAGCATTTTTCTGTTTAGATTGTTTTTCCCCCTTTTGTTAAAAACTTGAAAAATATCATGTGAAATAAACAGTAAAGTTTTGTTAAAACACTTAAGTAGTCATTTGGCGGGCTCCATTCAGTGCAGGGTCCTGGTGATGGCTTAGAGCAAGGAGAGCACAAGAACAAGGAAAGTTTACCAAATACATTTTTAAATGCTTCAGAAATCAGTGGCAAAACACCCTTGAAACCAGAAACCCACCTTGTGAGATTTTTAGTGCTTAAACCAGAGAGACCCAGTTCTTCCCACAAATGGTCAGACCTGCTCGCTCGAGCCCCTCAGATGTCCTTCCCCGGGGGAAACCAGATCTGTGTGAGCCTCTTGAAAGACCTTCTTGGTGCAGTAAACCTGCTGTACTTTTCAATGCCGCACGTTTCTATCAGATAAGCATCGCTTTGCAATTAAGTGAGCTGAAACGCTTGCATACTTAAAAATTGAACCATGCAAACCCTCACACTACAGGCCACTCAGCCCATGGAAAGAACAGGAGACCCAAGGTTGGGATCCCCCCACCAGCAAACCCATGCTGTAGAACAGATAAACACAGCAGTGATGGAGCTAAACCAGTTCTGCATTTTGCAGCGCACAAATCGTTGTAGCCACTATATCCAGCAACATCCATGCACTTCAGAGAAGGCATAAGCTCAGGGCAAAGGAAATTCATGACTGTAAGTCCATTCTACCCCGAATCTGTGCTGAAATCCATCATCCCCTGGTCCATTTCCACAGGGCTTGTACCTGCTATTTCCACTGAGGCTGGCGAAGACTTGCATGAAATGCAGCTCTGCAGAAGCCATGGCTTTTGTCTTTTTGCGCTTTACAAGACCTTGCAACTTGTTTAAGGATGAGCATTTGGACAGACTTAAGCCATGTAGTGCCATGCTAATTTGCTTGCTTTTAAAAAATTCCCCCCATGCCTATGAAATCACTCTTAAAAAAGGAAGGAGACAAGATCTCATCAGGCACTGTTCAGGAGAGGTCACTTCAAAAGTACTTCTCCACATGTCCTAAGAACCAGCCTTCCTTACTGTGGTTTTACTGCACAATCGCACAGACTTTCCCTCTGCAGCTGTATTTATTTCCCCTTGCTCTTTTTCAGTGTAAGCAGCACAATATACAGCTAGAATTATCTGCTGCCATTTGCATTATATATTCATTCTTTCATCCTAAAAGCAGAAATACACACGTCGGAGTTAAAGCTGTGGACTGTGTGCCTTCCAAAAACCCAGAGGATGCCACCATGTGTTAGACCCTGTGTGAACTCAGGAGAAAGAGCAGATCTTTCTTCAAACCACACCCCATCGATAACATTTTTCTAACCCTTGCCTTTGTTTTCCCTTAGTGAGAATAACATTGTTATCATTGAGAGGCAGCACAGGCATTGCCATGCCCTCAAGGTTTTGTAAACCTGCTTTTTTGGGAGGACAATTGCCATAACTATCCAGAGGAAGTGTTTGGGCTTTGGGAATGCTACCCAGGATGAAAAATCTCATTTCTTTTTCCCTAGAGAGCATATTAGTCACCCATTAGGGAATATCCACGTACAGTCCAAAATGAGAAGGAATTGTCACACTGACTGGACCTGGCAATGGGCACCACTGACACAACCATGCATTGGCTTCCTGAAACCAGGACAACTTCCCTCTGCCTGCCTTCCCAATCATCTCTGGCTTGAAGGACCTGTTTGTTTGTCACTCCTATCCTTCTGTCATTGCAGACAGGTCCTGTGGACAGCACTGGTCACAGATATGTTTGTACAAATGATCTTCGGGTGTTCAACCACCACATTCTTCTGAGCAGCACTGGATGGACACAAGGATTAAAATTCCAGGGCTTGGCCACCTTGTCATGTTTGTCTGTCTTTGCAGAGAGAGAATATTTCTGATTAGATAAGGGAGAAAGAACAGCTGTGCTTTTGGGCATGTGAACTCTTCCTCAGATCTGAAACAGAAACGTAATTCAAAGCTAAACTGAGCAGTTGCCCTTAGATTGACTTAGTTGTGTTGAATCCATGAAGCCATTTGAGGGGGAATATTTGGCACTGCAGAGCAGGAGTGGGATATGAGGACAGAAGAGATGTCACTTCCTTAGCTCCTACACGCTCTTTCTTGGACTCCTGATGTCCTCCCAGCACACCAGTGACAAGAGCAGACCTCGAGCACTGCTTCAGTTTCACACCAACAGCGTGGAGCTGGTCCCAAGGGCAGATGTCCAGGGAGAGCCCAGGGCAGCCATGACCGTACGTGAACCTGGAGGCTGACTGAGCAGCGGGTTTCTGTAAGCCAATCCTTTTCTGAACTAGCTAATCCTCAGCAGCCACAGGTTGCTATAGCTCCTTTGATTTAGCAGGTGTTTTTAATGGAAATGTTCTAAATAGATGCATGACTCAGGCCTGTTGCTTCCTTGGAAACAATTGCCTACAGAAGCAGCCTGTTCTGAAAGGCTCACAAAGATGACCAGCCCTGGAGATCAAAGCCACCCAGAGGCACTGCCTGGTCACAAGGGCTTTAACCTTCTTAATAATTTCTGTGCCACTACGATGCAGAGACTCAAGAACCCTGGAATCCTGGCAGTTTAGGAGGACTCTGGCATTGAAATGCCAGTAGCTAAAGGGTAATTCACAAGTGAGGGGGTGGACGGAGGAAGAGGAGGAAGATGTCACAGGATCTCGACAGCCGTTCCTCTGTGTGCACAGAAAGGCTTGCTCTGATCCAGAGCTGAGGGAGGGGGCAGCAAGCTGAAATTTGCAGAGTGTTGGGAACACGTCAGCCCTATTCCTGGAAAAAAGACGTCATGGTACCCTGCTGACAGAGCCCCAAGGCACTGGAGGGCCATGAGGCTTTTCTCTTGCTCTTTGGTGAAGCTCAAACCAGTCTCAAGGCAAGGCATGACTTTACAGCAATCGGTGGAGACAGCGCCTCTGACAGGCTCTGCCATGGGACAGGACAGGATGGATGGGATGGGATGGGATGGGATGGGATGGGATGGGATGGGATGGGATGGGATGGGATGGGATGGGATGGGATGGGTACCAGCCAGCACAAGGATTAGGCTTCCAGAATACTCACATGGGTATCGGAAGTAGAAATCATTCTCTATGTCACTGGTCAGGTTCATCTCTTGCTTCTCTTCCTCCCAGTGTGCATCAGCTTCAGCGCCGAAGCGCACGAAGACCCCAAAGAGGACGATCATGGCCACCTCCCAGAGGAGGCAGACGAGGGGCAGCCGCCAGCGCATGTAGGTGTTCTTTGCCATGCCTTGGTGCCTCGGCCTCTCCATCCACAGGGATTCCCGGGGGACTGTGCGAGCCCACGTCCCCCGCGCCCGCCCAAGGCCGGTCACATATATAGGTCGGAGAGGGCGAGGTGGGGCCCAGGGAGGTGCCTCCGGCAGGATCACATTTCAGAGCACTGGAGCTTCAGCAGCGTTGTTCCTCTAAGCCACCTTCCTCCCTGGGAGGAGGGACAGGCTTCAGCACCTTTCCTCTGAGCTGCTCCGAGCGCCTCTGAGCCCTGCCTCCACGGGGACAAGCAGATGTGGAGGCCAGTGTGAGTGGGGAGTGGAGCCAGAGTGTCCAGCCCCCTGCTCTGCCTAGTCCCACACCCCTTCCCTGCCCCTGGCAGGAGCACCCTGATCCCTGCTGGCCCCTCCTTCCTGGCTCTGGGTGCTCCCCTCAGCCCTCTCCCCAGCTCTGTGAGCGCCCTTCCCCAGCTGGCACTGAGGGTGAAGGAAGGGTGCCCTTTGCTCCAGCTCCTGCCTTTTGGAAAAGCGACTGTGCTGCAGAACAGGAGGAAGAGGAAGGTGTGTGCTTCAAACCAGGTACCAAGATCCTGCACTGAGTGCACAGACACACGACGTCCCTGCCAAGGCTGCCACAGAGCTAAAAGGATGTTCAAGTGACACGTGTTCCATAATTTCCCGCAGCGATTTACCCAGAGCATCCTCCTGGCACAGCAAACTGAGCTGGGGCTGCATAACCAGGGCAATACTGTGAGATGGTGCTGGAGGCCTAAACGTCCCCTCCTCTGGTATGGGGCTTCCTTTAATTAACCAACATGAACACAAAACTCCGTTTTTCCTACTGTTTTGAATTATGTGCTCTTTCCCCAAAGAGCCAGGCAAGTCCTTCAAACGGATCCCAGCTTCTTCCTCTGCCTGCAGATCCCTGGGTTGCCTGTCAGTCTTCAAGAGATGAAAGACTGCAGCCCAGGCAAGCTGCCCAAATTTGCTGATGGCATCTAATTGTGGCCCGCAGGCTGAGCAAGCAGCGCTGATTTTGGTGTTGATTAGGCAATAATTTGAGTTTATTATTTTTTCTTGTGTGCTTTCTTCTCAAAATGACAGATGGCAGAAAAATGCTGTGGATGGTCTTGAAGAGACTGACGGCCACACAAAATCATTCTCCAACCTCATTTGAACCCCGTGCAGGCAGCAGGATAGAGACAGTGCTGAGGAAAAGAGAGAAGCCCATCTGCCTTAGCCCTTACCCTGCATGAGGAGAGCTCCATGTGACTGGGGTCACTTTTTGGGGACACCTTAAGCAAGTGGATGTTGCTGTTGTCTGAAGGACGAGCGCTCCCTCAAGCGATGCTGCTCAGGGTATGTTTTTGGGTCTCCCATTACACAGGGTTTCTGCAGGGCAGTTTCAGCTGTACACACCAGGAAACAAAAGATCTCCAGCTAGAAAGAAGCTGAAATCCCCAAACAATACTTGACCTCTAATTGCCGGAGCACTGTTGACAGTTGCATGTTCTCGTGCCAGCTACGTGGTAAGACCAGTATTCTGCCCTGCCCTAGAGCAGCCCTTAGACACCCCAAAAAAGGCAGCACAGAGGAGCATTGTAAAACAAAAGGGAACTTGCTAAGGTACTGTAGCCACCAGCAGCTATGCTCTGTGATTACTCTAGCAAAAGAGCTTTTCTGAACTATGGCATCACTGAAATGGCAGGGTCTCCAGAAAAGCAGCTTGCAAAGCCCTTGTGCAGCCCCAAGAGGCAGCAGTTCTGCCTCACCTGCTGTGCCCAGCCCCTCTCCCCATGTGTGGAGGCCAGGAACAAAGGCTAATGGCTTTTCTGCTGGCCCGATAGTCTCACCTTGCTGCACTGCCTGGCTCTGCCCCTCCTTATCAACCTGCAGATCAGCACTTTGTCACTGCAGTCCCATCAGGGCTGGCATGCTCCACTGGCTGTCCATGCTGTGAGAGCCCATTAAAGGACCAGCTTCTCTTCAGGCTCCTTTTGAGGGCCAGGATAACACTGGGAAGGCTGATGGGGCTGTGCCAGCACGTGTCTGCAGCATTGCTGGCAGAGCACTTCTTGTGATGGATTAGACCATTGTGTGGTAGGACACTCAGGGCAGGTTTCACCATGCCCCAGCCACAAATATCAAGGTGCTTAAATGTCCTGTTGGAAACTCCAGGCTGGTGTCAGCTTGCTCCACCACAGAATTTCACCCATCATGTCCAGCACCTGTAAGAGCTGCAAGGTTTCCCCAGAAAAATCACTGGGATGATTCTAGGGGAGAAGGAACATTTGCCTTTCTGCTTGAGAGATGTGGGACTATGGCAGTGGGCAGGTCTTAGTTGCCTTGGGTGAGGGTTGTACAGTACTGGTCCCAACTGGGTCTCTCCCAGTTTCTCACTTTTATGAGCACTAAAAATATTTGAAAGATGTAGAGACAAAATCTAAAGCGCACAGAAATCCCTCCCTTTTGCCTGGAGGCCTCGGGGCAGCTTCACCCTGGATAGGAGGGAATGGGTGCTCCCCAGAATTAGTGGTCAAAGCAGCCACTACCAGTAGCCTTTGGGAACATGGGGTGGAGAGGGCACTGGAGAATGAGGATATGGGGAGGCTTGGAAGCCTTCATGGAGCACATGGGAGACTCTGGGCACTTCCCAATATCAAAGGTGACTTGTTGCTTGTGCAGGTCCTTGAGGAGTGACCTGAAAGCAAAGCATCTGAGTCAATACAAAACAAAACTTTTTTTCGAGCTGGCTCAGCAGAAAGGCAAACAAACTTTCCACTGAGGCAGGACAGAGTGGTGGTATGAGGAGAGATCAAACAGTTCACTTAGGTCTGGGCTTTCCCAGCCCTTTTTTTTAAGCCCCCACCATTAAGAGTCCCTTGGAGATAAATGTCGGAAACAGGACAAAATAAGGTGAGACTTTTTTAATTTTTAAAAAAATCCTATCTGGATCAAAGTGTCAACCACACGCAAGCCAAATTTACAAATGATTTTTCTTGTTCCCTCGCCTTCTTCCCAAGAAACAGCATTTATCAGCAAGTAAATGATTGCCCAGAAAGAACCCAAGGACTGTTTGAGAGGGAAGTCGGTGTCCTTGTGGAACAGGCAGAGAGGGCAAATGTCTCTGTAAGCAGCACAAACATGGGACAGCACAAGAAGCAGAGGTTTGAGCCACTCTGACTGCCACACTGGGAAACACCATCACCTGGGCTCAGCCAACGCCTCTGCTGGCTTTCCCAAGAGCTGGACAGGCTTCCAGAGCAAATACACTCTAGTGGGCAGGAAAGGAGAAAGAGTTTGAGTAGCCAGCAGCAGTTCCTGTGTTGGAAGCTGTCAGACTTTGCTGGGAAACTCCCCTTTGCCCTGGGTTTGTTTCTGGTCCCAGGCAGACTGTGATAAGGCAGGTTTTGGTCACACTCTGCTAAGTGTCCTCAGCAGGCTGCTGGGACAGATGCCAGTGGCTGGACAGTGGCAGTGACATGGTGTGGTTGGTTCTTCTTCAGGGCTCAAGCAGCAGTGATATATTGGCAAGCAGCATGAGATGTCAACCCTGAGCCAGGAGAAGGGACCCATGGCTCCCCAGGGAGCGCACATCCCCAAGGCTGCAGGCTGCCTTCGGCACTTGCGACCAGGGAGACCCGCTGTCCTTCTCTTGCTCTTGGTGGCAGGTTACTGCTGCCCACCCGAGTGGATCAGAGACTCGTTCCAGCTCATTAAACCCACTTGTGTTCAGTCGCCAGCAGAGCCAAATGGGCAGTTTAGTGCCCGCTTGTCTCTGTTGCTTTATAAATACGGCTGCCTGCTGGTGACACTGGTTTGGGCTGGGGCATTCGAGATCTGGAGGAGAGGGTGAAGCAGACATCTGGGTGGCTCTGCTCCGTGGGGATTCCTCTGCCTTTACCCGGTGTGATCACACCATGACCACTGACACCATGGGGCAAGATGTGCTTGAAGCCCTGCAGGGAGGAGATGATCCTGGACAAGGCAGCCGATGACAACTCAGGGTCTTTGTCCTACACAAGTGTCAGCCCCTGTCCAGGTGCCCTGACACCTTTTCATAGAATCACCAGCATTGGAGAGGCTTTTACGATCAAGTAACCATCACTGTTACCCCTAAACCACATCACTCAGCACCAGATCCAGATGCCTCTTGAACACCTCCAGCAATGGTGACTCCACCACGTCCCTGAGCAACCTGTTCAATGCCTGACCACCCGAACACTGAATTTATTTATTTTTTTTCCTAATATGTAATCTGAATTTGAATTTCACCCATACGGGGCCTGGGCTGTCCTTGCTGCCCTCCAGGGAGGCTAGGGGAGGAGGACGCCGGATGGGCAGGACCCTCCGGGCAGGCTCTGTCTGCCGCTGTCCCTCCTACCCGCGGCCAGTAGCGGGGATGGGGAGGCGCCGGTGAGCGGAGAGGCGTGGACATCTAGCGGCACTAGAGGAGCCTGCCCGGGTGCAGGGTGGGCAGGAGCGAGCCGGTGTCGCG
>VZTN01023031.1:172412-201071 GCA_013400515.1 Erpornis zantholeuca
GCCCCGCACCGCGGGCCGCCCTCACGCACAGCGGGCTCAAGGAGACGCTGCTCGACTTCCAGTGGGACCGCCCGGAGATCGCGTCCCCCGCCAAGCCGCCCCGCAGGAGCCGCAGGACGGGGCTGGCCGCCCCAGAGCCCCCGGAGGCGCCGCCCGAGGGCTTCGTAAACGCCGTGTTCCTTTTCTCCCCTTGCCCGCACTCGCGGAGGGAGCTCCGGCAGTTCCTGTCGGGGAATGATGCCCCCTCCTTCCCTGGAGAGCCGCCCACGGCGCAAGAGCTGGCGGAGAAACTCCTGCCCAAGAATGTCCAGGAGTTGCTTGCGGAGCAGAAAATCACCCTGTTCTGGGTGGACACTGCTGACCGGGCTCAGGTAACGAGGTTACACCGCACAGCTTTCAGCTGTGAGCACTAACGTGACGTCTACCGCGCTGCTTTCTGGCATAAGTAATCTTGGGTGGTGGGGAACCGTGCCAAGGTTGCAGCAAGGGACTGAAATCTGGAACGAAATCACCCACTTGGAGACTGAGATACATTTGCAGTGGAGTAGCTGTGCAGTGTTTATTGATGGGATCTCTCGTTCTTTGAGTCGGGGGGGGTGTTACAGCTGTTCAGAATTGCCTCGTGGTTCAGGTGTGTAGATACCAGATTAAAAAAAAAAGCTTGAAAATATTGCTAGCTTTTAATTCACTGGGAATAGTATTAACTTTATTAGGTTCCTGTGAAAGCTGTGAAAATCCATAAAGACACTCAGAAAGCACCGTGTTTAGATGCTTTGGATGTTTCATATGCCAGCTTTTCTGAAAAAGTGTTGTCTTTATTTGTTTCCATGAACGCTCTCTCACTGCCCACTTTAACTTGAGACCTCTCTGTTACTTTTATTTCAGCTGATCGAATGCCCGGATCATGGTGGCTACTGGACACTATTTGAAGTGATTTGTCAGACGGGAGGCACCATCCTGCCAGCTGATACCTTGGTGCACTGTTTGAGTCACCCTAGGGCAGATGTTGCTCCTGGGTTCCTTGGAGACTCTAGGTTCCCAGTGCCACAGGCTGTGCCTTGGACCATGCTGCTGCCACTGGATGCAACTTTGAACTGCTTGTTCTCGAGGCCATCTGTGTATCGATCTGTGTTTCCCCAGCAAGAAGGAACATTGTTTCTCAGCATGCCTGGTAATAAAAAACAAAATAAAAATATAAATGTGCATGATCTTTCATGCAGGGTCCTTGATGAGCTTCCCTTGTGAATAGTATGTGTAGAAGTAACTTCAGATATTTAAAAGCCTAGGTGTTTGATTTCTTTTTAAAGTTCTGTTTGTGCTCTACTTACTTCTTCTGATATGAGAACTGTTAACCCATATTTCTGATTTAGCCTCTTCAGTTTTCCATGCTCCTAGAAGTTTGGATGGAGAGCTTTTTGCTGCTTCCACCTTATAGAGGTGTACTCCCTTTTCTCATACAATTATTCAGTTTAGCTAAAATAAGAACACAGATTAAAAGCCTCTTCAAAAGAAAACAGATTAGCTTTAAAGTAGCATGCAGTATGCATGGGGTCTTTCTTTAGTGGTCTGTCTATGCACTCTGCTCCTTGAGAGCTTGGGAAGGAGGTCAGTTCTGCAACACTCTTACTGCAGAGTATATTCCTTGTTTAGTCTTGGAACTAGTTTATTTTTACTTTGAAGTTATCTCTTGACCTAGATGGAAAAACCTTTTTTACTTGCTTTCAGACTTTTACTTTATCCTATCCTTGCACAGGAGGGAAGAAGCAGGAAAGCTGTGCTGTGATCCTGGAACCTCTTGCCATGAGCCAAAGACAACTGCAGTGTCCCGTCAGCATCTTCCTGAAAGGAAGCTTGATGGATTGGAGCTTGGCACAGGCTGGCCACTTCCTCACAGAGAGCTGGATACTGCAGAGCTCACAGGCTGACCAGGGAGAATGTAACAGGTCTTTGTTTCATCAGCTGTTGAGGAGTCTAGTGGCTGAAGGACTGCACATGGTAAATCTTCCTCTTTGCCTTAAACTAATATTTGCTCTGAAATAAGCTGTGACAAAAGGGGTGGCAGTATCATGTTGTGAAGGCAATAATAGTAATAAATGCTGCTCTGCAAATTGCTCATTTGAAGCTTAATTCAGAACATATTTTTTGAGATCGTGCAACTCTACAACCTGCTTGTAAAATATCTGTTCTCCTTAGGGCTCTGTATTTCTAGATAATGTAAATTTTTCTATTTGCCTCTTTTTTTTTTCTTTCAACATGCAGGTTGCTGAAGTATCTCCTTCTAAAACTTGGTGCCCCAGCACAGCTGTTTTGTCACCACTTTCTGAGGATACTGCATTTCTGACTGTGCTTGGTCCTGGGAAGACTGCTGAGATTCAGGGATGCAGCCTTGAAGGAGCTGTAGTGGAAGACTCATCCCAAGACTGTGCTACTCACCTGCCAGAGATTGTGAATAGCGTGTTGAGTAAAATTGACATGTCAGTGGAAGATTCTCTGGTCAGTCTGGGTAGGTGTCAGGAAATGCAAAACTCGCATCTTTTGATCATCTCCAGATCTGCATTGGAAAAAAATCTAAATTTAACAATTTTCTCCTGGAGGAGTCTCATTTTTGGGACTTTTTCATTGTGTCATCTGTAGCTAAGGTCTTGTGATGTGATGCAGGAAGAAATCCCTATGAGTGTAGGTTTCTATTTTATTTGACAGTGTTAGTTTCCATTAGCTTCCAGATAAAGCTCAGCTACTTGTGCCTGGGGACACGTTTTTAGAAGGAGGCTTCTTAAAATGTGTCATGTGGGCCATCCCTGGCCAGTTCAGCCTTTGGGTGGGACTGCAGCAGGGAGACTGCCTTTACTTGTGTGTTCTGTGTTAGAGTGAATCTTCTCATCCTCTGATGTATTAGCTATGAAATTGCCTCTCCAGGATCAAAGGTTTGGGAACCTGTGAAGGCTGGGACCTTCTGCCACTTAGTTCAGCTTCTCTGATGTTCGTGTTATGTGTGTGCCTGCTTACAGGAGAAGAAACTCCAGTGCCAGAGTGGGTCCAGCAGGAACTGTCCCATACAGGGGCCTGGCATCCTTCAGCGCTGGAAGCGTGGTATCCTGCATCGAATGCTTGTGGAGCAAGCTCTGATCTGATGGAGTCGTTCAGGTATTTTTCTGAATGTCTCTGAGTAATAATCAAGGATTTCTGCTTCCTCTTAAGGGATTAGGACTGTAGCATTGCTTAGAGGTCTAGAATTAAGTGCCTCTTAATTGGTAGTGATTTTATGTCTGTACTCAGTTTACTGTTGGCTTAAATCCTGGTGTATAGACAAAAGAAACTGGGAACAGGTTGTTCGGGTATCAGTTCATATGGATCAAAATCTTGGTAGTTTCAGGAGTTATACAGGTTACTTGAAATGACAGACTTGAGCTTTTATGGGATGGTAAAATCCAGTGGAAGATACTGAAGATGCGTTGTGTTCTCACAGTTGGTATTTATTTGGAATGGATAAGCTTGCTTTCTTCAAAGAGCTTGCTGAGTGAAACAAAAGAGAGGCTGACGCAGGGTAGTTTAGAAAGCAGAAAGCTGCTGGTTTAGTGTTGTGGTGCAGGTCAGTGCCATATCCATTGTACATTAATGTAATGCTTGTTTCCAGCTTGATGTGACCCTTTTAAGAGGATGGTCTGGGTTTTCTGTATCTCTTAAGTGTGTTGGGGAACAGGTGCTGAAAGAGTTATTAGTGTGTGCTACTTGAGTCTGTTGCTGTGGACTGGAACCTAGAAAAACCTTGTTTCTGTCCACAGGGAAGAAGGGATATGCCTCCTATTCCCAGCTTTATTTGATAACTGTATTGTTCTTTCATATAGGCTCCTGCAGGTTCCTTGTGCTAACCGGAAGGATGATGCAGACCAATCTGATGTGGAGCTCTCAGAAAGTCTATCTGAGCTGTACCAGAGAAAATTCAGTGAAACCTCTGCTGGAGCTGGACCAGGAAATAACAAAAAAAAGCGTATGTATACTTTGGGGTTATATGTGCACATTGTCAATAAAAGATGATGCATGAACTGCAGAGCTCTGTACTCTTAAGTAGTAGCATGCTTTGGATTATTTTGTTTAGGGACAATCTCATTTACCTATTAGCATTAAGTTCGTCCTGTAGTAGAACATGAATTACTGTAATTAAAGGCTGTGCAGGGACTGACAAAGCTGTTAAAAGTAGCATGCAGAGCTCTGCAGTTTAATTAGCTGTTGAAACAGGTACTGCTCCAACTACTAGTAAATACTGCAATGTCACAATTTTGTTCTAATTAGACAAATAAAACACTTTCTTCTCGAAGAGTTTAATCATTGCATTTTTCTACACTAACCACAGTTGGCTTTACCCTAGACACATGTATCTGCAAGTCCTACTCTGTCAGCTATTTCTATTCCTGTGACATAAGATTGCTTTCTATATATATACCTTTTGGTTAAACCTCCATAAGTTCTTATGCAGAGCAACATGCACCTGCATTTTATTTGGAGAAGAAGCTGCCTGCTACACTGCCTGTATGCTCATTTCATGAAGAAATACCAGCCTTTTGGGACACATTTTTCTCTAGGATGTTACTAATTTCACTTGACAGTTATACAGAGTTTAGTGTTGTCCTCTACCTTGGATGGGGTTCCTGCCCCAGCATGCCTGATGGTAGAACTCTTTTTTGTGGCATTGCAGGTGGGGTTCCCCGAACTCCAGTCAGGCAGAAGATGAAGACCATGTCCAGATCCCTGCAGATGCTCAATGTAGCAAGACTGAATGTAAAAGCTCAGAAGTTTCAACCTGATCCTGTGCCACCAGCAGTGAATGAGAAGGTTCTACAGAAGCTTTCAGCAAAAAGATTGGATGAAAAGGTGGAAGGAAAGGAAAAGGCACTTAAAATACCAGTTGGTGTGTGTTAAGTCCCGTTATCTTTCTGTTCTGATACATCCCATATGAAGTCTTGATATCTTGATATATTTTGTGGAAGGGAGAGCAGAGTATAATAATGGAGTATTCAGTGCCAAGGAGCAGATCAGTGTTTGGGTTTCTGTATCTTCAGCATGGCAAAGAGTAGACATTTTTTCCCATCCTTGTCCCATTTAGTTTCTGTTTCTTTACAAGCTAGTGTTACAGTTGCTTCTGGGGTTAGTTTCTTGCCTTGTATCCATCTGAAAAAAGCAATAAGGTTTTCCTTTTTCATTTTTTTAACCAAGAAAAAAAGGCCGAAGCGCCCATCAAGGTGTAATTGGAAATGTAGTCTTATTTCCTAATTAGGCGGAAATAAAGGGCACTTCTTGACTGCTACAGTAGCCTGAACGTTTGCTGACCTTAAGCAAGCTTTGATGATACTAGGATTGATTTAGATTATAATATGTTATGGGCCTGGATCTGGGACTGCTTCTGTTACTATTCTGTGGTCTGGATGCCTCTTTGCCAGAGAAAATATTTATTACTTCCTCTGTTCCCCACTTCAGCTGGGGTGAGTATTTTATCTGTGAGGTGTGGGGAGCAGGCATTTAGTTAATGTAGACCATTTCCTTGCAGACTTCCAAACAGAGGAGGAGCTGCAGTCCCACCTGACTTCAAGCTACCAGAAGGCTGTTGCTGAGGGAATTCCCTCATCTGTGTGTGCCCAGAATATGATCATGGCCATTAAAAGGTTCTTTAAAATACAAGATGCCAAAGAGAAAGAGGTAGATAAGAGCATGTGGGCAGGGTTGTTACTGATCTGGAAGTTAGAAATTTTACTGTTTGGGCTATCTTTCCTTCATGTTCTCTGAAGTTTTATGTGCAGGTGCACCATGATTACTGACTGCTTCTATCTGTGGGGACTCAATAGTGAAAAACTGTGGATGGTTGTAAGAATGTAGGAAAACCCAGTTCAGTCATCAGTTCACAACTTCGCTAAACATTGTAAGATGTCTTTTCTTTACATTGGCCTCCTTAAAAATTCTAGTGTCAAAGACAGTATTTTAAAAAATACATTATTGCAAACTATTTTAAAGAAGGTGCATCTTTTGTTTTTCCATTACATGACAAATCTAGGCCTGGCTTTGCCAGGAAAGAGAAATTGTTCAAGGTATTTCTTACAATCTTTAGCACTATTTGTAGGCTTACAATAATCTGAAACTCAAACTTGTAAACATGTGATTAATTGAACAAAATTACTGTGAGAGACAACTGCAAAGTGAATCCAGTGTGAAGAAGGCCTGAAGCTGTGAGCAAGAGACCTCTGTGGTTTCAAGCTCTTAAGTTGTTCTATGTCATCATAACTCTGCTACAGAAAGGAAAAGTAATTCCTTTCTTTGAAAGAAAAGGAAAAAACTGAACTACTTCCAAAAGAATGAGTTGGGGGGATAACTGGGGGACAAGGGGGGAATTGCCCTTCAGACAGGGAATAGTGTTGAAGTTCTTGCTGTCATTATGTGCCTGCAGGTGGCCTGTGTGGAAAGAGTCAGAAACTATCTCCTGAAGACCAGCAAAATGCTCAGACAGCAGCATGGTGCAGAGAAGGAGACCAAAGTCAGAGAGTATGAGACACTGTATTTACTTCAGCTTCTGAGATACTGTCGAGTTGGTTTGCAATTTTTAATGGTGGCTTTTTTGTACAACTGGAAAAGTATTTACATGGGGCAGATATTTCAAGGAGAATCTCTGGTTGCAGTAAAACCATTTCGTTAAATGCAAATATACCCATGCTGTGCGATAAGCACTGCAGCCTATATCTGGAATGAGGCATCTCCCTTGCCACCAAAATGAAATGCTAACTAAATTTTGCTATCAAAAGGAGCCACTTCCCTTCCCATTGCTTTTTTTGAGCACACCTTTTGCAGTAAATATGCTGTTTCCACTAGAAAATGAGGTGGTGGATAATTACTTGTTTTCTCAGGTGCCGACTTCAGGTATTTTTGCGCCTTGAGTTGTGCCTTCAGTGCCCTTCGCTGCAAAGCAATGCTGAGGAAATGGAGCAGCTGTTAGAAGAGGCAAGTAAAGTACAAACCAGCTTGTGTTTCTGCATGGCACTAGAAATGCAGACCTGGAACCTGCTTTTCCTTTGATTTTAAACTTACACTTTATGTTCTTTGCGAAAATATCTAGTGCTGCAGCTGTCACACCTTAATCCATTTTCCCACCTGACTTTCTCTTCCAGATGACAGATATACTACGCATTTTATGTCTGACTGAAGACCCAGCCTATCTTACGAAGTTTCTAGAGGAAATACTAGAATTGTAAGTTCTTTAGCATGACTTACATGTTGCTGGGGACTGTGGTTTTGGCTGGATGTTCTCTGTGAGTAGACAGCAATCAATAGTTTTGATTACTGCATCTTCGTAATTCTCAGAAGTTTAGATGTGTTCAGTTTGTTATATTTTGATTAAAGAAAAAGTAGCTGTTAAGTAAACTAATTAAAAAACCCAGTTGATACTCAGTTTGTGTTTGTTTTTAAATTGACATGTAAGAACAAAGATTTAGTTTAAACCTTGGGATTGAAACCCCAATAAGTCTTGAGGAGGAGTGTATTTGATGTGGGTTCTCTCTGATGCTCCAGGTATATGAATTCTATACCGAAGACCCTTGGAGATATTTATTATGGTCTCGGTACACAAATTCCTCCGAAGCTGGCATCTGTTCTGCCTTCAGACTTCTTCAGTGATGACTCCATGACTCTGGATAGCAAATCTCCAGGCCTTCCACCCTCTTTATCATCTGTCTTAACTCCCAGTGCTGTTTGCACTGAGAGTGATCAGCTGGAGGAGCTGCGCACCAGATCTGCCAAAAAGAGAAGGTAACAATTCCAAACAGGAGGCAGCTTTTTGTTGACTATAAAAATATAATCTTGATTCTGTATTTGTATCTTCTGCAAAAGTAGAGTTCAGGAGCATCTTGCATGAGAGGAAAAGTATATTATGTTGTGCAGTAGCTGACCTATCATGTAAAAGTTAAAGTTGATTTACTGGAGATCTCTGTGTTGGTGGTCTTGTGTTCATGTTAGCAATTTAAATTTAGGCAAATGCTTCTTATCTCTTGAGTCAAACCTAAGTTTAATCGTCAGTAGGTTGGTAACTATACTTCTGACCTTATTTTAACCTAATTTTTGCCTGTTTTCTAAAGGAATAATGTGTTAGCCAGACACAGGAGCATGACAGAAGCACCACAGAACTTGCGTCAAATTGAGATTCCCAAGGTAGCCAAGAATCCCATCAGAAAGGTAAAACTCTTCCAGAAGGGTTTGTGTGTGAATTGTGATGCTTGACTGCAAAATCTCTTGCTCTGTATTCCCTTAGTAAGTGCGCCCAGTACAGAGATCAAATTGTTTCGAAGGAGAAATTCAAATAATAAGTGGTTCAGAGCTTATAGTTAATGTTCATACTTAAACATAACATTGCAGTGCTGCTGAGGCTGATTTCTCATTTGTTTCAGGAGAACTCTCGTTCTTACCTTGCCACTGAGAAGTCCCAGCAGATGCCTTTGTTGCAGAAAGAGGCAGTGCAAGGTAGATTGACTTCTGGCTTGTTCATGGAAAGGTGCATCTTCAGCACATGTTGTCCCTGTAAATTTTACTGAGCCATGATGAAATTATGCTGAAGCATGCTGGAAATCTGAAGGGAGTTTTGCTGAGTTGTGCAAAAACTTTGAGGGGAAAAAGTATGTGGTATTCTGTGTACTCATATGCAGAAAACTTACATTCTGTGTCCTCAAAAGAAAACCTTGCTCTTGAAATTATTTCCATCTTCTCTGTCCTGAAAAGAAAATGGGAACAAGTATGAACTATATCTGAAAATAGGATATATCCCCACAAATACTTAATAAAAATAAATCTCACGTGTGTTTTCTGAACCAAGATGTGCTTTGGTTGAGGTTTTGTAGCACACCTAATGTTCCACATGGGACACTGGCTGTCTGCCTTTTCTGCTGTGCATCTGCTTGTAGTTTATTGCTGGATTAATGCACATAATACAAATTCAGCAGAGAAGGCTGGAATGGATTTAGAGGAGGACATGTTCCAGTAGCTGAAAAAACAACTTCACAGCCTCTAAAAAGTTGTCTTTCCGTGGTGGTATATTGTTCCTATCCCTAGTGCCCTGACAAAATTACCTTTGTGTTTTTTTCTCTTTTTTTTTTTTCTTCTGTTTTTCCTTGTAATCTGATCTTGCTTTTTTGGCCTCACAGAGGTTACAAAAGTAAGGAGGAATCTCTTCAATGAAGAGATACTTTCACCATCAAAAAGGTCGCTGAAAAAGATGCTTAGAAGCCAGTCAGTATCTGCTGTGGAAGGCCTAAAATACAAATGCACCAGTGAGGGCACCAAAGGTAGGATATGGTGGTTGAGGAAGAGCTTTTGCTAAAATTCCTATTATTGCATTCTCAGATCTATGAAACTATTATGATCTTTTTTCAATAGAGGAGAAATGGAGGTCATTGCTGTGGTGTTTGGAGGGTGAATAATGATGGTATTGAAACTGAAACCTGTTTTTTACTGAACTCTTTATGTCTCATAAAGAAAATTAAACTTAAAAATGCTTGGTTAAAAAAGGATCTGAAATAAAGGTGAGGAATGAAAGTTATCTCAATAGGTTGACTATGTCTGGCATGGTACTGTTAATAATATTGAGGGAGTGGGAAGGAGGTGTAGACACTGAACTGAAATAATGATGGCTTGTGGCTGCTGTGAGGCAGCACAGTGGTTCTCTATTGACTGTCATTCTTAAGCTGAAGCCTGTACAAAACTATTTATTTATTTGTTCCAAGTGCTTTATAACTGTGTGGTGTTACAGCTCTTGCATGTTTTTTAGATCATCGCAAGTTATTGACCAAGAGAGTTGCAGAAACACCACTACATAAGCAGGTGTCCAGGAGACTCCTACACAAGCAGATCAAAGGCCGGTGAGTTCTTCCTGAATTTCTTCAGTAAGTATTGGCTGTCTAATTAAACGATGCTTAATTAATGGCTATGAGCAGAATTACCAGATATCGTTGTGGTCAGAGATCATGTTCACTTAAGGCAGTAAGAGAACTAGTGGAGGCTAAATGCCATTGCTTAAGTTGGGGGAAGTACTGCTTGCTTCATCAAGTAAGTCAGGCTGCTTGTTTAATTCCTGCAGCCAATGTCTGTTTGGGTTCAGTTGCTGATTCAAGGGCTTCTGAAGAAAAGGCTTCTGATGTATCTTGTGGACTCGAGGCTGAATTGTAGCATTTCCTTTTATGTAGAACTGTTACCTGTACAGCTGAGGAGCTACCCATACTTAATTACATGTTAATAGGAGGCAAAGTGCTCGCTAATTGCTCACTTAGAGTAGCCCACAAAGCAATATATTGGTATAGAATAGAGTACTGCTTTTCAGTCTCTGTGCGAGTTCTGTTCCTGTAAATGTGCTCAGTATGCTAAGCCCAAAATGTGTGTTGTTTCTCAAGGTCTTCTGATCCAGGTTGTGACACTGGTGTTGTAGAAGAATCTCCAGAGAAGGCCATATATGGTAAGCACTGATTTTTCATTAAAGGTGGTTTGGCTGTGTCGTAGCTCGTAAGGTGAGTGTGCTTTGATTTGGCTAATTCATGAGAAGCCAGTCCAAAAGCGTTGTACTGTTCTGTTGGTGGAGCACAGTTGCCTCTGATAGAAGCACTTGCTGCTCATTGCTTTAACAGCTCTGTACAGTAGAGGTTAAGAAAGACAGTTAGTAAGTCTTTTAAATGAAAAAACATGAAGGACTTGAAGGGTGAACAAGATTCTGAGCTGCTATAATTACTGTCAAACCAGCACATGCTTACTTTTAATGTAACTTCACCATGTTGTGCTGTGACCCTGCTCTGATTTCTCCTGTAACAGACAGCCACCTGGCTCTGGGGAGTGTCTCTTATGTTGGCTACTGCTGTTCCTTATCCCCAGAAGGGAAGAAAAAAACAGCATGTCTGGGCAAGCAGGGAAATGAAATTGCTAGCAAAAGGAGACAAGAACATTAGCCCATTTTTTAACCTGGATGTAACTTGCATTGAACATGGATTTTCTAGCATTCCTTTCCTTTTAATTACTAAAGAGGAATGAGTGTAAACATGACTTAGAGGAGGGGGCATAATAATTTAGAAGGAGATTGGTATGCATAAATATTCCAAATCCTTGGGAAAGCTGAACCTTTTCTTTATCTGCTTGCCTTCTTGGGTGAGATATAGGTATCTGTAGAGAAGTTTCTCCTGAGAGAAACTTGTGAACTGCTCCTGATTATGTGTCCATTGCTGAAGGGGAAAGAAGGCTCAGTCTCCAATGTCCTTGCCTTTGCAGAAGCAGGTTTGAGAAGAAGCCCACGCATCAAACAGCTGTCTTTGAATAGGACCGGCTCTGGTGCTTTCTATTCCATTACACAGCCCAGCTCAAAAAATTCACAGCACCTCCGCCAGGGAGAGGAAAAGGAGAGCTGTAAACTGCAGGATGTAGAAGGTACTGAGGGGGATTTGAGCAGACTGATACTGCTGATCTGAAAAGCTGGCATGGATAGCTCTGAGTTTGATTTGATTTGGCTCTACAAGAGACTGTAAGAAGCTAAGAGCTGTCATGTAATATCATCTGTAGACAGAAATTCATCCTCAGTAATTATTTTTTAATTGGTAATCTGAATTTTGAGAATGGTAAGGCAGCTATTTCTGTGATGAATTCACTGCCAACTTAACAAACCAGTCAGGCCCATCTAACAGAAAGCCACTGATTGTCAGTCTGCATTCCTTAAATGCAGTGAAATCCTTGTAAAATGTGGGACAGAAATCCTATAGCTTACTTTCAGTCTACTCTGTGGCAGCATAAAGCAATGACTGATGGGATCTTCTTTGCGGGCTTTCTCAGTAGGATTATCAGCTAAAAATGGTGACACTTAGTTCTTTATATTCTACTTATTAGAATCCTTAGTCATGAACCAGAACTATCTAAAGCTACAAGCTATAAATAGAATTAGAGTCCAAGGTATTTTGTACCTTTTTTTACCATTGGAACACTCTTTGTACAGATGGATATTAATTTCATAATGGGAAATAACAATAATCCTGATGAAGCTTCAACACTTGGCTAGAAAAGAACATGCCAGGGATATGAGCTTTTTACACTACTTTTCAACACATCTGACTTGATTCAGACAGTTGTGATGCTTTACTTTGTATTAGTTAAATTGTACTGTTCCATATTATAGGCCTTAACCAGCATTCAGAGAGCCCCCCAGTCCAGACTCCCAAGAGGTTTTTCTTTGGTGCAGTCACTGACATGTGTAGTCCTGCAGTGAAGCATTCACCTGGAAGGAGGAGAACAAGAAAAGATTCCTTACACTTAGAGGAGCTCACCTCATGTCAGGTAGAAACAGTTACCTCTTTCTTCTCATCCTCGTTTTCTATTAATGTTTAGTCAGACTTATGCATCTTAAATTTAGTGTTGTTTAATCCAATGGGTTTTTTATGTTGCAAGTCTTCAGAAGTAAATGTGAAGATGGGTAGATGATACTGCTGGAGTAGAACAAGCATGATTCTTTAATTTATTTTTCCCCTGCAGACTCCTAGGAAAACACCTCATAAATTTGCACAGAAGCCACTGAATTCTTCCAGTAAGCTCCCAAGGAGATCACCTCGCATTGTCCACAGGACGCCACAGAAGCTGGGGAAGACGCCTGGCAAAAGTCCAGCAGCTAAGCAGACTGTAGCTAAATGTTTAGGAAAGTACTTTTCTCATCCTGCACAAAGGGTCAAGTCTCCATCTGTGCTAACTGACAGCAAAAGGGTTCACTTACTGCAAGAAACTGCTGAGGACTGTTATGCAGCACAAACACTTTCCCCTCCTTGCAAAGAGTCTGGCTTGCAAACACCAAAACGTGAAGGGTTCACAGTACTTGAAGCCTCAATATTACCTCCAACAGATTCAAATCCAACTGCTTCTTCTTCCCCCTCTGCCATCCAAGAAAGGTCTTTTACAGAACTTCAGACTCCAAGACGTTCCTTGAGATACCTCTCAAAATTAGCATCTCCAATTAGTGCTCGAAGGCAAATCCTCACAAAGGAAATTCAGGTGCAGTCAGATCTGTTACCTCGAACACCTAAAAGGACTCCCAGGAAACTTGACAATTCAGGTTCAAAGTTATGTACCAGAGCACTGAGTACAGAAATACCTCAGCTTGCTGTGAGGCCAGAGCCTTTCTGCAGTTCCCCACTCTGTGAAAGTTCCACAAACACTGAGACAATCTGCTCTCCTTCCCACATGCAGGCTGGGGAGTCTGACTGGGAACCTGATGCATCTAAACCATCTTCTCAAAAGACTCCAGGTGTTACTGGCACTTCACTGAGGTCCCTGCTTCACGCATCCAAGCAGGCCAAACGTGAACCAGGTTCGAGAGGAGAGAGTCTAACACTAAAATGTGCAACACTTTCAGAAAATAAGGACAGTTGTCATGATACTGGTGGTAACTGTTCTGTTGAAAGCCTTCAGCTTCATCAGACCCAAGTTACTGAAAATACCTCTGTATTGGAGAAAAATAAACAGATGGATAGAGTGTCTCAGAAGTCTCCTTCAAGGGAGGACTTGGAAAACTTGGAAAACCATTTGTCTCCAAAGCCTTTTGCTGGAGGGCAGGAACATGCACAGAATGCTGAGAGAGACTGTGAGCCATCAGTTAACAGGGAGAACTGCAGTGCAAACACCTGTGAGTCCTTCCTAGGTGATTTGCAAACAGTTAGTGATGAGTTGGAAGCAAGAGCTCTGCTGAAGGAAGAATATATGGGGCTGAAGGCTCCAAGCCTCAAGAGACGCTCCAGATTTGCCCTGAACACTTCGCCTCCTATGCAGAAGTCTCCTCCTGCCTATTCCTTACGCTGCACTGCAGACAGGAGGCAGCGGGAGGCTGCGGCACGGATGGGAGAGCCTCCGTTTGTAGCCAAGTTCTCGACTCCTGAAAGTCGTTGCAAGCTCCCTTCTGCCAGCCCACCGACGTACGAAGTGGAAATCGAAATGCAAGCGTCAGGCCTGCCCAAGCTTCGCATTAAGAAAATTGGCTCTTGCTCATCGTTGGAAGTTCAACCTGAAGCGAGTGCCAGCAAACTCAAGGGAGGAGAAAGCCCCTTCAGTGATCTTGCTATGACCTGGTGCAGCAAGCAGCCAGGAAATCTAGCAGCTGCCTGTGTTTCTCCATCCTGCTGTCGTTCTTTCCACAGCACACCTGGGAAAGGTGCAGGACAGACCTACATATGCCAGTCATACACCCCAACAAGTTGTGCCTCTAATGTCACCTCCCCGTTTCCCTTGGAAGCAGGAGTTCTTCAGACACCTTCTCCAAAGCACAAGGGGAAGACTACTCCTGATGCCATCAATGACTGGCCTCGGAGGAAGAGAGCAGCAGGCAGCACTGCTAATGCGAGCTGTGGTCAGGGCGAGAGGAATGCTGATGAACGGACACGTGTGTCAACAGGCAGAGAGAGAACGATGAGGATCTCGGAACACTGCAGCAGCAAAGTAACAAATGCTCTTGGGGAATTTGAACTGGAAGGGATTTGCAGGCTCCAGGATCAGGCATCTCCTAGTGATTCTGAACCGAGGGCTGATGAGGACTCTGCGGTGGGAACTTTTGGCTTGAAATCTCGGAAGCGGGTCTTTACTTACCTATCACCAGAAAAGGAGGAGAATCACAGTGCCAAGAGATCACGTGCTGATAGGTGCAGCTTGGATCTCACGGGTTTGTCCACAGATGAGGGCAACAGAAGCAAATCAAGGACAGACTCTGTACTTCCTGAGAAACCTGGGGCATGTGCTCTCAAAACACTGGAGCAGCACAGTTGTCTAGGGGATGATGATGTCTTCCTTTTGTCAGGTAATTAAATGGCATGAAAGACGCTCCACTGAAATTCAGATGTGGTTAAAAATGGAGGTTAGACAGAAACAAGAGCCCAATTGTTTTCTGTGTAATTATCTGAGGGAGAATGAGGTGAAAGGGGAGTGGCTCATAGATGACATGGAAGATAATTATGTGGAGAGGCAGACTGGATATGAGGAGTATTAATGATTGAAGAGAGGTCAGAGAAATATGAAAGAGCTGGAGGAACTAAAAGGAAAGTTTGAGAACTTAAGAGAGGATCCCAGTGGCATCCAGCCGGTGATTTGTTCAGGTTTATGTAGATGCTACTGGCTGTTTCTGCCCAGCATCCAGCTCTGAAGCCAACAATCTTTAGGTCTAAAGCTTGGCTCCTTCAGTGTAGACTGGAGCCTTGATGGGGTTAATCCTGTGGGTGTTGGTGTTCATTGGTGCTCCAGTTGTCTCTGCCTGTGGTGGTGGGCCCGTTTAAAGTGGCTACCAGAAATGATTCCCTTCCTAGCAGTAATGTTTTATTAGTAGGTGTATAGGTTTAAGCTGCCGTGCTGCTTTTGCTGTGGGTACAGATGATTCAGCTGACCTTGGTGAAAGAGGCTGTTCAGCTCTGTAAACCAGGCCTTGTGAATTTCAAATACTTAATCCAGTATTGTTGTAGAAATTAGAGGGGGCTGTGGCATGTGTTGTTATGTAGTCATTGCACTAAGCTTTGGTGTCTTTCCTCTTGCAAGGAAAGATTTGTGTACATAGACAGTGTCTTACTCAACATTATCACAGAGGGAAAAGGCCAAACCTTTAAGAAACATTAATCCATATTCAGGACATGAAATAATAGCAGTGTTTAGCCTCAGGATGGTCCTGTAAGAGACTTTCTGTACCTACAAACCTTGTGTTTGTATTTCTAGATTATTTTGGTTCATAAGAGTTTTCTTCCAGAACATGTGAATTACCTGTGTTTAATACAAGTGAAGTGTTTTTCTGCTAAACCAGCTAAGAAAATTAAATGTGCTAAGAGCTGATTCCAGACTGCCATTTACCTTTCTTGAATGCCAAAACCCCACTGTGCCATCCCAGGGTTTGCTTCACATAAACTCAAAATATCGCTTGTATTGATGGCAGTTCTGAGGTAGCATAAAGGCTGTGTGTGAGACTTAAAACTCGAGTTGTTGAGTGGTTTTGCTGCAGCATCTCACTGTGCTTCTCCAGGCACCACACCACCCGTGAAGAGAGGACTTTCTGCCAGCAGCCTTCTAGCCCTGACGCAGTCTCCACTGCTGTCCCCACCGCCAGCTCGGAGAAAGTGTGTCCAAGGTAAGCACAAGTGAGGAAAGGGCTCGAGCAGACTGGCTGTGCTCTCTGCTTGCCTCCAGCTAATAAGAGCAAAATCATGCTGTGCTGGGGGTTGGGCTTTGGGCAGAAAACCTGTGACTGTATCTGCCAGTGATGTATGCAGTGTCTGTCTCACACACTTAGAAGAAAGTTGGCATGAACTTAGAGGTTTGGAAGGAGAGGGAGCAATGAAGAGAGAGTAGCTAGGTGGGAAGTGCAGCTTCCAATTCTTGTCTCCACTTGGTATTTGGCTTCTTGGCATCACCAGTGAACTCTGGCAAACTGTGGCTTTCATGTATTCTTTCTGTTTTAGTAGAAGAGGAGTCTGATGCTGTCCAGATTACTGCCAACCAGGAGCTGTCTCCATTCCACATCACGGTTTCCAGGAGGCGTCCCCTTAGCAGGACTTACTCACGGAAAAAGCTGCTCAGCTGAAGTATGGAGCCAGGATAGCATGGGAAACTATTATCCCAGCTGTACAACACACCTTTTAACAAAGACCTATATTTGGTGCTGAACTGGAGCTGGCTTGTGCTGTTAGGAGACTGGATGCAAGCACATGGCAGTAGAAATAAGGACCACTCTAAAAGTTCATGGTTTCTTAATCATCACTTGCAGCATCCCTCCATCCATTCAAAGTCTGGCTCGTTCTTCCTGCTTGTGGAAGCTAAGAGTGAGTTCTGGAGTAAAGGTTCAGTTCTCCCAGGTCAAGAGGGAGAATTGTCACTTTTCTACAGTTTTCTTGTAAAATAAACTGATATGAATCTCCATGGTGTCCCTTAATCCAAAATCTGTCCTTGGCTTGAGAGATGGGGGCTGCAGGAAGGAGGATGCTGGAGGCGAATGGGTACAGAACAAGCTGCATGCTCCTGCTGTGTCTTGTCCTGATATTAAATGGATCCCTCTGTTAATTGCATCCAGTTTGCCACAGCTTAGTGAGAAAATAACAAGTGGATTAATTAATTAGCCAAGTGCCAAGGGTACAGAAAAGGGGAAAGATAATTTAACTGGGAACATCTTTATAGATCATGAATGGCTCGGCATATCCGCTCCTGGTTACTGCTGGATAAGCAGATGCTGATGGCATGACTTCATTGTCCTTTTGTGCAGACTTGCAGTAAGCCAAAGAGTATTGGCTGGGGAAGCGTCCTTGAGAAGTAAAACTTGGATGGAATAACTGGAGATGACAGTTTCAAGACTACTCTTTAACAAACTGAGTCACGGATTAAATAGTGATTTAGTTGCCTGTGACACATTTGTGTTCTAACCCCATGAAGAGAGCAGGAGCTGTGGTTCAGTGCCTGAGATGTAGCCTCCAAGGGGCTAAAATTGTGCATAATATTGGAAGGGCTGTACTTTTTCCCTTGGGATAGTGATCTGTTGGTGCATAGCAGGATCTCTCGGGGGAAGTTACCCCACTGTGTCTGCTGACTGCACAGGAAGTAGAGAGCTGTGAAGATGGTGTGAGGTCATCCATGGGAAACCAGAGGTTTGTTAGGTGGCATTAAGGTTTTAAGGGGCTAGATGGGATTGAGTGGAGCTTAATTTCCCATTGGGAAGAGGGGCAGATTCCTGTGCTTAACAGGGATTGTTTTGCTTCTGGGAGAGCTGCACCTGCTTCAAGGATGTGCAGTGACAAGCACAGAGCACCAAATCTACTACTTGCTTCCAAGTAGGATAGATTGTTATTTTCCCTATTGAAGATCTTTGTTTTCAACAGCAGGAAATAAAGTCTTTGAATTTAATCTTGTGCAGCTCAGCCATATACAGAGCCCTCAAGAATAACCCCCACCTTGCTGTGACACCACTACAGGCAAGGTCAAAGATGTAAGGGGTCAGAAGGTGATTCTTACATCAGATGCTGGCTTTTAATTTGGTGTGTTTAAGCAGTGGTTGTGGTAGCTGTTCTCATGATTTCAGGCTGAACCAGTGGCTTGTTTTTTAGGGTCAAGGTAATCAAGCAGCCCTTTGCCCCTTCCCCTTGCCCTTATTAAAGCAGGTATCTGGGCTTTCATTTCTTGCTCTGCCAGAGTTTAACTTATGTCCTCTTTCCTAAGCTGTCAGTGTTAAGCTGCAGAATTGTGTTTAGTCTCCCTTAAATCCAGACTGGAACTTCTCTCCAGAATATGAAAACCCTGCTTAAAGCAGTTTATAGGCTGCAACAGAAAAACAGAGTCACTGAGTTACTTTCATCATACATGTTTCAGACAATTCTGCTACTGGCTGGAGATGCTCTTCCTGTGGCAATTTAATGAACAAGGCCTACTAGATCTGGCTGGGATCTGACTACTTATAAACAAGGCAGATACTTAGCAGCTGACTTCCCATGTAATGAGATTTAAATACAACTCTTTTCCTACATACCTGGAATAAGTGGCCCCTCTGACAAGTGACCATTTCATAAAACTCACTCTGCTTTATTAGAAAAGTTACAGTACAAATGTAAAAAAAACAAAGTTACTACAAAAATCTATGTACAAATTCTGCCGGACTGCAGAGCATCTCCCTCTGAGGCTGCCAGGGCTGAGCAAGCCCTTCAGCTGAGGATTCCAAATTGTAAACAAGTTTTTAGTGTTATGAGGCCTGGAAGGAAGGTGTCTCCTGCTTCACAGTGTTTAAGCTGCTGAAGGGAGCAGAGGAAAAGTCCTGTCAGTGCTGCCTGGCCTGGCAGCAGCATGGAGAATGTAGGCTGGTGCTCCCACACCTTACACACTCAACTCCCTTATGATGACAAGTCACATCTTTCTCTTCCTCAGGCCTCTGAAATGTAACAGGGTTACAGCCAGGCTGGCTTGTGGGGCAGGAGGGCTCCCAGGCTCAGGTCAGCAACACCCGCTGTCCCTGCCCTGTGCCAGGTGAGCGTTAAGCCTGGCTCTAGAGCGGGTTTTTCCTCACGTCTATCATGGCTGGGTGATAAGGCACTGGGCTCACGTTCAGGCTGGCCCTGCGCAGCTCCCGGCGGGGCTTGGCAGCAGGAGCCAGGCTCCGTGGTGGGTGCAGCTCGTGGGGCTGCCCCGCTCTCAGTGAGTGCTCTGTGTCCCTCTGCCGAAGGTCGCCGGGGCTGTCGTTGGGCAGCGAGGAACGCCTCCACGTCGAGGGCAACGGGGCGTGCACCAGGTCCCTGCTCTCGTCCCTGGCCCGAGGGCTCTCTTCAGCCACAGCCGGAGGCACGGGCTTTTCCCTGAGGGTGGATTCCTCACACATGCCAAGCTCAGGGGCAGCTCTGTCCCCAGCCCCATGAATGCTCCTCTCCATCCCTGCTGGGAAAAATTGGGGGTACAGTGAGTATCAGGATCTCTACTTTCCTCATCAAAATTGGAGGACCTATACATGCACTGCTCTGGACTGCTCCAAGCTCTCACTGCCAAGCATGGGGACTGAAACTCCCTTTTAACTTGGCAGGAACAGCAAAGCTCTAGCCTGTGTTTCCTCTCACCTTTGGTCTGTCCAGGATGGAGGTTCATGTTACTCAGTCTCTGGTTCAGCTCCTGGTTTGCCCACATGTAACGGCTCAGCTCCTTTTCCAGCACCTGAATCCTCGCCTCATACTGCAGCTTGCTGCTGGCCAGCCCCTCATCCATGTGCTCTACAAGGAAAAAACAAGTCTCTTTCAGCCTGGGAGCCTTGTGAAAAACAAAAGCAGAGGGACTGCTGCCTGTTTGGGGAGCTGGGGGGTTACCACGGCTCTGCTGCAGCAGTAACTGCATGTTCTGCTCGTGCTCCTTCTGCTGCAGGGTGAGCTGGCGGTCCATCTCCAGGCGCTGGCGCTCCACGGCCGCCTCCAGCCAATACACCAGCTGCTGCTGCTCCTCCAGCTGCATCTCCAGCTCTGAGAAAGCAATGTGCTGCCTGTGCTGATCCTCTCGCAGTGTCACCACCTGGACAGGGCCCAAGAGCAAGGAACATCTCAGCTCCTTCATGCCTGGGAAGATTTCCTGCCCCACTGAGCCCCAGTCGAGTTAGTTTTTTGGTACAGCTTACAAAGGTTAGTAGTGCTGGGATGTCAGAGCTGTCTCGTGGAGGGAAGAGCAAGATGTGGCTGCACTGATGTGGCAAAGCCACTTCAGGGATCCATGCATCCTATGACTAGTCAAGGCCCTTTCCCAGCTGGGGGTCACGGTGCTGTGGCTTTGTGGCCTGACTTTACAGGGCAAAACTACAGTATGATGCAAGGAGAAAGCTTGAAAATGAGAAAAACAAGAGTTCGGTCAGATCATCATTTCTGTTAAGAAGTGCTTTCAAGCTGTGTTAATTTCATTATGTCTTCTGGCTGGCTAATAATGTTATCACTAATAACCAGTAAAGGAAATACAGCTCCCACCAGCATGGAGGACAGTTGTCTCCCACCTTGTCGAAGTACTTGCAGAGCAGAGCTCGTGTCTCAGAGGAGGAGAGGTAGCTGAGCTTGGCCATGAGGTTCATCTCACACTGGGACAGCAGGCTGGCCGAGGCCCGCAGGACTCGCTGCCTGCATGTGATGGACTCGTTCTTGTACTCAATGGCTGCATCCAGAGCCTCGATTGCCTCATCCAGCTGGAACAAGATCCGTTCTTCCTGCCAGGGGAGAGCTGCAGTTACTGGGGAGCAAAGGGTTTGCTCTGTCTCACCCTGCCCTAACCTTGTCATCTCAATAGTGCTGGAGAGACACTGGGATATGCAATTTGGGATGTGGGGGAGCATCTGCCAACGACCTTGTGCTCAGGGTTTTACTTCTCTCCTACAACCTCCTGCTCCCCAGCCCCAGCAGAGGTACCTCTGGGGACAGCAGGGTGCCCTGACGCAGCTTGTTGTCGAGCTCCAGCCTCTGTTTGAGCAGCTGGTCCTTCTCCTGGCGCAGGCTGTTGATGTCCTGGCGGATCTGCTGCTGGTCGTGGGCACTGCCGTGGCGCAGCTGCCCGCTCTTCTCACTCAGCTCCTTTTCCAGGTGCTCCAGGCGGCTGGACACTCGCACGATGTCATCTGTCAGGGCCTGCAGCAGAGGATGCTCAAGGAGAGCTGCTCTGAAGGCAAGTCAGGCCCTCAGCTCCATTCTACTCCCTCTGTAGGTCAAGTGACCCCCCAGGCAGATATAAGCCAAGGGCTACCAAACCAACGAGCTCAGAGGCACAGCACAACCAGAATCTTCCATAGAGACAGATTTCCCACCCACTTCCTAGCACTACCTCATCCTGGTCTGCAGATCTCTGCCAGACCCAGGATGGCATCCAGGTCTTCCAGCCTCCACCTCTGCTGGAAATGAAGCAAGGGGTTGAGGTGTCACACTCTTGTCCCACCTGGCTGGAGCGCAGCCGTTTGCTCTCCAGGCCATTCTTCTCCTGCAGCAGGGCTTCCTTTTTGGCCACAATAGCTTCCCGCTTCCTCAGCTCATCTTCCAGCTCATCCAGGGCCCGGCGCTGCTCGAGAACTTTATCCATCTCCATGTCCAGCCACTTCTTCTGCTCCTCAATTTTCTGATGGAGGGAGAGGGAAAAGGCATGTGTGTGCGTGCAGACAGCAGCAGCAATGCCCAGGTCTGCTGGACTAAAGAGCAGTGGGGTTGAGATCAGAACAAGGATCTTGATTCCATCTCTGATAACCCCCACAGCCTGGACTCCACTGGTTTTATCCTTCCAGCTCCTCCAAGAGGCAGAGCTAAACTAAATTAGCAGCTGTCAAGGAGTTCTTGGAGGGCACATCTCCCACCACCCTTCTGCTAACACAAAAATTCAAAGTTTCTTTACCAATGCTAGGATTTAGAAGAGATCCTGGTTCTGGGGATAAGACAAGATCTTAAGTCTTCTGCTAGTAGATGCAGATGACATTATGGACTGTCCTTCTCAAAGGTGGGATGGGCTCAGGTCCCTGTTTTCAGATCTTCCCCATCAGCCTGCAGTCTGCCAAGCATCCCTTCTGAACAGGAATGCAGAGGCAAGCTTGCTGTACCTGCTGCTGCTCCAGGCTGATCACAGAACCATTGCTGCCACTCCGCCGCTTCCTCTGGAAAGCTGCAATTTCCTCTGTCTTGATACGTAGGATTTTCTGGTGCTGCTCATGCTTCAGTTCCAGTTCCTGCGTGTGAAAGAGCAGCCATGAGCACGGAGGGAGCGGGAGAGGGACAGGTTATGTCCTTCTCTATCTCTTCAGATACTCTCCATCTCCATGCTCTCCAACACCATCACAGACCACATCAGAGCCCACCCACTGCCATCCTTACGAACGCCAGAGAACCACAGCTGCTCCTGCCCTCTCCTACCTTGACTCGGTGCTGTCCCTTGTTCACCTCAGTCTCCAGCCGCCGTTTCTGCTCGCTCTCCTCGCGCAGCCGCCGCTGCAGCTGTCCCTGCTGCCGCCGCATCAGCTGGATGTTCCTCTCCAGCTCCTGCACGCGCTTCTCGCTCTGTGCCGACAGCGACACCAGCCTCTCTGTCGCCTGCTTCTTCCTGCACAGAACCTGCCGGAGAGCGAAAACCGCCCTTGGCCTCGGCATCTCCCTGGTGCCCTTTGCAGAGACGCCCCCAACTCTGGCCCTGCTCAGCGCCGGGGTCACAGAGCCCTCCCCCCTCACCTGTGCCTTGCTCTGCGCGGCTGCCACGCGCGTGCGGTACTCCTGCAGCTTGCGCTTCTCCCCGGGGTCCCACGGCTCCTTGCCCTCCAGCTCCTGGAGCTGCTTCTGGCTGTCGTTCAGCTCTGCCCGCACCTGCTCGGCTTCCTGCTCCAGCTCGCTGATCTTCTGGCTGTATTGCCTGTTCAGAGCCTGGGCATCCTTGCCTGCAACACAGCCCCTTCTCTCACAGCCAGGATGCTGACCCTTCCTCCCTCTCCCCAAGTATTTTTGGCTACAGAGACTGAATGTTCCCTTTCCCTCAGCCACTCCAGAGAAGGGAGAAACCAGTGGGAAAGGTTTCTGTCAGCTGGATGGATGGACAGACAAGGCCCTGCTTGTCTCTTCCCTGTAGGGGAAGAGACTGAGCACAAGCAACACAGGGAGAGAAGATGAAGATGGAAGCAGAGACCAAGCACCATGACTAGGAGCAGGTTTCATGGGAAATGGGTGCATATTCCCACCAGTAGCTCTGCACCTGTCTTAATGAGCTCCGTGATCAGCTCCTCTTTCATGCGGATGTTGATTGCCAGCTCTCGGATCTTCTGCTGTGCTTGCACCAGCCTCCACTCAGAGTCCTTCCCTGGCAGGCGCTCCCAGGAACCAAGCACTGACTCCCGCTTCCCACAGACCTCTGGAACACAGATTCCCAGGTAAGGGAAGTCCTATCTTAGCAGCCAGGTGACAGAAGGATGATCTGATCTTGGATCTGTAGCCAGAGTCTGGCAAAGCATTGCCCAGAGTCACCTGAAGCTTCTACCAAAACACACCCTTTCCAGACCCTAGGAGTTCAAGTTTCTCCCTAACAAAAGCAGCTGGACTGTCGACTGCTCCATTTTTGTCCTCTGGGCTCAGGTGGGACATCAACATCACCCAGTGAAGCACTGTTAGCCCATGGAAGATTGTCCAACAAAAGCAAGTTGCTACTTGCCTTTTGACAGCTCCAGCTGCTCCTCCTGAATTGAGTGGGCATTGCCTCCACTTGGCTCCTCACTCAGCTTGAAAATCTCTTTCTTGCTCAAATTTTGAAGCCCATTTCTAGAAGGAGAAGCAAATTAATCAGTTTGGTCTGAGCACTGCTAAAGCTATCCCCAGTAAGGACCCTTATGATCCACAGGCTTCAGAAGGAGATGGAAACAAGCTGTGGTCAGGAAAGATAGTAATTAGCTCCCTAGCAGCAGTAAGGTGTGTCTGGGCAGCATCACTGGCGCCACAGGTAGCATTTGTCCCTCCATCAGACAAGAGGGCAGAGCTGCAGCAGGGGGACAGCCAGGGCACTGCACAGGGCTGGGACAGCCCCAACTCACCGGCGCTGGGACAGGGAGCGTTTCTGTTCCCATTCCTCTAGCTCCTCTCCCGAGGACAGTTCTGATGGCTTCTCTGGGTCCTGGCTGAGCTCCCTACACAGCACCACATCTCTGACCTCAGGAACACCGGTCGGGCACTGCGCGTGGTTTGGGTGCCAGCCTGACGGCTCCTCCTTCTGCAAGGAGGAGTTGCTGCTGAGCTTCTGGGGCACAGAATTGGAAAGAGAAAACAAGCTGTGTGATAGCCAGTGTTAGAAAAAGCGGCTCCCAGCTGAGCGTCACTGCTAGACATAAAGAAAAGCAACAAAATGGAGTTTAGTGTATTTTCAGAACTGGTGTGTTGCCAGACCCAGCTGCCTGCGCTTCTGCTGCTCAGACACTGAACAAATCTGGGACTCACCCACAACATCAAAGTAAAAGCCTCAGTTTTGTAGCTGGGCTGTTTTTGCTAGAGTTGTAAAACTCTAGATTTGAACACTGAGCATAGTCCTCTGGACTACACTTCTGACAAGGGTCACATTCAACAGCAGGGAAAAAGCAATTCCTACAGTGGGGAGCAGACAGGTCAAGAGGCAGTAGTTCTTCGATGGCACAGCCTCGTGCCCTCACCTTCTTGCAAAGAGCTCTTCCACTCTGCTCAGGAAGCAGCTCCGAGGGAACTCCACCAAGGCCATGGGACGAGGCAGCATCCAGTGGGGCCGTGTGAGGTCTCTGGCTGGCAGTCACCAGGTGAAGATTTTCCAGCAGTCCTGGCACACACAGGTTTGGCATTGCCATCTCCAAGCGCACGTGCAGCTCTGAGATCTTATCCTGCTGCTCCTGCAGTTTGTCACTCTAGGAAACAATGAGAAAAATGTGATTACATACATGTTGATCTGAGACCTACTGCAGAGGAACCTGAAAGAGAAACCTGAGCTCCCCTGGGCAGGAAGGAGAGGAGTGGGGCAGGTCCCTATAAAGAGAGCAGAGCCCAGAAATACCTGCAGCTTATATTGTTCCATAGCATCCTCCAGGGCAGCCAGGAAGTCACGGTTCTCCTCCTCCAGGCGCTCCACTTGCCTCTGCAGCTTGGCCACTTGATCATCTCTGATGGAGTCACACTTCTTCTCTGTGCTTACCTGCTTCCCAAAATAAAAGACAGGCAGCATCAGCATCCACTTTTGTCCTTCCCTTCCCATGCTGGACTCTGCAAGGACACAACAGCTCTGCAGACCCAGATTTTTCCTGTGAAATACATCTCAGCTGCAGCTGAATCCAATTTCTCCCTACCTGCTGGGAGGACCATGTCTTTCTGCCTCCCTAGGGCCTTCTGGACAGGTTGCTTCCCCTCCCCTCCCTCTCCTGACCCTTCCATCATGCCGTGCTGGGGCTGCTGTGGCCATGAGACAAACCCAACCCCAGAGCAGTAACCCCCCACTGTTACCTGGGCTTTTGCCGGCTTCGAGCCTCGCGCCTCGGGTCCCTGGTCTTCCATGGAGGTGCTCTCAATGCCGCTATCCAGCCCGGCCGAGGTCAGCTCGCTCCTCTCGCTCTCCACCGCGCACAGCCACTCCTTGACGCGCAGGACCTGCTCCACGGTCAGGTTGCTGTCCTCCTGGAGCTCCATGAGCAGCCGGTACGCGGCGTCGGTGCAGGTGCGGTAATGGGCGCACTCGGCCAGCAGCCGGGCCGTGGCGTCGGGCGCGCAGCGCTTGGCGCTGGCCGAGCGGTGGATGATGCGTGTCTCAGAGCGCTGCCGCTGCTCCAGCGCCTTCTGCAGGTTCTTTATCTGCAGGTGGAGCTCCTCAATGTGCTCCGTCTCCTTGCGGCAGTTCACCACCGCCTTGTTCTGGATGTTCTGAGCCCGGTTGGCGTAATTCAGAGTGTTGAGGCTCTCGTCGAAGTCAGAGGATGATGGGCTGACACAGGCTATCATCACGGTCTGAGCGTTCCCCCCCAGAGAGTCCTTCAGGATCCTAAGGAAGAGCACAGGGATTGAAATAGCAGAAATACAAAATAACACAGGAAACAGAACGTTTTCAACCCTTTTCAGAGGTTAAGCCGAAGGAAAATGATGTCCTTGCTCTGCAGTTGGTTTGGCACTAGTGAGGTGCAATCATTAAGCAGAGGATTAACAGTTTGCACCACAGCAAGTTTCCATCCAAATAACTCCTGAGGTCGGGAGTTCCCTGACTCTGTGATCACTGCTAGGTATGTGCTGCCAGGGTCCTGCTGGAGACTGCAGAGGCCAGCTGCTCGAGCTAAGAACTAACTGTGGAGCACAAAACAAGGCTACTGTAAGTATTTTTTATTCCCTGCCAGGCAGGAAGGGCAGGATAACCCACAGCAACACCTCATCTCAGCTTCAGCAGCATGATTCACGCAAGCCTCATCATCTCCAGCACTGCAATGAACTTGGCCTGCCATTTCTATCCTGGCCTCATTGCTCCTCAAGATGCCTGCCCTACATGAAAACCTGCAGAGAGGGCAGACCTGTTAACCGTGAGATGTGGGAGGTCCTGCTCCCAGGGGTACCTGGTGATTTTGGAGTCCCTGTATGGGATGTGGGTGGTCTTTCTCCGAGGATCTCCCAAGGCACTGATGACGTTGCCCAGGGCCAGGAGGCCGCAGTTGATCTGGATACTCTCCTTCAGCCTCTCCCCTGTGTTTCCTGTCTTCACAATTCGCTCTGAGCCCGCTAGGTCCACAAAATGGAACTTGGACACCAGGACCTGTCCGGCGGCAGGCACAGCGGGCGGGCGGTGGTGCAGGGGCAGCCGGCCAGCCCCACGCCGCTGCTCCATGGTCACCGTGAAGATGGTGTGCGAGCGGCTCGACTGCCTGTTGATGTGGGTGGCTCCCGTGTGCTTGGCTGTGTTCCCCATCTCCAGCAGGCTCAGCACCTCGTCCAGCCCTTCTACTTCTGACTCCTTCACGCCGCAGAGCACTGCAATGCAAAGGTAGCTGTGGCTGGGAGGGATGGGCTGCCCGAGGATGCAGCTCCTCTGCACAGCCTGCAGGGTGACACCCTGCCCTTACTGTGCCTTGCTCAGACCAGCTTTCAGGACTAAGCACAGCAAACTGCTGCAGGAGACAAAAGGATGGAGGGAGAAGACCTGGCTCTGCCTTCATGGATAGATAACCCAACTCTGGCCTACAGCATGGGGAGAAAAGGAGCCCACGCACAGCCACACATACCAATGTTCCCCTTGTCATCCTCCCGGATCTGGATGTCTTTGCTGGCTGTATCCACCTGCAGCAAGTCCCGAAACTCCTCCTTGTACACTTCCAGGTAGGACACTCGGACCGTGTAGTCGATCAGGTCATTCTCATCGATGAGCCTGAAGGTCTCGGCCATGGCTCGTGGGATGATGCCCTGCTCATCTTCATTGATGGAAGCTGGCAAAGAGAGGCACATGCTCACGGAGAGCAGGGAATGTCCGGGGAGCCCATGCTGGCTGGGGGCAGAGCTGTGGTCAGAGGCCTGCCTGCAGCACACGTCAGCTGGAAAGGAGCAGCCTCACAACTCTCCCACAGCTCAGCCCTCACAACCTGAGTTAAACATTCCACGAGACCCCTGGGCAAATCCTATCCCACTGTTGTGATGGATTCCGGCAAAGCTGCTTGTTTCCAGTCCTTCCTCAAGAAGGAAAAAGCACCTTAGCGTTCTAGTGAGTACCAAACACCATGGCTACAGCTAGAGTGTGCTGTCCTTTGAAGCCAGCATGACTCCACAACTTTTCCCAGCTCTGAGAAGTTTGGGTTTTTTTGGTGCTTGCAGCTTGCTTGTATCTGGCAATAGCACTCTGCTGTTTGAATTTTAAATGTTTTTTCTTTTGTCTCCAACAGCCATGTAAAATGGCAATTCCCAAATCTGGTGCAATGATAGCCTGAAATGGGAGACTGAAAACAGATGTAGATTAGAAGTATGAAACAATTTAATGTTTACAAATGATGCAATTAACTAAAGATGACTGAAATATTTAAAATATGCCCTCTGTATGAAATCACAATGCCATTTAATCAGAATGAAAAAGTTTTCTCTTTCCCCATTTCCTTCATATAAAGAAACTAACAGGATTAACACTTGCAAACTTCCCTCTCCTTCAGATTTATTTCAGGACCTAAGGCTATTACCACCACCTCCAGAGCTCATGGAGGACCAAGTTCTGTCACTTGTCCTGCAGTGAAAGAGGAGAAACCTACACACTGTGATCTCAAAGGTGTCCATGGGGGCTGGCTACAGCAACATAGGTACAGGGGAAGGAAAGGCTGCTGGGGAGTATGGGGGGGTGTTGGCTTGAGCTGGAGGGCTGGCAGGGTGTGTTTGGGAGCGATACTGGAAGTGATGGAGATGATGATGCAGTTGGGTTTGGGTAGAGAGAGAGCAAAGGTGCTGAAATGGGTGTGGACAGCAGCACCGGTGAGGCTGGTGGGTTGGGAGAGATGGCTGGGATAATGGTGGTGTGGGTGGCTGGGCTGGGGATGGAAGGAGACGGTAATGGAAGGAGGTGGGGATGCGGGGCTGGTGGGGATGCTGGTGGAGCAGGGATGCTGGTGGAGCAGGGATACTGGCAGGACAGGGACGCTGAAGGAGCAGGGATGCTGGTGGGGCAGTGATGCTGGTGGGACAGGGATGCTGG
>VZTN01023031.1:201647-219866 GCA_013400515.1 Erpornis zantholeuca
GGGAGGGAGGATGCGGCGGGGCCGGAGGATGCGGCGGGCCGGGAGGGAGGATGCTGCCGGTCCTCGCTGCATCCCGGGGAGAGCGTCCCGGGGGAGTGGGGGGCGCTCGTGGGCTGCGGGAGTTGCGCGGCGGCTCCTGGGTGCTCCCGAGGAGCTCCGTGACTCGGGAGATGCTCCATCTCGCACAAGGGACTCCATCCCTCGTGAGATGCTTCGTCACGTGCGAGGCAGCGCTCCGTTAATCGTGAGGTGTCCCATCTCTGGTGAAACAAAGTCCCACCACTCGCGAGGTGCTCCGTCGGTCACAAGGGACTCCTATCTCTCATGAGCTGCTTCGTCGCTGACGAGACACCCCAGCACTTGTGACACTCCTCGCAGACATTCCCACGATCACCGCGGGGAAGGGGACAAGGGGCTACGTGGCCCTGCCGAGGCACAAAGTGCTCGAGGTGGAGGCGTGGGCACCTGCCGGGATGCAGTTTGCGGAGCAGCTGGTGCAGACAGCTGGTGCTTCCCGGCCGCCCGCCGTGCTGGGGGCTGGCAGGGCCGGCTCAGCCACTGACGTATGTTCAGGACAATCCGAGCGATGACAAAGTTTTTCATCCGGCTGCCTGCAGTTCCCTCTGCACCGCCCCTGCGGCTGCGGGGAGGGGTATGGGCCTCGTGGGTCCCCTGGGTGCCGTGGGAAGCGCTGGACTGTCGGCTGTGCCGAGCGGAGTTGTACACACGGCTGGGACCGCCGGAGGGACACGGCCACGCTCGGCATGGGGCTCCGGCTCCCACTGCGCCGGAGCACCAGCTTCACCCCCGACCACCCTGCCCTCATGGAGGTGCCTGCCCCCACTGCCCTGAAGATGGAAGCAAACGTCCTTGTCATGGGAGCGGACAACGTGGGGAAATCAGGTGAGAGCTGACCGCGGACTGGAACAGGGGTTTCCAGGCTGCAAACTGCAGCGGTTTGGAGGACGAGTGGCAGGGAGCAGCCCATGGAGCAAATTGGTGAGATGGGGTTGAGCCCTGGGGTGCAGCTGTGATTGAAGGTGGGGAAGCTGAGCACAACCTTGTAGGCAGCCGGTGAATGACAGGGAAAGGTGTTTTGCACTGAGCTGCAGTTTGCTGATGCTCCGGGTCATGCTGATGTTTCGGTTCGTGCTGTGCCTGTGCTGCACTCACAGACCTGCTGGTGGCTGGGGGAAACTCAGAGGTCGTTCCTGCTTGTAGGAGTTTACAAGGGGATGGTGTCTAACTCTGCTCTGGATATAGGAAGGAGAATCCTTCAGGTTTAGGGTTATTCTGACGATTCCTATCCTTCCCTCTGCAGCTCTGACCGTGCGTTTCCTGACCCGGCGCTTTATTGGAGAGTACGGAGACATGGGTGAGTGCCAGGCCAGGCAGAGGCCAGTTCCCAACAGGACCTGGGGTCGAGAGACAGCCCTGCTTCTGCCTGTGGGATTTCATTGCAGCCCATCCTCTCCTGCCTTTCTCCAGAGCCTTTGCCTGCTCCCAGGGGTTCAGTGTTATATTTGCTCAGTGACCCATCCATTTGCTCCAGAACTGCTTCTCTGGGGTACAAAAAGTCCAGGGCTGGTGACAACATGAAGATGACTATTTATTTTTTTTTCTTTTTGTGGGGGCAGAATTCATCTACAGCCACAACCTGACTGTGGATGGCCGAGAGATTCTCTTCCACATCTGGGACGTCCCCAGTTCCCAGGTGAGAGGGGTCCACTCCATTTCTACCCCAGGGACAAAAAAAAAAACAACCCTTTACTGGAATTTACCTGTGGGGCCCCCCAGGCTGTCCAGTTGAGCAAAGCTCTCAAATAAGAGGTGACTGAATCTTTCTCACCTGCCAAGCACAGGGCAGCAGTGTTGCTGACAGGGTAGCAATAATTACCATACCCCACGGCCCTCTGGCTGAGAATACTGGGGCTGAAGCACTGATGCTAATACAGGACTGTGCTAAGGAAGTGGAAGTGCTGCTCTGAGGTCTCCATACTGTTATCACCTGCAGCCTGCAGGGTTTGGCAGGGCGAGAGTTAGAGTTAGGGTGTGATGACGAAAGCTGAATTGTTCCTCCTTGGTCTGCCAGGTGCTGCTCTGCCCTGCTCAGTACTCCTCTTTCTCTCTGCCTTTTTGCTGTTCTCTAGCTGTCCCTGTCCTGATGGGCTCAGGATTGCCCTCTTCTAGCAGGCAGGCGTGGAGGGAGGGAACACAGTAAAAAACCCCTTCCTTTTCTCTTTCTCCAGGAGCAGGCAGAGGATGGCTCCTCAGAGGAGAAGCGAATCCAGTGGGCAGACAGCTTTGTCCTGGTCTACAGTATCTGTGACCGTGCCAGCTTCAACATCTTGCCCCTCAAAATCCAGTTCATCAAGGCAGCCAAGGAGGGGCAGAGCCAGGAGAAGGTGCCCATTGTCATCGTGGGCAACAAACGGGACCTGCACCACCAGCGGGTGGTGTCCAGCGAGGAGGGGCGGCTCCTGGCCCTCTCTTTAGACTGCGGTTTCTATGAGGTGTCTGCAGCTGAGGCTTATCACGGGGCCCTCATGGTCTTCCATGGACTGGCCAAGCTCATCCCAGACACCAAGCTGGCCCTGAAGAAGGGTACAGGGATCCGTGGCATCGTCAAGACCATGTCGGCTGTGTTTGCCCGTAAGCGAACGGACTCCCTCTGAGCTACTGCATAGATGCTGCTGCTCTCTGTGCTGCCCAGCTGGGCCCAGCCTCCTCACTGGGTGCCCATGGAGATGGTGCGTGTCTTTCCATGAGTATGACAGGTTCCTTGCTGTCCTCCTAGTGCCAGGGTCTTGGTGTCCTGCTGTGCACAGCCAGTGCAGCCGAGGACTGTAGTGTGTTACTCTTGCCTCTGCCGTGGGACAGTCTCATCTCTTTGCTGTATGAGCTTTTTAGGTGCCTCCTGCTTTCTCCTTCTGTTCTCCAACACTGGAAACTGTGGGGTGATTTTGTCCAAAGCTCCAGGCAGCAGCATCACTAGCTTCTGCAGCAGGATTGCCCAGGCTGTCAGAGAGTAGGGAGGATATCCTGCTCTTGTACAGCACACGACTCCCTGTCTTTCCACTCCTGCCCTGGGATCCTTATTCCTGTTTAACACTCATCAGGATCCTCTTCAGTAACCCTGGAGCACCCATGAGCTGGAGAGGAGAGGGTTTCTCCACTGGAGAGGCACTGGTAGTTCCCATGTCTGTATCACTGTGTGAGAGTGTTCCAGAGCCCACAGCACTGGCAATCCTAGAGGATTTTGGTGAGGGCTGGTGCCTCCCATCCCCCTGCCTTGCTTTTGAACAGTCCTGCTCGTGGTCCTCTCCCCCACAGCCGTTTCCCTTGTGCGGGCGAGTGCTGTACAGGCTGTGCCTGGGAAAAGCCAGGCACGGGGCTCGTTCCCAGCATGGGGATCGCACCACGCGCCTTCCCAAGCCACTCCTGTAAGGCTGCCTGTCCCCGGGGAGGAAAGGAGGTGGGGAAAGGGGTCGCTGGGCTCCTCGCTGAACCCTTCTGCTGCTGGGAGGTTTTTCCCTGCCTCTCCTAAGCCCTTCTCTTTGTGCCCTGGGAAAGCAGTGTGTTGGAAGAGGGTTTGTGCGTGCTGTATGGACCCTGATTTCTCTGCTGTGTTCTTCTGGAAATGCAATAAATTGTCTTTGGCAGGAAGCCCCGGCTCCTTGGAGCTGCGAATTTGTACTTGAGGCATGGGAAGAGACACGTACCATGCTGGGCACGAGCACCCACTATTCCTGTGGCAGCTACTCACCAGGAACGTAACAGGATGTTTCCTGCACCCACTCCCTTGGCCCTGAGTTGGGGGTCTCACCCCACTCTGTTCCCTTAGCTGGGTGTCTCACTCCCATAAAGCAGCCAAGCAGATGGGGTGAGCGGCAGGTGGTTTATTATTGCAGGCTTATTATTGCAGCAGATACAACAAGGTGTTGTGGTAAGCCAGGTGATCCTGTGGGAGAGGGGCTCCAGGAGCTCCACCTGTTCTCGCCAGCCTTTTTCCTGACCCCACCATCCATCCCACCACCAGCTGGGAGGGAGGTGCCCAGGGCTTTCCCTCTCACGAATCCTGCTGGTTGGTAGGGATCTTCAGCCCTTCCATGGAGGAACAATCTGTGGCCAGGGAAGGGCTCTGCGAGGGGGGATGGAGAGAGGAAGGATGGGGAAACAGGCTTGCTATGATGATGCTTGGCAGCTTTGCCATCCTGCCTGCTCTCTCTCAGTGCTGTTCTCAATGTGTGTTCTTCACTCTACCTGCTGAGCAGCCTCCAAGGAAGCCCAGTGCCAGCCCTGGCTGGTTCCTTTCTTCTGGTCTCACAGCTCCTTCCACAGGTCCTTCCCTTTCTAGTCCCACCTTCCCCTACCTTCTCCTTCCAGCAGCAGGCCTTTTGGTTGCCTTTATTCCCCCATCCTGGCCTCGATGCACTCCAGAATAAGCTATCCCATGTCCTGTCTACCACTTTAAGCTCCTGTCCTGGAACAGGGGTGTGTGTGTGGGCAGCTGGCAGGGGCCCAGGCAAAGCGTGCTGAGGGGATTTGAGAGGGGCTGGGATGTGCTTCTCCCCCGCTGCTGGCTCAGTCCTTCTTGAAGACAGGACTGTAGAAGTTGCCGTAGTAGGCCCGGCTGTACATGGACTCGGGGCTGAAGCGGTAGGAGCCCTCGCTAACCCGTCTGTTGTAGGGGGAAAAGGCTGATTTCCGTGGGAAAGGGTAGTCGGGATCGAAGGCAGGGCTGCGGTAGTAGCTGTGCCGCAGGAAGAGGGGGTCCTCGAGCCCCAGGAAGGACAGCGGGTGATGGCCGCGGTACAGCCGCCAGTCACTCCTCAGCTGGGATTTCTCCTCAGTGGAGGGGGCAGCAGGCTTGGTCTCCTCCTCTTCCTCCTCCTTCTTCTCTTTCTTCTCCGCGTTGCTCTTGCTGCCCCTGGATGCTTCCTCTTCCTTCACTGACTGTCTGCGGAGCTGAGAGATGGGGTGAGCACCCAGCCAGGCTGTACCCACCCGCCAGCCCTGCTCCAGCTGTGCTGCACAGCCCCCCCTTAAATTGGGATAAGCCAGTTTGCCCCCAGAGTAGAGAAGAGTGTGTGGCTTGTAGTCCTTGAGCGGCTGTAGTGGAGAAATGCTTCCAGGGGAACAACAGGCTGAGGTAAAGAGGACAGAGTCTCAGCCTGAACTTTGACCTTCCCAGGAGTGTGGTCACACCTTGGCTTGGGCATGAACTGTGTGAATGTGCCACCACTGTCTGACCTGTTTGTTCTATTGGGGGCCTCACTGTCATGGCTTGGGGGATGCTCAGGAGGAGCTGAGGTGTCCTCATGGCACCCCATCCCCCAGTCTGGTAGCCCCTGACATTGCCAGCAGCTATGGGGTGCTTGTGGGAGAAGACAGAGCAAAATGGGGTTTGCTGGAGATGGACAGGGCCTGGCTGGGGACAAACTCACCGGCACATAGCTGTACAGAGTACCCAGCAGATGCTTTGGGGCACTGACGAGGGTCCCCCCAAGAGCATCCACTGTCTCCATGGCCCTGGACAGCCTGCGGGGTGTGAAGAGGATCAAGCCCTCTGCCGCATCCCAGGCCACAGCTGGGACCTTCTTCACACTGGAGATGCCGGAGGCGCAGGCTGTCTGCAGGTTGTGAGCCACGCTGCCCACCAGCCCAGGGTCCTGTCCCACCTGCCCAGAGAAACCAGCTCAGCTCCCTGCCATGGCCTCTGCCCCACCAGTCCCTCCAGGCAGGACAGGAGTGGCCCTGGGTTCCCCATCCCCTTTGCAGCTCTAAGCCTGAGTGATTTCAGCTTGCTGCTCTGCAAAAGACACCACAGCTCTTTGCAGCAGGGTCTTTCCCTGTCCCTGCTAGCTCCCCCCACTCCAGGCCCCAGGGGAACCTCTGCTCTGGGCTGTGCTTCCGCTGCAGGCAGAGGCAAAGGGCACTGACCCCAACCTGCCGCTTCCCGTCCCCAGGTCCCAGCGGAGCCGAGGCTGGAGACTGTTCCCAGCCCCACCGACTCACACCACCCCTTGCTGCTGGGACCACAGCAGAGGAATTTTCAGGGGTGTTCTGTGCTCAGTAGGGAGTTTGGTGCTGACATCCTGCAGCTCCAATTGAGTTTTGAACATACAAGCCAGAGTGACTTTGCCTGGCTGTGGGAAATCAGGGAAGGGGACTGCTGGGGCTGCCCTTCTTGCCTCCTCCAAGCTGCAATTCAGAGCTGAGTAGGGATGCGGGTCTGGTCCCCAAAGATATGGGGAAACAGCCTCCATGCTTGCTGGTCCATGGTAGAAAGATGCTTTGGAGCATGCCCAGCTCACTGCTCTGCTTTTTCCCGTACCTTGGTGTGGTTGGTGTCTTTCTTCCCTGCCTTCTCCTGCTTCTGCTCCAGCGCCTTGCTCTGGCGCCGGTTCAGCCAGCCCTTGCTGCCCTGCCCATCACTGCGGGTCTGCGGGGTCGCAGGGACGCTCGGCTTGGCCAGGCTACCCTGCAAGGGGAGCAAAAAGTCACCGCTCAGAGGGAGCAGGCTGGTCCCATCCACTCCATCCTGCTCAGCCTGAGGATTTCACAGGGATGTGCAGGGAGCAGGTAGCTCATTTGTGCGTCTGGGGAGAAACCCCAAGGGCCGAAGGGAGCTCTGGAATTTTGGCACAGGCCAGCAAAGATTTTCCCACTGCAGCACGGGGTAGGAGAGGCATCTCCTTCTCCCCATCTCCTCTGGGTCTCTGCAGGGGCTTTTTGCTTCAGGAAGGAGGTATGGCAAGGCCATAAATCAACAATTACACACTGGGAGCCTGCTAAAAATAACTTGTCCCACTAATGTGGTACATGGTTATGTGTGAACATCACGCAGGAACCACCAGCCCCAGCTTGTTCTTCTGAGCAGGGGAAACGTACCCTGCTCGGATTTGCTCCAAGGAGCCTGAAATATCTCAGCCAAAGAGGATACGGGGCGGGGGACAGAAACCCAGCAGGTGGGTTTTGGCACTCACCAGGATGGGGATCCAGGAGGCCAGCTCCTGTCCTTTGGCTTTGGCACGCTGGAGGCTTTGGGTGGTTTGTTGGTAAGCGCGGTGGGACATGGTGCTGACCAAAGCGCTGATCCGGCCCAGGGTGCTGGGAGCACTGGGAGCACTGGGAGCACTTGGAGTGCTGGGAGTGTTGAGTGCCTTGGGAGCACTGGGAGCCCTGGGAGCACTGGGAGTGCTTGGAGTGCTGGGAGTGCTGAGTGCCTTGGGAGTGCTGGGAGCCCTGGGAGCTCTGGGAGTGCTGGGAGCCTTGGGAGCACTGGGAGCACTAGGAGCACTGGAAGTGCTGGGAGTGCTGGGAGTGCTGGTAGTGCTGGGCTGCCGCTGGGAGACCTTTGGTGTTGACGGATGTTTCTTTTTGGGCTTCTTATCTAAATGCAGAAGAATACAGGCAGAAGAATGGTGGGAGGGTTACATCCTGCTGGGACAACCCTCCTAGGCAGCCTTATGCCAAAACCCAGGAGCTGCCTCCTGCCCCAAGCACCCCACAACTGAACAGCCACCCAGGCAGTTGTCACCAGACTCCCTCAGAAGAGATTTGGGCATCAGGACTACCTGATTCTTCATCCTCCTCTGGCAGCAGGTATTCCATTAGCTTCTCCAGCCCTCCCAGTGCCGTGTCCACCCCCGCGGCTGCCATCTGGGTCACCGAGTTCTTCCTCGTGTACTTGGCTGTGGTTTCCACAGTGCTCTTGGTGGCCTCATAGCCCTCTGCAGCCAGCTCTATGATCTTATCCATGGAGCTGCCAATAGTGCTTTTGGCAGTTTGGAGGGGGCAGGAGATGGTGTCCTTCAGTTCAGATGCGAGCTGTGGGCACAGAGAGGGAGAACAGCCTCAGTGGTGTGCTTGGGGTGGCATGGGACAGCCAGAGGGACCACAGGGACCCCAGCCATGTCCATGCCAGCAAACTGTTACACTCCAAGAGGAGTGTAACAGCTCTCTCCAGCCTGGTCTGGGGGGTAGCTGGCAGGGATGGGACACAGGAGCTTGTCTACTTATATTTGGGGGCCCCAACCACCCTTTAGGCTGCAGAAGCCCTTGGAGGAGCCCTCACTTGGAGATGCTGCCCTGCTTCCCAGCCTCTCACCATCCAGAAACAAGACAACAAGGCTAGAGGAGATATGCTCTGGGCTCTTCAGAGGGGCTGGGGGCTCCCAGATAGTCCTGCCCATGACTTACCTTATCGACAGGGTACTGGAGGGCAGGGATCTTCTCCTCTAGATGGTCCAAGCCCCGGCAGGCCAGGTCGTTGGCCACAGCGACTGCCTTGGGCAAAAGCACGGTAAGAAAAGCGCGTGGGCTGTGCCAGGCACGTGCTCATGCCAGCGCTGTCCCACCAGGGGAGGCTCTGGTGGGTCCCCCTGCCAGGTCCCCCCCCGGCACGTGGACTCACACTGCGGCTCCAGCCGGCGCACCACGGGCTCCATGCCCCACGCGGCCAGGGCACCGGCGCCCTGCACGCCGCGCTCGTACACCTCGCACACCGAGGCCATCAGCGGGTGGGACTCCTTGGTGCTGCTGTACTTGCGCTGCAGCGTCTCGCAGGTGGAGCTCACCACGGGCAGCTGCAGGACCCTCTGCAGCACGTTCTCCTGCACGGGCAGGTGGACATGGGTGAGCCAAGAGCCCTGTCCTGAGGAGCGTCCCACTGCCCGCACACTCGTGGCTCTTGGTGAGCTGCAGTGACCAGAGGAGTTCTGCTTGCACAGGAGGAGGAGGAGGAGGCCATTTCTGAAGCCCCACTGAGGGTGTTCCAGGTATGTTGTGTGAGGATAAGCAGGCTGGCTGCTGCCACTGAGGGAGCAGGGACACCACAGGCAGTGTCCCAAGGGAGACAGTCCCCACTCCTCCAATTGTCCAAGCATAACTGCTTAGGTGCTCCCTCTGGCTTTCCGCCTTAGTGGAAACCTCCATGACTGCTGGAGGTTTGGGGACTAAATGGGGCACAGATGAAGGACAGGCACAGTTGGCAGCTATCACTTAGTCCTTGCATCAGCTTAAGGTTAACTTTTTTGGATCTGAACTATTTAATTTCAAGCAAGCAAAAGGGTTTATCATTTCCCTTTGATGCTGCTCTATACTATCACAGATAAAGATCCATGTAAAAATAACACAGGAACATGTGGGACAGCATGAGATGTGGCTGGTATTCTTCCAGCAGACTCAATACACACTTCCTGGCCCCCTTGGCACATCTCTGCCCTCCTCGGTCTCCCTTCCCCTGTACCCACCCTGGCATTTCCATCCTGCACAGCCTGAGTCTTCTTCACCGTCATCGTGGCACATCCACCTGCAAAGCAAAGTTGGAAGCCGCAGACTCTGCCTGGAGGCAGGGCTGGGCTTGGGCTCCCCCCTCACTCCTGCACCCCCCAAGCACAGCAGCTGGGCTGACACATACCTCCCATGAGTGCAATGTACGTGGCATTGCCCAACGCTTGACTTTTTACCAGTTAAACTGTAAAACCAAAGCCTCCATGCAGCCGTGCCCTGCTTGAGTGCCTTAGCCCCCAAAGACACAAAAAATTAGTTGAGAGGCACCTAGTTTAGAGAAACTGTGGTATGGGCAGGATGAAGAATGCAGGCAAAGCAAGCTCAGAGCAACCAGGATACTAACAGATGTGCATGACTCTGGCTTAGAAGGGGTAAGAAGGCAGGATAGAAGAGTGGTGGGTAGGGCTATGGTGAGATCCAGCTGAGGTCAGCATTCCCCTCACACACATCTGCTGCTTGTAATGCCAACACTCATCCCTGTGAAAACACAGCTCCAGCTCCCAGCCCCAGCAGAGACCCCCTTTTCTTAGAAGCAGATGAAATTCTGGAAATCTAGAGAGAATGGGTGATCCCTGCTCTCACACTCTGGTCCCACGGAAGCTGTCCCGGAGCACCCAGTGGGCACAGGCTACTCACCGAGGGCCAGCCTGTCCCCAGCAGAGCAGGAGCAGAGAGTGGTGTCTGCACCGTCCCTTCACCCGGGTCCTGTGAGGGTGATGCGCTGTGCTCCAGCCACTACCACCACCACGAGGCCCCACCTCCCAGTTGCGTGGCCTCGGGAGCTGACGAATTGCGGTGGAAACGGGCCAAGGAGCTCCCTGAAACCACCGTAATTGGGAACAGATGATGTCAGAAAATCCCCTTTGTCGCCTTCCCTGCAGAGTCCAGAAGCCGCAGCATGGCTGAAATGGTCCACGGTTTAACACCACTCCTTCCACAGAAGGTGAGCAGAAGCTGCCCTTGGACCTCACCACCTCAAAAGCAACAGATCAGGAGCAGAGAGGGAGAAGAGGAAGAGTCAGGCAGGGTTTCCTAAGAGATTAAAACCTTCCTGTATTTCTGGAAGCCCTGTTATGCCTCATGATGGACCAGGGTATGATCCTGTTGGGAAACCTAACAAAGACCAAGAGCACGGTTTCTCCCCAGAAGAGTTTACTAAGCATAAGGAGCAGAAGGCAGACGTGGGGGGACATATTCTGCTTGAAACAATCTGGTTTGGCCAGGTTTGCAATTTCTAAGATGACTCATGAGGCTTTTGGTGAGAAGGCTTTAGCTGAGGGTCAGGGCAGACATTACATTAGGAAAGCTTTAGGCATTTGGGATAGATGGAGAAAAAGATCAGTTTGGAAGTGATCACTGGAGATCACCTCATTCAACTCTTGCTCAAAGCAGGGCTACCCTCAAAGCCAGGACAGGTTGCTTGAGGTCTTGTCCAGTCTTAAAAACTTCCAGGGTGAAGGTTCTCCTCTCTTGGAGCCCAGTTCCTGTGCTAACCATACTAATGGTTAAACTGTCTTTTCCTAATGTCCAGCTGGAATTTCCTTTGTTGCAATTCGTGCCTGACATCTCCTATCCTTGCTCTGTGCACCTCTGAGCAGAGTTTGTGCCCCAGATGGTGCTGGTACAGCATGTGTTCCATGCCCCTAAATGCCTTATCCTTTCAGTGATCCTCTTCTGGACTCTAGTCAAGATCTCTCCTGTGATGGTGGGACCAAAACAGGACACAGTTCCCCAAATGTGGACTCGCAAATGCTTTGTAGAGCAACAACTGCCCTCCTTGAACTGATGGCAATGCTCTCACTAGAATGCTGCTCTTCCATGGCCTCACTGCACAGGAGGCATGCTGAGGACTCACACCATAAATAACAAATTCATTTGTGTACTGATTTGAAAAAAGACCACACCACCTGTAAGGGGCCAGGTCAGGTCTTGGTTATTGATTACGGGTGAGTCACACTGATGAGGACAATGTGGTGGAAAGAGGACAAATGCCAGAGGACGAGGCAATAATCAGGGGGATCAGTGCAGATGAGTGGTCCAGGGCTGCTGTGTGTGCTGGACCAGCTGGCACGAGGCAGGGAGACCCTTGGCTTGTGGCTCACATTGCCCACAGCTGCCCAGCACTCCCGTGCAGGACATGGAGGTGAGCACCCAGCACATCTCCATGGCTCCCTGCTAGTGGCCGCACTGCTCGTACTTGGGGGTGGGAGGCTTCCCTGGGGCACAGGAAAGCCACGGATGACAGGAAAATACCCCCTTTCCTTCCCAAAGAGCCCCCAGTTCACTCCCAGCCCAGGGCTGTGCCTGCCTGCCTTGCTGGCTGGGTACAGAGGCACATGAATGTGCTGGGCTGCCTCCAGCTGGGTGTTGGGGTCAGCCACTGCCCTTGAGACAGAGGGACAAAGGGCACCAGCATGCTTAAAAGTTTGCTGTCTTGGCACTGAGACATTTTCCAGCCGGGCTGGCCTGGCTAAAAGCACAGAGGGCATGGCAACCTCCGCTCTGCCTTGGCTGGAGTCAGGAGCCAACACTGCCTTTGCCCTGCACTCGCCTGTGCTCATCCCCTCCCCTTCCTCTGGGGCAAAGGCTGTGCCAGCCCCAGCTCTGCAGGGCAAAGGTACCACGGCCTCTCTGCCCCTCCACTCCAGCTCACACCAGAAATGCTTCCTGTGCTCCTGCAGGCAATGTTTAGAGCTCACAGGATCTGCAGGGTGCAGGGAAGCAGTTTCACACCCTTGTCTCTGCAGTCTGCTCCGTACTCATACCACAGCGAGGGGATGAGCCAGATCCCCAAAGCCCTGCAAGGCACCTTTTCACTTTGGTCTGGGAGGGGGCTGGAGGGGGACCTGATTCATTGCTGTGCAGGATCAGCAGCCCCATAACCACTGCTGACAGATGTCTGCCCAGTTTCTTTAAGGACTGCCCTCTTGGGCAATCTACTTAGATTTTTATTTTACTTGCAGTTCAAAAGAAGCGTGATTTAATTCTTTGAGGCAATATAAAATTGCCTCCTGGATTTAGAGACCGATTCATTGCCTTGCTCTTGGCAGAAAAGCTTTTAGACACTTGAAGACTACTTACACCCTCCCCCAGTCACACTTCCTCTACAGAACCAGTTCATTTGGTATCTCCCTGGAGATGTTGGTTTTTAACCTTTGACTGCTCTTGACGCTCACCTGGGAATCCCCAATGGCTCACATAATCCTGGAAATGTCATGCCAGGCACGGTGTTAATGTTAGGAAGGCCTTGTCTGTAAGCAGAAGAGCACCACTCTCCTACTGTTTCCATTACAAAATGTGTACGATGCCACTGATCCAGAAGGAAATTCTTGCTAAAGCCTTCCTGAATGCCATGCTTTATACTTTGTTCAGGAGCTGACATTTTTGAGCTTCCAAGTTTGCAAGACTCTCACTGCAGGGGGTAGGAGCTAAGAGTGAGCTCAGTTTAATTGTTATCCTGGCTCCATCCCTTGCCACCTCTGCTGGAGATGTTACCCTTTGTTCCCTCCCTGAACTGGCATTTGTCATTAAACCACGACCATCCAAATGAAAGACTCTTTATAAGATGCAGTTTTACCTGATACTCATATATTTCTTAATGTTTTTGCAGCTGAAATGGTGATTCTAAACTATCTGCCTGACTGCCACTTGGCTACTGCAAAAGGAAAGATCCAGAACCCAGCCATGGACAATACCTCTTTAACAGTAACACCCTTCATAAAATTCAGAGATGGGAGGAATCCTCCTTCCTTCAGCATCTCTTTACACCTCCTTCTAAGTTACACACAGACACAGTGTCACACTCATCACAGTTTATTGCTCATGTTCAAACATCTTGTTCTTACTCCAACTGCTGTATTAGAAACAGATACAAAAAAAGGCACTAAAATGATTTTCTCAATATGATCAAGATCCTATGGCTTCAGTCACGTTATGTTAAGGTACCTTAAATCACCAGCCTCCAGCTGAGGAGCAGAAGGCAAATATTAGTGCTTAACATCCAGTAAACAGAGATATTCCTGTATGTTCCAGGCAGTGTCATGGAGAATGTGACAGGTAGGGCTGAGGCAGGCTGAAAACTCAGCCCCACCTCCCACACTAAGGCTGTACATGCTAATCCACACCAGGCCCTAGAAGACATCAAAGCCTGGCTCAGGGCTTTGGACAGTGTTTGCCTGCAGGGCACAGGGAGGTGGAGATAGGGCTGCATCACTTTATCAATGGCTTTCCCTGCAAAGTGTAAGAGAGAAAGAGAAAGCAGCCTGCGAACCAGTGAAAATATTTTGTGAAGTATTTTGCATCTGAGAGCTCCCTGAGCAGGACTGAAAACACATTTTTTGCAATAAGATGGAATTCTGTAGACAAAAGGTGGTGAAACCACCATGGTCAGATCAAGACGCCTCTTCCTTTCTTCCAGAGGTTGCTACACACTGGGATAATGATCAAATCTGATCAAGGGAAGGACAGGTTCCACATTGCCAGGAGATGAAAGAAAAATGGAGAATGAAACAAAAAAATTCCATTGTTATAAAGGAGAGGAAGCTAGAATATAACATATCCCACGCACAATGCTCCATTTTGGCTTGAACTGCCAGTATGCTCTACTTTTAATGCTACTCATTTCCATGTTAAAAAGAAGAGCTGCTGAAGGCCACATCTGGTCTTCAAACACACTTAATTATCCTGCCCAGCAATCTCTTTCTTTTCAAACACTTCACTGGCAGGCTATCACTTCATATTCAAACTGGAAGTAATTCCAAGCCCAACCACAACAACTTCAGGTAAACTGGAGCACTGTCTCATCTGCCTACTTAATTCCATATCCTTTGCCTTTTAATAAAGGAGATACACACCTTTTAATTTTGTTTTTAGATAGCATCAGAAATAATAAGAGAGCACCTCGGTCCAGGTTAGAGTTGTCTGATCACATCTCCCTGACAGATTAAACAAGTTCTTACACCGGGAAGCTGCAGAACACACAGGCCTAACTCTGATGAAGAAAAATGTTAAATTTATCTCCTATATAATGTGCAATTTTGTCTCAGGTGGTGTCAAACTGGTACTCTGCAAAGTCAGGAGCAGCAAAACCTGCATGCCATGCTAGACAGCTAGACACAGCATTTCTCTTTTAACCCAGTTACACTGCCTGCCATCACTGCCAGAGAGGTCAGTGATGAACAATAACACAGTTGCAGGGCAAACATGAGGCATTTTCAAATGGTTGAACCCATTCAGCCAGCGAGGGAACACACAACCTTGTGGTCATGAGCAGGGAGGATAGGGAGCACCAGATAGGAAAATCTAAACCATGAATGCCCAAACCAAGTTAAAAGCTTTTCTTCTCACAGGGGATTCTGATATTATCATGACCAACTCCATTCTCTTCCCTCCTGGAGCTTACGCAATTAGAAACACGTCCTTGCAGTTTTTCTGACTCAGTGAGCTCTGAGCCAGGCTCCTCTCCTTAACTGCAGGTTCCAAACTCCTTATTATACTGGAATTTTTCATGTAAAATTAAAAGAGAAAAACAAGGTCCTTATCACAATATGATTAATGGAAAATTGTTGTGCTTACAATTAGAGGGGTTTGGGAGTTTATGCGCTGCCTGCACCAAAGCCCTCAGCTGTGGTTTGCTGGAGCAGTCAGAGTCCCTGGCCAACAGTCCTTGGCTCCCAGTATCAAAGGAAATGAAGAAAGTGCAGATTTCCTGGGACAGAAGTTGGCACTCACTAGACTGCAGCTCCAGCATGACCAATGCACACCACAGAGACCATCCTCAGGTACACTCAGACAGTGCCTGCAGGACGGAGCATCCATCAACCCAGACCCATCAGAATGCTCATCCCCAACTTCAGGCCATTCTGACCTGCCTCAGCCCCCTCCAGACAATCTGACTGGAGGGACCTTGGATTAGTGAATTGAAGCTTTCCAGTGTAAACATGATTAGTCATGAGTCATATACCTATTGCAGTTGCCTTATGCAGCTATTTCACAACCCTGTATTAAAATAAAGGAATATTTTCTTATCTAGCAGCCAAGTTCCAAGTCCTCTTTCTGTTTGTGAAATATTACTTGTCCTTTTCCTCTCTCCACTCCATCAGGGAGTGTGTCATGGCACCAAACTCATCTGCAAAGGCACAAGGAAGGAAAAAGGAGAGAAATCACTTATTCAGAGGACAAAATTAATCTTGAGGTTATTGTAAGATATGTCATTCAAAAGTGCCACATGAAGATAAAAAATCTATCAGAAGATCAAAGCTGCAGCCTCATATTATGCTGCTCCTTTTATGTCACTGTTTCAGCTTTAGATGTGGGCTTGCTAATGTGAGGATCCCCACCAAGGAGGAGAGGAGGCCGCAGAAACCAATCACTCCTGCGTTGGTTTTGTAGATTCCCAGCATATCCAAAGGGCCTGAAAGATCACAGAGGTTCTTCACCAAGTCCAGCAGCAAAGGAGGATTCCTTTTCAATATCTGAAAGAGCTGGCAGAGAAAACTGTGCAAACCATCGCTTTTCACACCGTTTAAGTCCTCGCCGTGTCTCTGCTGGAAGGAATTCTCCTTCATCTTTTCTTCCAGTGCAGCTTGTTCCAGCCTCCAGGAGATCTCATACCAGTCCCTGGCCAGATTCATCAGGAGTGAGCAGTAGTAGCACTTGGTAGCCCAGTTCTGCCACTTGGGTTTGTCGATGTGCGGCTGGAGCCCGACGCTCCGGAGCCACAGCACCGCGTCGCACACGAAGTACAGGGCCCGGCTCAGGTGTGAGGCTGTGAGGCAGAAGCGAGGAATCACCTCTGGCTGCTCTGCAGTTCTCTTGGCTGCCACCAAGGCGTGCACCACGTTGCCCAGTCTGAACACTGCAAGAAACCCCACAAAGGTTAGCACGGCCTGGCCTCGCGCAGAACTCGGCCTGCCACCGTCCCCGTGTACGTTTACAAAACTCAGATGGCTTTGGGTGTTTGTTTGCTTAAGCATTTGCTAGAATTAGTGAGGAAAGGGGTGTAAACATCTCAGTTCTGTGTAAACACCACCAGCCCAGGACCTACACGCGTGTTTTGTCAATAGCCAGGATTTGCAGCCTCTCCTGCCGCTCTGTTCTTGCACCAGGGTGCCCTCTGGACCAGTGTCACCCTCAGCCCTACAGGAGTCAGTGCCAGCAAATGAAGAACACAAACAGAGCCTCTAATTTCAGCTGTACACCTCGCTGGATTTCACCTCGCTCTGTGGACAGAAGATGTTACTGCATTAATCCTATTGCAACCGTGAGCTACAGCTTTCCTAAGTGTCTGTGAAAGTCGGTGATTCACGTGCTGAGCACAGACACCAAAGTCCCTCCTCAGACATGAATCTGCCAGAGGGACTTGCAGTTCCCTGCAAACTGTGTGGAACAGTGTATTCCATCTCAAGCTACAACATTTGGCAAACCTCATTTCACCCGCTGCAGTTTGGGTTTTGGCCCCTGAATGTTAATATATTATTCACAACACTTTTTACACCCTGCTTCCCTGCCACAATGGCAGATGTTGGCAGCACCCAAGCCTGGTTGAACTACAAGAGACCTGAATTTAGGCCTGATGTCTAAAGTGATTTGTTTAGCACAAGCATGAGAATTATGGCTATGCTGATAAACCAATTGGCCTCCCCACTAGAAATTACCATACTCTGGAGCTAATGGAATAATAAACAAACCCATGGCAATAGGATAGATCAGAATATTTGTCTCATATTGCTGCAGTTGTTCCAGGATTGAGCAATTGACAAGTGGGTGGAAGATCAAGCTGAAAACAAGCGATACAAACATAGTAACAGCGTAACCATTGCGGATGCAACCGTGACACAGAATGGAGTGATGCAAATGGTCAGGCTGTGCGAGAAGCATGGAAGGGTATGTGATTTAGTAGGGTATAAATGCTAAAGAAAATTAAAATGTTAAGTAGGATGTAAAAGCCATATTGAAGGATGGTCCTTCAAAAGTGATTTTTTTAGATGACGATCTTTTGCTGCTGGGCTGTCTCAACCCATCAGCCGGAAGGACTAATGAGCACAACAGTGAGACAGCCTCGCCTTGTAACCCTGCTCTGTCCTTGAGCAGAGATGACAGCTTGGCCTCTACAGCAACAGCTGACTGTGAACTTATTCCTTTCACCCTTCCAGCAGTAATTCTGATTATCTAACTGGAGAGGAGGCTGAGGAAGTAAAAAAAGTCTTTGGCCCTACCTAGCCTGGCAAGCCACGGCAAAGATAAGGTCTACTGACAATTTTGTAAATACACTAAAAGAGGTTTTGTGCCTCAAGATAGGTTAACTACAGAAAACACAAGGCCAGGAGCTGTTTTACTGGAAGAAGCAAGTGAAGAAGGTCTTATCCCTCTAGACACTGGGTACTTACTTTTCCGGCCAGAGCTCATGCTAGATTCCAACTGCTTGAGTTTCATTACCAGCTTCTTTTTATCGGCTTTATTCTCTATTAAATAGCTAAGTAACATGCATGTGTACTGAGTGGCTCTGGAAGGGAAAAAACGAGAGGGGGACACAGGTGAGACACAGACAGTCACAGGATGGCAGCAGCGGGACAGGTTTATTTCACAGAATTGTCAGGGTTGGAAGGGAGCTCTGGAGACCATCCACTCCAACCCCACTGTCCAGGCAGGATCTGCTGGAGCGGGTGACACAGGACAGAGGGGGTTGGAGTGGCTCCAGAGAGGGAGACCGCAGCACCTCGCCGGTATGCTGTCCCAGGGCTCTGCCACCCGCAATGCAAAGAAGCCCTTCCTCATGCCGAGGTGAAACTTCTCGTGTTTTAGTTTACGGCTATTGCTCCTCGTCCTGTCGCTGGGCGCCACGGAAAAGAGTCTGGCACCGTCTCTGACACCCGCCTTTGGAGCGGAAGGTGCCTCGGCCCGCGCCGTGCCGGGGCCGGGCCG
>VZTN01023031.1:219918-289221 GCA_013400515.1 Erpornis zantholeuca
GCCGCGCTCGGGCCCCGCCCCGCCGCGGAACGCTCCGCTGCGTGCCGCGTTCCCGGCCGGGCCGAGGCACCAAGGAGCCGTTACCACGGCAACCGTCAACAACGGAGGGGCGGCGGTGTCACCCCTAAAGGCTTCCCCGGCCGGGAGCCGCCGGCCCTACCTGCGGCGGATCCTCCCGGGAAAGTCGGAGGACCCCGGCCCCTCGGCCCCTCGGCCCCCGGTGCCGCTCCGAGGTCAGGCCGCTGTGAGAGGTGACGGCGGTGGGGGTGGGTCCGCGTGAGCACGGCCCCGCCGCAGAGGCGAAGCTCAAAACCACCCGATGTCTTGGAAATGAAGTATAAAACTTCCAGTGGGAACGCCTGCTTTCAAAGTTAATTGTTGGGATTTTAGCCAGGCCGAATAAGTCCATTAATGAAGAACAAGCTAACATTTTTGAATGCTTTGTCATAATGCGTACGCAATATCCTGAAAAAGATTTTAGGCTCCCTTTTGCTGTGGACAGCCTGCAGATCCCTGTGTGGCTGAGATCCCCAGAGCAGGACAAAGCCCCCGGGTAACAGAGGTGATACAAGGAGAAGTGAGCTGCATAGAACAGGGTTGCTCTGGCTATTAACAGTGAAAGGAATCCCCCTTAGACATCATTAATCATCTTTTTCCCTATTACCTCATGAGAGAAGGTATTGAAGGACCTTTCCTTCTTCTGCATCCAGGGTGGTTGCTGCATCCGTGGTGCGTTTCGCATCTGGAAGGGCAGAACCATGGCTGTGAATACACAGAAGCATTCCCTGGGGATTCCCCCACCGTCTGAAAAGGACTGGCCAAAGGATGAGGAAGACTTCTTCCTGCTGGATCCTGATCGAGAGCGTGATGCATTGCCGCAGCCCTTCAGGATGATCAACACACTGGTGATGCAGGTTTTTGAGCGTGCTATGGAAACCATTGAAAGAAGGGAGATGCTCCGAGAAGCACAAAAACTAAAGGTCCAGCCTGAAAAGTGCTTTCCTACAGCTGAATTCCAGGTACAGAGCCTCTCACAGCAGAGCTAGCACTAGCCACCATAGCAGATTTTGTCATTCTTCTGTTCGTGACCTTCCTCAGGATCCACCACCGTCGCACTGGTTCGCTTTAAAAGCCTGCAGCTTCTAAGCTTGTCTGACAGGTTCTGCTTCCCACTCAACTATCACACCTCTCTGAAAAGAGAGAAGCAGGTATTAAACACTAAATTCACCTTCTGCTTCCCGGGCTGGCTCCACCCTTGTTTGCTGAGGAGAAGGTAATTAGCCAGTAGCACACAAGTGGGCAAGCTCAGCACTGTGTTATGGTGAACACTCCGATGGGAGCACCGTGAGCAGAACGGCAGTGCTGCCTTCTCCATTGTTATGTGGGGGTGTCCAGGAGGATACACGGGTGTCTGTTGGTGTTCTCTGATTGCCTGGGGGGCTTCAGCATCCCATCACAACTCTGCACTAGGATGGAAGGGCTGAGTGCCCTTTAAAGCTCCTTTTGTTCCTGAGAAGGGGAAAGGTGGGAGAAAACTTTCTCATTCCTAACACAGACCAATCTCTCTGGCAGAGATGAGAGACTGTCCCCTGCTCTTCTGGGGAAAGCATGTATCAAAATTTTTCCCTTGTAGAATAAATCAGCATTTTCTGGTGAAAAGGCCGGGATTACATCATTAGTATGGCTGAAGTATCATCCACTGAAAAGACAGTCAGATACACTCATCTTTTCTGGTTCTTGGTAGGTAACTGAAAGAGCCAATTGCCTTGCAGCATCTGGAAAATATGTCTTTGTTGGTCTGTCTGAGGGTCTGGCTGCCTTCAACACGTGTGACTTCAAGGATGTCTGTGCTTGGGATAGAGCCAAGACAGAGATCTGTGCCATCCATGCCTTGGATTTGGGGAACGAGTGCCACGTCCTGCTTGCCGTGGATGAAATGGGTGAGTATGACGTGGATTTCCTTGCCCTAGCTGGGGATAACTTCGCTCTGGAGCTGAATTGGCAGCTGCACTACAGAAGTGCAGCTGCACTACAGATCAGGAGGAACATTAGGGTGGCTGACAGGTTTCCTAGAAAGACCTGCAAAGAGGGCGTTACCTAGCTAACAGATTGTAGGGTGACAGGGAGGCCTTAGGGCCTTGTGATTAGCAGAGGGTGTGGGTTTGGTGGCCTATCTGGAGCAGCAGAGGCAGGTACAGAGCTGAGGATGAAGCACAGTAAAATTTAGGAACATCTTGGGCTGGACAGAAAGAACTATTGCTCAGTATGACCTCCTGCCTGTGACCTATTCCTATACCTGTAACAGTTTGTTGGTTCATCTGAAACTCATCAATTCTGGTGGAGATACTTTTCAGACTGGCTTACCCATCTCTGTGCACAGTCAAATGTTTACTGGTGCTGGCATAAGGAAGCCAGCAAAAGTTTAGTGCTGGAAACAGTGGGATATTGTCCCCTTGGCCCAGGAAAAACTGTAGTCCTGTTCACTCTCGTGCACATGTAGTAAAAGCCATCTCCCAAGATCGTGGCTGACACTCATTCAATTTTCTCTCCACCTGATACTTTTGAATTTCTATTTCAGGGCTTGTCTGGCTCTTCTGCTTTCACAATGAAAGCTTCCTGCTCGTTAAAGTCCTGAATGAAGTGGTAAGTACTGAGCTAATTCCATAGACACTGGGCACAGCCTGGGAAGTAATCAATCATGGGGAGTACTAATTGCCCTCAGAAATTTATTCATAGGCAGCAGCACTCCAAGACGGCTGCCCAATATTTATTCTTGTTCTTCCAACAATCTGCCTGGCCTTCAGCCTGTTGAGAACTGTGTTAAGGCCATGGAGCTCTCTGAATCAGTGGTCTGGCTTTGATGCCAGCCTGTTTTAACTTGACAGGAGGATATCAGCCAGCGAAGCACTTGCGTGGAGGAGGTGCTGTCCCGCGGAGGTGATTATGCAGGAATCCTGCTGCAAGGCAAGTGCAGGAACATGCTGTGTTTGGAGATTCCTTCGTTCTAACAGAGGGGCAGCAGCAATGGGTTTAAAATGCTGCAAATGGTCTGGGTACCCAGGCATCGTGTTTACAACCCTCCCAGTTCCTCTTCGAGCTTAGAGAGCTGTCCCCTGTCCCCTCCCTGACCCCTCCTTGGTGTGGACCAGGACTAGATCCCAAAGGTGAGCTCTCTGGAACTGGTCAGTGCAGTCCCCAGCTCCCAGGAGGCTCGGTGAAAGCAGGTTTCCTTCTCTCCAGAAGTACCAAACTCAGTTCTTCCCCTGGTTTGCTATGGCTCTCTTTTACACTGGAAAGGTGTAGACCTGAAGAATTTTCTCTGCAAACATAGGCCAGAGAGCATAGAGAACCTCTAAAAATACTACAATAAACTCCTTGCTACAACATTGTGTTTCATGGCAGCTGAATCCGTGACAGGCAGGTTTTCTGGACCCATGTTTGATGGAATCTGCCTGGACACATGCTGAGAACAAGACATGTAGCATCCACAGAGAACTAACATGAGGAACAATCTCACTTTCTACTTTCTACTCTGCTACTCAGAGGCTACAAGTCAGATTCTTGACTGAGTAGCTTCTTGGAGTTTCTTTGGTGGATGTGGGACCTTGAGGAGTTGAGCTGAGCTGTTAGTCCTAGTCAAGCATGTCAAGCCTTAAGTGGGAGAAGAGATGGGCTGCATGGAGTTCACAGAGACTTTATCTTTCAAAAAAATGCACAAATCTTTTAATAAGAATATAAGATAACAGAGGCTGCTTGCTTGAAAGACCTTTTCTCCTTGTTTCAAGTTGCTTAACATGGTTTCCCAATGCAGATAGCACAAAAGCTTGGCTGGAAATCTACCAATTGCCTAAGGATTCCTGGCTGACAGAGATGGAAAAGAATGCAGGAGCTGCAGAAGGCAGCTTGTCTAAGGTACAAAACTGTTCCATCTCCCTCTGTGCTATTTTCTCTTACACCTTTTTGCCCACAGGTCTTCCCCCAAGGCTTGCTGCTGCAGACAGTGAGAAGAAGACACAGCCTGAACACTCCTATTGTCCCAAGGGGATGGTGTGTGCGTCTTTGCAGCTGCTGCAGCCACCCATCCCACATTTCATAAGCCTTCTGTGCTATTGGGACATGTTTACTCTCCCAAGACAGGCTTTCCAAAGAGATTTCTGTGGTACCAGGGTTAGTGTTCCTGCTGCCCCTCCCTGAAACTGGCAGCTCATTTCTCAGCGGTGTTGCTCCATCTGAGGGGGCCCTGTGTGAGGGTATTCCCACAGGGTTTCTCCCTTGTGTTACTGGGGGAAGGTGAAGAGGAGTGAGAATCAGGCAGGATGCCTCTGTTTGAGAGTCTGGCCCTGAAGCAGGGTTTGTGTTTTAGATTACATACAAGAGGAGCCTGGTGGAGTCACGGCCTCAGCCACCTGAGCAGAGCAGAGCAGTCTCTGCCTGTGTGCACTGACCACTGTCACCTCTGGTTCTTTGGCAGAAAACTCAGGATCTGCATGGAGATGTTTCTGCAGAGATGGTCACTGCCCTCAGTGTCTGTCCTGAGCTGTCACAGGGAATTTTAAGTGCTGAGTCAGTGCTTACCCTCCTCTTTCTCACTTTCACCCTGCTGGATTTCACCTCTCAGCATACACACACCTCCTTCCCAGCACATCGAACTAACCCCCTGTGATAGTTGCCTCCTAACTCTTTCCTCTTCCTTCAGCAAAGACTTTCCTGGATATTTAAGAGGGAACTGCTTCTCAGCCTTGTCTTTAGGGCAAACACCCTGCTTAACTTAGCCGAGCCAAAACCAAACTCTCAGGCCTTCCCCCTTTGCTGATTCCATGTGAACTAACCAAGTTCCTGCCCCTTCTCAGACATGATTGATTGCTAAGACAGACCTTTTCAGTTTAGCCCAATGTCAATGCATGTGGGGTAGTGGTGGTGGGCACACACTGGTGGTGTCCCCCTATTACCATTTTCTATTCCCAGCCAAGCACATATGTGACCTCCTCCAGTCCTGGTCTCTGTGAAGTAAAATCTGGTTCTTGCTTCCAGCAGACACTCTTCAACCTTTAGTCCTGCTTCTTTTTTTTTCTTTTTTTTACCCCCCTCTCTTTTCTTAGCATTGCTGTGACTCACACAGGCCTGTGCTGCAATAGGAATAATTCAGAGATGGCACAAAGGCAGGAGTCTGGGCAGGACATCCTTGTAATGTAGTCGAAAAAGTAGTGACCCCCCTCAAGCTTCTGTATTTTAGCCTGAAGAATGAGCCTAAACCCTCTGTCTCCAAGATGGTGCCAGCCAGCCTTTGCATACACAAAGGATTTTTTCCTAAATTCTTTAGGAAGCATTTGATTCCCATGTACAGGTGAAAACTCATCAGTGTAGCACATAACACAGTCCTCAAGCAGGCACTTTTCTGTTGCAGGAGCCTCCTGTGTCTGCAATCCAAGCTGATGTAAAGCTGGATCTCCCAGTGCTGCTGCTGACAGTGAGGCCACCCAAACCCATTACAGGTCAGGACTGAATCTGTACGTGCAGCCTGCAGCCTGTTTCAGGTGGCAAAGGAGTCGTGGCCCCTATAAATACAGAGCAGGTCAAAAAGTGTCAGTAACATGTTCCCTGGTCCTTCCCTGACCCATCTTTCTAGTTGCATGTAATCCTGTAGTGGGAGCTGCTTCCTATGAGAACACCTCACGTCACCTTTGCCAGCACAAAATACTTCAGTGTCTCAGAGTGGATGTCATTACACCCTTGGCTTCAGTGTCTTTGGAGAGGGAGGAGGCTGCTTCCTAGATCCTAGCAGCACCTCTAGTTCATCACTCTGAGTCCTGGATTTATAAAAAAATGCCAAGGATTAGGAGTCCTCAGAAGTCTTGCCCTAATCCCTGCCTTCAAATATTGGAAAATGGACCAGTGACATGGGAAGTCCCACAGAAGATAGTGTGTCCTGCTTCAAGACAATGCCACCCCAAATATCTCCATGGTGTCTGCTTCATGGTGTCTGCTTCTCCAGGGCTGTGCCTTTTCCCTCTGTGTTCCCAATCTAGGCACTAGTTTTACAGGCCCTTTGGATGCCTTGAAGGAAGTGGATGATGACAGCGTACTTGGATTGGGGTACAACCACCTAATCAAAGATTCCCAGTGGGAGCTGCAGGAAGCAATCTTCTGTAGCACCTACCGGGAGTATCTGGAGGCTGAAGGTGTGACCAAGGAGGAGATCCCCAGGTGAGTGGGAGCACCAACCAGGATTTCAGTTCACAAGTCATCCACACAGGGCACTGAGCACGTGTAGATGGAAGCCCCTGTCTTAGCTTTGCTTCCTTCATCCCAAGGCTTCAGGGCAGGAGGCTGGAGCCATTCCAGGGCTTGTCACAGTGCTTCCTGCTTATCAAAGCCTTTATTTTACATAAATTTCTTCCTTTTTTTAGACATGCTACCTTTCATTTCCTCCTGCCTAGCCGGATCCTGATGGGACCAGAAATGGAAGTACAGCCAGGTAATCCAAATGGACAAAAAGTTGTTAATCTGTGAAGCACGGTCATTGCATGACACTGAGCTCCAGTGGGAGCTCAGTGGGTCTGGCTTGCATCCGCTCTGTAAATTCCATCTCCAAGGACATAAGTCTTGGTAAAACTGTCAGCTCTAAGGCTTGTAAATCAGTTATCGGCATGGAGTAAAGATCTCCATAGTTAAAAAAACCCCCACTGCCTCCCCCCTGAAAAAAACACCAAACAAGCCCCCCCAGAAAATGAAAAAGGAGGCATAAAGTCAAGGTAAAAATGTCAAAGGAGAGGTTGTTTTGGTTTAGTTTCTATGTGAGCAGAGTTTCTATCAGGGGAACCATGAAAGCTCTAATGAGAGCTTTCTAGTGGTGTTTGGGTGCCTGGATTGTTCCTTTCTTTGTCCCCAGTCTTCTTCTCTTTTTGTCATCCCCTTCTCTGTAGCAGATATTCCAGTTGGCATCGGTGTGCATTGGGATGGAAACCACAATTTCTGCTTGTACTTACTTAACCATTCACTCAAGGGGAAAGAGGGTAAGAAAGTTTTGCTTTCTCTAGAAGAGCACTCTGTGGGGAGTGGGAGCGTTTTGTGGCCAGTGGCTGTCATTCTGCCAAGTCTTCATGATTCAAGGAAATGAGGAATTGGGAGGAGAGCTGACTCATATCTTGTGGGTTAGGCTGGCATTTGGATGGTGGGGCTGTGTGTTGCACAGTCTGGCAGTGTTTTAGTGAAGCCACTCTGGCAGGAGGCTGCAGAATCGTGTGTGTTTAATGGGAAAAACGGATGTTAGTACCATGTGAGAGAATGTTCTGCACCTTCTTACAGCTGTCTCTGTTCATGCCATTCTGTTTAGATTCTGATCTGATACCTGATGTGGTGTGGCCATGTGCAGCTCCAATTGCATGCTCAGCTGTCAGTTCCTGCTCCAGGTACCTGGCACTGGCCGGTGAAGATGCCACAATAACTATTTGGGATAAACACCTAGGTGAGCTTGCCCTTTGGGACTGTGTATTGGGATCACTGTGGATAAATTGCACCCTTGCCTAGGAGTTTGAGGCTCAGACTTAGTGTGAATAAGGGGCTGGTAGCCAGTTTACAAGCAAATCTGAAAGTAGTTTGGATTCAGTAGCCCATTGGATGCTTGGCCAGAAGTTGACAGCACAGAATGACTGCCTTGCCCTTTCAGAACAATCCCTATCCAGGGCAATGCAGGGGCTGGAACTGCTTCAGCAAGGACTGATCACAGTCTTTCCCTGAGGCTGTGGGACAGTGACAGTCACTGCTTTGTCACTGCACTCTCAGGTCATCTTTGAGTATGTTGTGGCATCACAGTTCAGGCTGCCATCAGTGCTGGTGTCATCCTGCCATGATGCAGGGACTCTCCTGGCAGGAGAATCTTCTTCTGCCATCTGGTTGTTCTCCCTCTGAGCAGGCCACACTCCAAACTAAGCTCTGCTTGGATAAATTACCAGTTCCTATTTTCTTCTTTCTTCAGGATACCCACTGTCTGTGACTTCCATTCTAGAGGAACGTTTCATCCGTAGTATCCACTTTCTGTGTGGTTCTGCAGCTGCTAGTGATGAGACACCTGGTGCAGATCCTGCCTGTCCCATCATCCAGCTTCTAGTGCTGTGTACAGACAGCTCTTTCTATTTGGTGAAAGCACCCCGGGGTGGGAAGTCCAGCATCACACTCCTGGCAGACAGGTGAGGTTGACTCTGACAGACCTCACTCCGGCCATGGTTACAGTGGTCAGGTCTAACAGGGAGCCCCAGAATTCTGTGGAGTAGAGAACTTCCTACTGCTTTTACCCAGATAGCTCTGCTGTGCTGCTGTCAGCAGCAAGTGTGGTTTTGCTAGTGCTAAAATCCAAAGGTTTATGCCAGAATTAGGGGTGTTTCTGGGTTCTTCTGTGCACCGGAACACAAATACTTCTAGCACAGCTCCAGGGCTGATGTTGAACTATATATGTCTCTGCCAGGTATCCGGGAAACTTTTTCTTCTCTCTTTACTCTTGACAGACTAACTTCCCCCTAGAAGTCAGAATAAACATTCCTTGCCATATTTCTATCATTTTTGCATTCACTTATCCCCTTGGTTTGAGGAGGAGGGAAGCTGGGTTCACGTCTCCATGGCAGGCAGGGGATTTGTATCCCCAGTGTGGTTTCTAGGGCAGGTTTGCCCAGGGATGAACCTCGGGGGTTCCTGCCCAGGAGGAGAGAGGTTTTGTCTCTAGAGGGAAAGGGCTTTGTTGGGACTTTAGGCCCCCCAGCATTATCACAGCCTCTCACTACATGCCAGGTACGTGCAATAGCAGCATAAAGCTGTGTCTCTTTTACAGGCCTGAAAATCCAAATCTTACTATCAGTGCAGTGGTGCCTGTCCTGGCCTTCCCCAGTGCAGTGAGTATTACTGCCAGATCACTTAACAACTGGATGGGAACACATGTCCAGCTGTGCTGGGATCTTGTTTCCAGCAAGGACAGTAACTGGGTGCCTAGAAGATAAGGAAAATGGCAATCAGATACAGTCCTTCCCTCACATCCTTTCCCAGTCTCCAAATATTTTTAGTATGAAGACTTCCTGCACCAGTTACAGATCTGTGTGTAGCTGGTAATGCTCAGAGGATTTCTCTTCCATGATCTTACTCAGTATCCTCTTGTATCTGTGCCCTCTAACTGGCCACTGAGGTGCACGTGGACAGGTCCAGCTGGGAGGTGAAAGGGTCCAGCCATGAAGCTTCAGGCATCAGAGTCAAATATGAGAGGGCATCCTGGGGAGGAACACAAGTCTATCCAGACCTTTTAAGTGGCCTCAGAAAGTTTTCAGGCATGGGGAGGAAAGGACTAAAAGCCACTCAGCACAGCAGCCATGTGGAAGGCTGGAACTAGCTCATTTCTAATGTGCCCTGTTGCCCTTTTCCAATCCCAACCTTCAGCATTTTCAGTCCAAGTTCCCTGCTAGGCCTGTTCTTGATCTGCTGTGGCCCTGTGTGGGGCAGGCAAAGAAAACAGCATCACAATCAGGGATGCAAAGTCCTGAATGTCATCCCATGAACTTTACAGAAAATGTTTTTCATTTCTTTTACATCTACATGTCAATTTTGCTCCCTCAGGTCTTGATCTTCTCCTGGGATGGCACAGTGTCCCTGATGAACACTGACACATCACAGACTGTTTACTGCTTCTGCATTCCAACTTCTCATGCTGTAGCACCCCCCTGGCAGCCAGTGTTCACAGTGGACAGTGTCAACTGCTGCCTGCTGCTTCAAGGTGGGTGACACCTTGGGGTGGTCACAGATACACCATCACTGAGTGCATCCAGCTGTGCACTGGTCCTTGATAGCTCTTGTTGGGTGACTCCTGATGCAGTAGCTCACTGTTCTTGTTTCTGTCTAGGAGATGAGCGGCAGCAGGAAGATGAATTGGCCGAGGGCAAAGCAGCTCAGAGCACCATCTTCCTTTTTGACTTCAATTCCTACCCACTGCAGGAGGCTTTCTCAAAGAAACCAAACTTGCCTCTCAAATCCTTGCAGGAGATGCAGTGGATTGAGAGATGTAACATTTTCTTACGTGATAGGTTTCGCTTTCTGCCTGAGAGGCAAGTGCACCTGCATTATTATAAGCTGTGGTGTTGCTAAGTTCATGCAAGGTCTTACCCTGGAGCATCTGGATTGTTGTGCAGGCTGTGAGAGATTTATGTCTGAGTAAGATTGCTGTTCAGGCAGCTGGATTCCTTTCAGCCACCCAGAACCCTTCCTCCTCTTCCTTCTGTCTTTCCTAGGACAGCTTCAGCTGTAAGTCAGAATGCCTGGAGCAGGCTTGTCATTCCAGGTAGAGAGGGCTTGCAAGTTCTAATGTGTTTTTGTGTAGCAGTTTGTGCAAGCTTGTCAGGGAATGTGATCCTCACGTGTTTGCATATTCCTTTGGATCCCACATCCAGGCAGAGCCGGGATCTCTTTGTACCTCTCTCGTTCCCTGCATTCCCGGGTTCATGAGATGTGGAATTAGGTTTGTGTCGAGAAGGTTGTTTGGTTTGAGAAGGTCCCCGGCGGCCTCGGGGATGATGCATGGCGCCGATGCCGTCTCTAGATGGCACTGTGACATCTCTTTTTGGGGTCCTTTGCCTTGAATTCTACTGGGAACCCGGCGCTAGATCCATGTCAGTATTTTGCACCTTCTTTTCACTTTGCATTAATTGAAACGGAGCAGTGGGTGCAGGTGTGACCTTATAGCACATATGACCTGGTAGCCTTCCCTAATTGCTTGTGTCCAGGGTGAGTCCTGTGGAGTTGTCTGGCTAGGTAAGTGCAGGAAAGTGCTGTCCTATGCTACCAGCCACCAGTTCTGTTCTTCCTTCTCATAAGGGAGACGGAGGGGAGACCCTTGTCTGCCTTATACCAGAAAACTGGGGAATGACCACCTCCAGGGATATCTTGCTCCCTGGGAACTGAGACCTGAAGCTTGGGCAGTGCAAATACAACTGCAGTAAGACCCGTGCCTACAAAGATCTACAGACAACAGGAATTCAGAGGTCCTTGCTGTCAGGAACAGTAAAGTTGAGTGTTGGTTGTCATGAGGGAATCACTGAGGTTTTTTGGACACAAGAAGTAGTACTGCTTAATTGGCAGTGAGCCCCAGGGGCCCTTGGGGGAGTTGTCTGAGCACTTGGGGGAATGTCAGGGACTGTTTTTGTTTTAACTACCTTTTCCCCGCCCCCTTTTTAGGCAGCAAGTACTGATGGAAATGGAGGAACAGGAATACTGGGATTGTCTGCAGGCACAAGCAGCAGCCATGGACAGTGAGAGAGAGAAAGTGAAGGGAGAGAAGAAGCAGTAGCCAGCCTTGCATCCTGAGGGCCAGGCTCATGATCCAGCAATGGCATTTCGATAGCCACTCTGTTCCAGTCATCTCTCTCCCAGAGACATGGAGCACCAGAGCAACCTGGGGTGTTACAACAATATAGACAACCTTAATAAAGCCCTTCCTCTTTTAAAAGTCTCCTGCTCTTCACAGGACGGGCATTTTGTCAGACTGATTTTCTGTCCTTGTGTTGCTGGAGATCACCAGTGGGTCTCATTTTCTGCTCCTACCCAGGTGGGCAGCCAGCAGCATCCCTGTGCTTAACCAGAAACCTGGTCCTTTCAAAGGAGGCAGCAAATTGACCATGGAGGTGTCTTCCCCCAAAGCATAGCAGTGCTAAGCAGCAGGGACACTGCAGACTGTGACAGGCCTGACATAAGATGTTCTGCAGTTGTTTCTTATGACTTCAAAGCAGGCAGTTTTGGGATAAGACTGCTTAGGATTACAGCCTGGAAACCCTATGAGAAAGCTTCAGTCATTTTACAACTGACCAGCTTCCAGGATGACTGCCTGACCCACAAAGAATCTGAAAAATCTCCCAGGAACAACTCCAATCCATGGGAGAGAGTTTTCTTTTCCCCAGGTCTCCCTCTAGTGCCTCCCGCAAAGTGCAGAAGAGCATCAATGTAGGGTGCCGGGGATTCAGCGCAGACTGAGCTGTGTACATGCTCCCATGCCAAGGTCCCATTTCAGTTTTTCATAGCAAGTTGTTTTGGGCTGAGTTCTGATGAGAGGTTTCAGCTGATCCTCTGGAAATAGTCAGCCAGTCTGTTGGGGCAGTAGGAAAAGGGAGAAGAGTTCTATTTGTTTCACAGTCTCAGATGCCTGGCTTTGCTGTGGAGCAGGACAAGCTATTTGAATTGAACCTTCCTATTTGCTACCTTTGTGAAGGCTCTGAGGGCTGTAGCAAAAGCTTTTGTGCTGTCATTTTCCATCTGCCACAGATTACAGCTTCACAGCTCATCTGATTGTTACGGATATTGGGACTGGGCTGTGTGAGCTCCTGCCATCTGCCTCAGTGCAAAGTCAGGCGGGCAAGCCCAAACCACCCTCAATGCCTGTTTAAACCATGCTCACTTCAGCACTGAAGTGAACAAGGAGCAACCCTCGATCCTTCCTTCTGTTCTTGCTGTGGTGGCCATACAGCTTAATTATTTTGTTTCTATGGTACTTTCAGAAACAATAGGCCTTCTGCCATAGCCAGGCATAGAGGATTACTTGCAGCAGGAATTCCTATTCCTACATTGCTTCCCATGCTGCAGAAAGCCAGCACAACTACTGCCTGGCTTTTTGAACAGCACTGGGTCTAGTTCTTGCTATTTGTGCAAATATAAAGGGTCTGGGGATCTGTGCCATTAATCCTACCCCATCTGCTTTCCATCCAGGAGAGGAGCAGGGCTTGCCTGCCATCAGAAGAGGCAGGACAGGACCTGCTGAGCAGTTAGATGTACTGTGCATCCACTGGTTTGTATGTATTCCTCTCAAGATGTACTTGTTTGTTTGCAGTTGGAATTTGCTCTAAGATTCTAATCATGTGCTTGGCCAAGATAACCAGGAGCTGGCAGGCTCCACAGAGAAAGGAAAACAACAAGCAGCTGCAGGAGGCTGATGAAGAGCCTTTGTTTTAACTCATGATTTCAGCAGGGGACCATTTGTTTCCTGCTTCTTCGAGGGATACAGAAAAATTGGTATGATCAGGGTGTTGACGTGTGTGTTGGTGATGGAGCTCTGTGCTGAGCTCCACGGCACGTTCTGGAGACAAACACAGGCACCTGACTGCTTATTCAGAGACAATGCCCTTGGCAGCTATGCTTTCACTCCCAGTCACTCCCTGAGCCCTGGGCAGCTGCAGGTCTGTTCCAATTTCAGCTGTTCTGCTGCCGGAAACTATAGAAAGGCCTTGAGTGGTGTCATAAATACATACATACATATATATTTATATATATATGTCACCATCAAAAGACGAAACTGTGAATTCTGGCTGAATTCAGTGCCAAGTTCAGTGAACTCAGAGGTGCTGCCAGGGTATAATAGGAGCAATTTGGCTCAGCATTTTAAAAAAGTAAAAGAAAGTTAAAAGATGGATGGAGAAGGCTGTGAGGGAGGAAGAGGAGCTCGGATCCACAGAGAGGCGCTCGAGCAGCATCATTCCAGCCCGATCAGGTTCCTGCCCAGCCGGGCGGAGATGGTTTCCCTGCGCGAGAAGGGAGACGAGGCTGTCGTTTAATCTCGCTAAATTATCTGCTGTTCTCTGCAAGCAGCCAAATGTCATCTTACTTCTTTGCATACTCGCTTGTGCTGTGAAGGCAGGGGAAATCAGAGGCTGATCTGATCTGATTCCCCCACTCCAGAGGCCAGCAAAAGTTTGGGCTGTTTGGGTAAGCCACATCTGTGTCTGTTGGAAGGAGTGTGCTCCGGGATATGCACTCCTTGGTGCCCGTGTTGCCAATTTTAATGCAAAAATCCGCATATTCTGTAGTGTCTAACCACAGAAAGCTGAGGAGGAAGCTGCAAAGACCTCTGTGTCCTACTTGGGGGAAATAATGTCCCTGCAAAACACTGTGCTACATGCGGTGGTGCCTGGGGCAGGGCAAGCAAGTGCCAGCAAGTCCCCACAAGTGCTTGCTCAGTTTGCTCTGGAAGTAGCAAGGGAAAGTCAAGCTGCCTCCCCTGCTCGATGAATTTGTGTCTAGATATAGGCAGACCATGTACTGCATCCCATTCCTAATTTCTGAAATAGCTCTCATTGCCCAAACCAGTGTCGCCTCATTGCCTCTAATGCCAGTTCCCTGTACCAGGGTGCAGTTTCTCATCTTCCTCTGAGTCCAGGCTATTGCTGTTGGATTGAGCTGTTCAGCCAAGCCGTGCAGATCAGCTCTTTTAATCTTCCCGAATGCATTGTGCCAGATACCTCAGTCTGGATTAATTTGGGGCTCCTGCAAACCCTTCCAGTCTGTCCCTGGTAGTCTATTCCAGTATGATGGTGACCAGTGCTTCTGGTACTGCTCTGTCTAGGACCTGGTACAATGTTCATGTGTGGTCTCACACGGGGAGCCAAGTTCTGCTGGCCTTGACACCAGATTTTGCAAGAGAAGGACAATTGGCTGGGATGAGAAACGAGCCATCTTTTTGAGGCCAAGATACAGGATGAGGTTGACTGAGCTTAGCTGAGGGTGCTTGGGAGAGATTTGCACGACGAGGAGGGCGATGCCGTGTTTTGGCTCTTGCCCCGTGGATTTACAGGCACTCCACGCAGCTGAAGACAGACAGTGCTTGTGCTCTGAGGAACTCACATGCCACACAAGCCAAGTGCTGGGCCTGGGGTGTGGAGGGGCAGACTCTTTGTGCCATAGGGGGGGAATTGTCCTCACAGGAGCCAGGTCTTCATGTGGCACACCTCTGTGCAGTGCCATGTGTTGGCTTGGCCCCAGGAAGGTCTGTGGTTTAAGAGAAGGGGAAGGCGAATGACTCATGTCACTGCAGGGCTGCAGATCAGACAGGAGGGAAATGTACAGTGTCTGAGTAGTGAATTGGCTGTGCTGCCAAGTTTGAAACACTTCCACTGCCTCAAGCTCGTTTTGTTAGGAGCTTCGGGTCAGCCTGCTTGGGCAAACAGCAGCTCTTCTGCATGTGAAGGGCTGGATTTTTGGAGGGAGAGGGAATAAATTTGTGTTGTGAGAGGGTGTTCACAGGAAAAGGAGATCTGTAGGGGGAAAACAACAAATCCCGCACTGAGCAATGAGGAAGAGACACTAATTAGGCAAGGAAGATGAACCTGCTAGGTTGCAATCCTGACCTAACAACAAATTATAGGATAATATAGCACAGTAATACAGGGTGAACACTAAGTGGAAGATGCTTCTGAATTAATTCCTTTTTGAAACACAGCAATCATTTAAAAACATCTGTCATCCTTATTTTAAGCTGCCCATCACTGACGCCAGCACAACCTGTGGTCAATTGTCCCAGCAGTTAAACTACCTGTGCTGTTTGCATTTGCACCCTGTGTCTGATCTGGAGAGGTCACGCTCCAGCTGCCAGCTTGCTGTGTCTCTGGGAGATAGAAGAGCCCACCAGTGAAAGGTGTGGGCTTCCTGGAGGGACAGAGAAGCTGAGTGTGTGTGTGTAAAGCAGATGTAGGGAGACTAAAGAGGCTGCAGTGGCCATGAAGGACCTGAGCAGTGGGTTCAGGTTAGATGTGAGGAGAAATCTGTGCTGGCTGTTGAGGCAGCACAAATTTATATTTCTGGGAGCATACATCAGTGGAGATTCACTAGGACAGGGGGCACTCTTGACTTTCTTCTAGCCCAGATTGCCTGTGATTCTCAGTTTCTAGATGTGAAATGGACTGGGTTCCTGAAGTGTCTCTCACACATTCTGCATTTGGGTCCTTTCTCTCTTTGAAGGCTATGATACACAGAAGGAAATGAGAAAAGCATTTCACACAATTCCTGGGGCAATGCAGAGAGGCAACAGGAGCAGGGATACAAACCAGGAAAAAGGTTTGTGATTGTCCAAATGGGAATGGAATGTTCAATTCCATCCAATTCCAGTAGCTTTTGCTCTTTTATGGATCTCCTCTGTGACAGACTCCTGGCAGAGCTGAGGCAGCAATGGTGGATGAGACAGGACTAAACAGATCTGCCAGGTTGTACTTCCCTCCTGGTTCAATAACTCGTATCCTTCATACTTCCCAGTGAGCAGGCAGTGCCTACTATGGTTTTGTAATTTTTTTCTCCTAGTCCTGTCTCTGTGGAAGTTCATATTTTAGCAATTCATTTTCTTAAAATTATTTCTGCTAAAAGCCTTACCAGAAGGTCCCTTGGCACTGGCAACTGTTTGCAAAGGCTGAATTGTGTTGATCAGCATTGCAGACAAGCCCCCTTCCAGGAGATTAAATCAGAGTCAGTGCTGCTGAGTGGAGTAACAAGGGGTAAGGCAGGTATGAGTGATAAAAGGAGAAAGCCGTGAGTTATTTGGCTTTGCTATGATCATTTTAATCAGTGGTTTTCAGGAACAAGTTGTATTTTTCTTCAGTGCACATTACCAGCATTGTAAATCATCATTCATCAGGGATCAGAGAGGCTGAAGTTATTTACTTGTTGAAACCAGAGTGAACAGATAGAGACTTACACGATTCCTTTGCAAAATGAATCTGAATCAGAAGGCTTCCTCTGTATATTCTCCACCTCTTGAGGGAAAACCTGAAATCCAGATCTGGACTTTACGCTTGCATCTCACTGTGATCACACTGATCCCAATCTTCTAGACCGGGGGAGAAACTATAAAGCCTAGCTGCCATTTAGGCTACCTGTTCTGCTTTTCTACTTCCATTTAGTCAGCCTTAACAGCAGTTTTTCTTTCTGAACGCATTAAGACAGTCTCATAACAGCATAATTATTTCGTGGAAAGACATGCATCTCGTTGCCTCCTACCAGAGCTTCAGGAGGAAAAATGCTAATGCAGCCTGCAGTTTGATTATCATTGTGGTGACAGTTGTTTTCCCGTTTAATTTTGACTTTGCTTTCATTCTCTGGGAACAGAGCAATGGCTGGAGCCCCTCTCCCTCTTTCAAAGATGCCATGCTGCAGCTAGGAAATATTTGGCAAGGCACTGGGGCAACACAACAGACACATAAAAGGCACGTAATGAAACACAATGAATTGTTGGTGAAAAGATCAGCCAATTAATTCTTTCAGCTGTTACAGCACAAAACCACCCATATTCCCTCCCCCAAAGGTAGATCAAGTGCTGCTATGAATTCCTAAATCCTCTTTAGAGAATTTAAATGCATCCTCCAGCTCTAAGCTGTGGACTCACATAGCATTCCAGCAATAATATTTTCCCAAGGATGAAGTGTTCCTGAGCAGAATGGCCACTGAAGTGCATTTCATATGTAAGGGATTTCAAGTTAGCAGGAGCTTATGGTTCTATAAGTAAGGTTTGTATCATCTGTCAGAAAGCTAAACATTCGCCAAAGAAGTTTGTAAAAAATCCTGTGGTTTTCAAATTTTGAATGAAATCCCCGTGTTTTTTAAGTTGTCTTTATTATCTAATTACAGATGCAGGGTGAAGAAGGAATAAGAACTCTACAGAAAAAAGGTTTTGGTTTTTTTTTTTTATTTTTCTCAAAGGAGAAATACTGCTGCATTTTGTTTCATTAGTTTAAAAAAATTACAATCCTTTTCACTGGAATGGTCTTTTGAGCAAAATTTGTTTCAATGTTTTCATGCACATCCACAGTACTTTAGGAAAGAACAGGGATGTGGTTTGCAAAAGAAATTAATGATTTTGGATGCCTTTATTTCACGTACTCAACTAAAGTTCCTTCAGATGGACTGCTTTTGCTGTCCCCCAAAGGCCTCCTTCAAATCAAATCAGAGATTTTCAGATAGACCTAAGACCTAAGATATCTCTCTAGAAAATGCACTGAAGATTTGGCTGTCATTCATATGAAGAAAGAACCAAGTTTTCCACTGCCCCTTAAAGGTGCACTGGGCTGAAGCTGCAAGGGCCATTGGGCAGTTTCAATGTACACCTGAGCCTGAGACATGAACTTCCCTGGGTCAAATTAATTCCTGGAATGTGTTTGCTTCAGTGGATTAAAAAAAAATCATGGAAAAAACATTATTATCTATTTAAAGGAGCAGGAGGCAACTTCATTATATTGCAGCCGTGCTGAGGATTCGTAGGTGGGCAGAAGGCAGGGATCTCCATACATCCCTCAGGCATTGCATCAGGGGTGCATTTGCAGGGCTCCACTGCTTCAGAAGCAGGGTGTGATAACCTGCTGTGGCTCTCTGCATCTCCAGGCCAAGGCAGAGCCTCCTGGGCTTCCACCCAAAGTCCCTTTGCTGGGGCACCGTGGCCAGACCAGCTCTGAGATGCAGCCAAGCAATGATTCTGTTTGTCAGCTCTCTCAAGTCTGTCACTGTTGGGGCGGCCATGACACACACAGACTGTGCCTCAAACTGCAAAAAGCCTTTATTAAACAAAGCAGCTTCTTTTTATAGACTTTTGGATGTTATAATTTGTGTTACATAGTCATTGGCTACTAAATTACTACTGTAGGTTCATTGGCTATTGTAAACTACAATATATTATTATATTGTATATTATATTAATATATAATATAACACAATACAACATAACATAACATAACATAATATAATATAATATAATATAATACATTGGTTACCTATAGCATAAAGATTCAAGCATTCAGAAAAATACCAGGTGCAGATATGTTGCTGTTTTTCTCCTTCTGTTGTTTAGCTTTCTTGCTTCTGTTGATACTACATTTACATGGGTAAAAACTAATTGTTTTTCTTCTCCTGGGCCTTTCTCACAGTCCTTCTCCAGCCAGAGTAACAGACCTAAGCCATGATTTTACAAAGGCAACAAGGCCTTCATTTTGTCAGGTTTTACCTCTGTGCAACACAAGTTCTCTGAGCTGAGCCCTGTGTTTGCTGCAACGCCTTGGGCAGCAGAAAAGCTGATCCCTTCTGGGATCAGAAAAGCTGGATGGGGCTGGAATTGTGGGCATATCTGCAGCCATGGAGCCCACAGCCCACCCTGCCACAGCTCTGTGCTGGTGACAAGGGGCTCGTGTGAATGAGACCCTCTGGCAGAGACAACACAGCCAGTGCCCAGGCAGGGGCAGGAACCTGGGAACTGCCTCCCACCAGCAGCATATGTCTGAGATAGTATGGGGGGTTCAACTAAATATGCTGGAAATTCAGGGCCCTTCTGGGAAGGATACTGAAGAGGGCAGGGAGCTCCAGGGTGTCTCTTTTTCAGGAGAAAATGTGTTTCATGCAATCATTTCAGACCCCCTCTTGGCTTCAGTGCCATCCCCACAACAGTGAGGCTGATTATTTGTGCTAATGTCCTCATCTCTGGTGAACAATATTGCTGCTATATTTAATATGAGAGAGGGTTATTACAGTATTATCTAGAAGGAGCCATAACCATTATAGGTTGCTCTATGTCTCAAAGCTAGTTTTAATTAAAACTGCCAATAGCTTTTGAGGTGTTTGACTTCTGCAGTTGAGACAAAGAAAGAAGATGCTCAGGTAGTTTCATTTGGTTGTACAATTAATTATTAGAAGGGTGGAATCAGGTTCATGGGCAGCTGAGCCCTGCAGTTTCTGTGTTATCTGTGAGAGTCCATAGAGCTTGACTGGCCTTCCCAACATGTGCATGTATTTGGGAGCAGATTAGCATTTCCCACAGGCCCATGGAAGGAGAGATGTAATCCTCCCTCACACCACTCAACTCAATTTTATTGTGAGACAAAACATGAGCTTTATGACTTTATGTTGCTTGGGATGCCATTTGAACAAACTCCCTGCTAGCCAGAAATAAAGAGCTGGGTCCTCAGAAGTTGCTTGGTCTGAAGTAAACTCAGAGATTTTCACAGCTCCCTCCCAAGCTTCAGCTTGTGTGGACATCACATCTGCTCTACCAGCACGTGAGATGGAACACGAGGTCATGTCTCCTTTTACCTGCAGCAAGCAGAAAATCTCCTCACAAGGGTGCTGTTAAAAGACTGAAATGAACACGCAATTAGAGATCAGAGAAGCCTTCTGCAGGAAAGTGCTAATTACTCCAATCAGACATTCCTGTGTCTCTCTTTACCTATGCACGTCAGAATTCAAGCTTTTGATAGTTGCAGCAAACTTAGAAAATCCATTTATATCCACACATGATGGCTGGTGTAAGTGATCGATCTACTGTGCTTAGACCTTTGCCCCTGTCCTACACGACATCAATAAGTGAATGCAGCAGAGGTGAGCTCAGGGTGAATTCAGGCAGTTTGTAGTTGGATACATTCTTTGGTTTGAAATTATTCCCCCTTTTACCATGCACCTCCACCACCCTCTCACCCTCTGAGACTGTGGATATGCCTGATGAGTTACAGGGCACATTCCTAGGAGGGCAAGGGAAAAGGGTCTGGGATTTCACACACTTTAATGCAATTTTGTGAGGAGGGGACTTCAGCCTTAGAATCAAAAAGGAATAATGAAGAACTAAATAACCTTTTCCTCCTGCTTCCTCCGCCTGTGCTTTTCCTCCTCAACAACACATGGTGTGTGACAAGTTTTCTTCCCTAATGGAAGTCACTGGGCAATTTCCCCATCTCAAGTACTGACAGGTGCCCTTCCATGTGCCAGTATGCTTAGCAGTGTAATCACTACTTCCAGGAGAAAAATCATCTCAGGTTTACCATTACAGGAGCTTTACACTCAGATTTACAGCCTGTCCCTTTCCTTGGAGTGCAGAGACAATCCTGCACCATTATATAGTTTGAATAACCTGGAATCCTACCAAATCATCCATCCCATTGTTGAAATAATATCATTAGAGGCCTTTGGAAGAAACTGTATGAACTTTGGCTTTATTTTGGTATCTAATCAGTACACATTGAGTCAGAATTAGCTCCGTAATATGAGGAAAAAGACAGCATATTTGTTTGGGAAAATGCAGGCAGGCAATGATGGTAGGTGTGAGTGATATTCTTTCTTAGCTGTGCCATGAAACCATTTTTTCTGAGCCTGAAACTTCAGTCTCGATTTCCTTAATAGCCAATTCTTTCATTTTGTTCTCCTTGTTCAGCCTTAAAAGTTATTTACAAGGTACTTCTAAAAGCATGTGATTTAGGCTGCTCTAATGCTTCGTTTGTTTTTGTCTCATCAAATTGCCTGCTGACCTGCAAGTAGTGGCCAAATCAGACTGAAATTAAAAAGGTGGTGGAATATGCCCCAGTCTCTCCTCAATCAATACCAGCCTAAATTACTGCAAACCTGGAGCCACGGTGCATGTAATACATCATTTTGTAACCCCATAAATTGCTTTTAGCCAGTCTCTTCTGATTTCTCTGTAATGGCCTTTCAGCTGAGATCAAGTGTCGCATCAGTTCTGCATCAGCTGTGTACCCTGCCCGGGGACTGTCTCACACTGGCACTGGGATGAGCTCAGCCAAATTGTGAGAGCTCCTCAGTGCTGGCCAGTTGGAAGGTTCTCTGAGATGCCTTCCCTCTGTGAATCACATTCAGAGAGCCAGTACCTGCCTGCCACAGACGGTGAAGTCCTGCCCAGGGCGGGGTTCTTACTCATCTCATCCTTTTTTTCAAGAAAATGAGGAAGAGAGGTGGAGATATGATACAGGAATTTGTTATTTAACCCCTGGGTTACATGGCCCCACAGCACTAGCCCTTGTCATGATTTCTTCCGGCTAAATGGATCAGTTTCAGTCCCCAGTGGGGATCTCCAAGAGTCCTGCAGAGCTTCTGCCATGGCCTCAGCAGCCACAGCTGGAGAGGTGGCACCCTGGGCAGTGCCTGCCCTGCTCGTGGGTCATCCCTTTGCTTGCACAGAGGCACGTGTGACTGCGAGAGCAGGTGTCGAGGCTCCCCTCCTCCTGAGAGAGCCCTGCAGCTTCTGCTGAGATGGAAGATCCTCTCCATCTGCCAGTGCTGCTGGCCTGGCCATGCCACTCTCTTCCCAGCAGGACTGTGCCTGTGTCACAAACCTCGCTGCAAGAGAGGCCCTGCCCTGCCTGCTGACCAGCCACCTCTGCAGCTGAGCTGAGAACGTGATGGGCTCTGGGAGAGCAGCTCTATCCCTTCCACTGGCCCTTCCCAGGGGCTGTGTCCACAGAAAGTTATTTTCAAGTAATTTTTGAGAGAGCCGAGTTAAGCCCAACCCAACCAGGAGCAGGACCAAGACCACATCTCTTCAAACTCTTGCTTTTGATGCCTTTCCCCATCCTCCACCCCTTTTCTGTGACTGCTTGCACAACGATCCTGGTTTCTGGAGGCACCTCCTCATTTCCCACGAGCTGTGTTGCAAACATATCTGCTCTGGGTGCAGCCCCTGCACCCACTCATGCCCCCTCCCTGGGACCCCCACAGCTCCCACTCACTTCTGGGATGACCCACTGGGGACTCGCAGGCTCCTGGTGCCAGCAAATACAGTATAAGGAAATTGGACACATTTTACAAAGCTCCACTGAAAAGAAATATTTTTAATGAGAACTTTAAGAAGCAAAGGTTTAACTTTTGGCAAAGAAAGACGTGTTCTGTGAGTGTCTGCTGACATGCTGAATATGCTTGGCACTGAGACTGGCTCCTCTTGGCTCTTCTGTTCTGCTTTTCCCTGGTGATTGTCTTAAACAGCTATTAGGAACTCTTGGAAGAACTATGGAAGAAGCTGTAATTAAAGTACAGCCTTGGTCTGTGTTGGTACAATGTGCAGGTGAAGGGATTCCCTGGGCTGGGAGAGATTCTGTGAGCTGAATTACTCATAAGATGCTTGAAATTTGTTGACTTGATCTGTGCAATTTTACCACTCTGAAATGTCAATGTAGGCTGCAAAGAGCTCAAAACACTTTCAGATGTTCAGAGATGGTCAGAGATCAGCTTTCCCTATCAGAAGTATCAAACGCCCCCTCCTTCTACCTAAGCACAATCTTTCTATAAACATCTAAATAGGAAAACATGCCTGCTATTGGAGGACAGAAATGCAAATGTCCTATTTCAAGTTGTCATTTTAAAATGAAATGAAAATTTCCATTTTGGTTTGTTTTCAGCTTTCCCAAGAGGAATGCCATCATTTTCCCACCGGAACAGCAGCTTTCCTTTCAAATGATTTTTATTTTGGAAGAAAACCAGTTTTTCCTCTTGGGACAGTAGTTGCAGGGTCACTCTCAAAGAAAACAAAACACTTCTGAGACTCTGGGAGAAAATGGCATGTTTCCCTCTGTGTTCCAATGCCCCTTTTCCTAGGTAAGCCACGTGTACACAAAGAAAGACACAAAGGGCAGCGTGTGTGCTGGGGCAAGACTCATGCAAGCAGTGGCAGAGCAAACCATGAGTAATTGGCTTTTATTTTTCTATGAACTTAAAGCCAGATGCAACCCAAATCAAGTCAGGGTGGGATTTCCCAGCTCTGGCTGCTGAGGGAGAGAGCAGTGTAAACACTTTGAGGTTTGCTGTGCTTCTTCTGCCTTTAATCAGGAGTTGACAGATGTTTCAAGGTGACACAGATAGGCCATTCCTGTGGCCTTTTTTTCTTGATAGACCTCAGGTGGATAAGGAGCTGCCAGAAGTCACTGCTCTTTACAAGGAACACAGTCCTGGATGCAGGGATCTTGCTGGTGGCTTAGGGTGAGGATGCTGCTTGTCACTCTTATTCACTGCAGGGAGCCTAAAAGATCCTCAGATCTTCTGTAACTGAATAAAATGCACACACAAAATTAATTCATTTTCCTTTCTCTCTGAATGTCAGGAGCAGCATGCTATAAGGTGGGTAAGCCCTAATGCTTTTTTACATATCTTTATTTGAGACTGCAGTATTTAAAACTTTCTGTTAATAAGAGTAAAGAGGCCTCTTAATTGATAGAGCCTGTAATAGCCACAGTGGCATACAGAGCAAAATTTGACAGGAGAAATTACTTCTGCAGAAACATTATAATGAACTTGTGTGCAGATCACAGTGCTGATAGGCATAATGTACTGCATCTGCTTTCAATTTGCAGGTTTGACCTTTCACCGAAAATGAATTTTAATAGGCAATTGGCTTAAATAATTCCTATCTGCTCCAATCAATACCGGAACGTGGTGGTTAAGTGGTTAAAATAATTGAGGTGTGTGAAAGGGGTTTTTAAAGGTTTTCAGATTCCTATCAGAAGGCTGGCGTTTGAGGAGGTCAGAGCTCAGCTCTGCGCCTGTGCCATTGCTAAAATGTCACGTGTGGCCACTGATGCCTTAAATGGCTACCTAGAAACAGAGACAGGAATAAAGAAAAAAGGTGGTATTTATTTGAAAGGCCTTCAGATGTACACTTTTGGGCTCCAGAGGGTCCTGCTTCAGTGGATCCCAAAATGGACAGTGACAGGTCACGAGTTCTTCACACTTTGATATCAGCATCAATTCCCCAAGCAGAACCCAGCCAAGGATGGAATTTCCCCAGGTTTGTCCCCCTCTCCCCAAAATGATGGTTTACATTTCTTGGGCCTAGGAGGGTCTGGGTGTCCTTGGAGAGCGAGCTGGAGAGGTTTTGTTATGTCTATCTTAGCATGAGAGAACAGCACTTAAGCTACAGAAAACTTCAGAGTTACACTGGACACTACAGGGTTTGAAAAATATAGAAGTTAAAAGGCAAGGCATCACCACAGCTTCAGCAAAACTGCTTTGGTACCTCCTGGAGCCCTCCCAGCCCCATGGTTCTCCTTCCTCCTGCTCTGGCACAAGGGGTCATGGAGTTGAGATGGATGCTGTGCTCCCTGGATTGCCTTGGGAGGGAGAACGCAGGTGCACATCCATGCATCCCATGCTGCTGGGCCACACACACAGGGGTTTTGAGGCTCCAGTGCCTGTGTGGTCTCAGTGAGCTGATCTTCTGCATGTGCAAAGGAAAAAACATGTTTTGCAGAGAATCACTTCTGCAGCAGTCCACAACAAGATTCCCTTTGATGGTTACAGCATGGCTGTTACTCTGAATTTCATCTGTGATGTGTGGATAAGAGTAGGAGATGTCTCATTGTGATGCCTTAGGTTTTAACTTTTATATTTTTCAAATCCTGTACTGCCCAGTGTAACTCTGAAGTTTCCTGTAGCTTGTTAAGTGCTGTTCTCTCATGCTAAGATAGACATAACAAAACCTCTCCAGCTTGCTCTCCAAGGACACCCAGACCAAGAAAAAAACTCACATGTTTTTGAGTCACAAAACTCACATGTTTCCTCCCAGAGCAATCGAGAAGAGTGGGGTAAAATCTTTCAGGTGGGGAAGATGAGCTTTTTGCTGCATTGAATCCAGACCACCTGACAAGTCATTGAGGGCCATGAGCTTATGAAGGGCTCTTCCCCAACACAGAGGGTGGTGGGATGTGCGGATTTAGGTTGGAGGTTTGAGGGAGGAAGAGATGCTGCAAGGGAAGAGCATGGCTGTGAGAAATGGAACTGCTGGATGGTAAGTTGAAGTGGTGTCTTCTCTGGTTTTCCTTGTGCTTGGAAAAGCTGCTTTTGTTTGAGACTCAATCTCTTGTTGAGGGGTGCTGAGGAGCAGCAGAGGGCTTGTATTTAGGCAAAGCAAGTAAGAAAGCAAACCTCCTTGAACATGTCTGGGGAGAGAGAGTTGTGCTAGTGTGAGCTCTTGCAGTTCTAGCAGCTTTCAGTAGAGTTGTTTCACTTGGTGCTGGGGGGGTCACATGTTTACCTGAGTTTGAAACAAGCACCCAGGAGAGGCTTTTATGGTGTAAAGTGCAGTGCAGACCCTGTTGGTAGGTGGTTCTGTGTCCTGGCAAAATTTTCCTTCTGTTGAACATTTATATCAGGAAGAGGAGTGGCTTTTACATTTATAACAGATTTTGCCTTTTTGTGTTGTACCTGTCGGCTTTTTTTTTTTTTTGCAACAGAGAGATGGAATGCATGCATGCATGTTTCAGCTTATTAAAAATAGTAAACCCCCAAATCTAGGTATTTTACTATTGCCTAGGGAGTTGTCATAATGTTGCCTGCTACCACAAGTCAGATGAGTGGCCTTGCACTGCTTCTCGTGTCTCTGCTGAGACTGTGCCTGGTGGAGACAGCCCAGGGAGGACCATGGTGTTGCTGGGGAGCACAGGCCCTGTGGTGCATGATGCTGATGTGTCCAAGCATCCAGAGAAACCCCATATCTCCAGGGAAGAGCTCAGTGTGCCAGGATGGGTGATCTGTGCCAGGAGGCATCTCGCTTCCCAGCACACCAGCCTCAATCAAGGAGAGTTTTGCTGCAAATTCTGAAGCTAAATTTAAGAGTTCATTTGCAAGGAGTTGCCTCTTTTTTTAGCCTAGATCAGTTCCTCAGTCTGCTTTTGCTGTGCAGCTGCATGTGCAGCTGTAGTTGGGTGATGGAGGGAGCAGTGCAGGGCTGAGGGCAGGGGAGGGACCAGCAGGGCTGCACTTTGGCTGCCCTCAATTCATGTGAGGGCACTGAGCTCTCCTTGCCTTTGGAATGGGAGGGGAGGGTAAGAAAAGCTGGTTTGATGCTGGTTTGCTGCTGCAGCTCTGACATGGCCCTGAGGACCTTCTGCTGTGCCTATAGCTAGCACCAGTGTCTGCTCACCCCAAACTGGGCAAGCCTCAGTCTCAGCTGGGATGGAGTGAATAACTTGGCTGGACATGCAGCAAGCTGGGGCTGAGCATCATCTGACTCCAAATGAGGTTTCTCTTGTCTTTCATCTGCTTTTGATCTTAGAGCTGGACTCTCAAAAGTAGACTGAACAGTGACAGCACCATCGTTGTCTGTATTTTAGCAGATGCTTCATACTGAGGACACTCTTCATCAAAAAGGGTGGGCAGGAGCTGGATGAGAGTGGGGAGAGAGATGTGTTTTGCACATGTTTTTTTTTAAAAAAAGAGAGTTGGAAATTCTGCAAAATAGAAAACCTTTTTTTAGCTATATTTGCTCACACAATGGAAGAGCTGCCAGCTCAAATGTTTTTGTGGTGCTTCTGTAAACAAGGTTCACAGGTATGACTGATATCATTGTGCCAAGTGGCTGCTCCACACTGCAACTTGATCCCTATGCAGAATCACTTCTTTAACATCTAGGTGAATAATCATAGATTGTTTTCCCAGGATATCCCTTCTCTGGGAAGGTAAAGAAACTAAATCTTCCCATCAAATTGTGTTTCCACCTAATTAATGCGTGTGCAGACCCTTCAGTGGAGTTGTTGTTCCCAGGCGTGACACAGATGAACGCAGCAGTGGATGGCAGATGGGCCTGACATGGACAGAAAAGGAGCAGGGGGAGAAATTTTCCCTTTTCTCTCTGAGTAACTGGACATCCTCAGCAGTGCATCTGTCATAATGCTGCCCCGATAATCTATCTTCTGCAGCCTGAAATCTGATAGGATTTGAGACTGACAGTGTGGAAAATAGAAACTGTCTTGGCACTGAGCAGGCTGGCAGGGAAACCTGTTCCTGGGGGTGGGATTGACAGCGTGGCAAAACCAATTACCCTGGACCCCAGCCTCGGCTCTCCGGGGCTGTGCCTGTGCAGACAACACTCCTGATTGTGATGGCTCTGCTTGTGCTCAGGTGAGCAGTTGCCATATGCTGAGGGCTGCAGCTTTCAGGGGTTTGGTGGTCCTGAACTGCTCTGTGGAACTCGCTCTTAAAAGCTGCTTTTTGCAGCTATGCCTTGTGTACTCCAACTGTGCTCCAGTGCTAAAGCAATGGAGGAACAGTGCCTTCTGGAAACATCACTTCACTCCTATATCATCTGGAAAGTTCATTGCTGCCTTGACAAAATTCAGTTTTTATTTAAAATGATTAATGTCTACGAATTTAATCAAGGTGTGTTCACACAGCGGTGGCTTTGCTATAATAGCTCGATTTTTAAACAGCTTGTGTCCTGATGCGTGAGGTGTGTTATGTTATTTGACAGCAGTGACATTTATATTTGTAATTACTAAATGGTGACAATCCATTGGAAAGCCTGCCCCACTTGAGGGAAGGAAATGGATGGAAATGCAGGGCACTGAAAAGCACAAAGTGTCACAATACATCAGTGCATCCTGAGATTAAAAAAGCCATAGATGACATTCTCCGACTAACAAAAGCACATATGTGTTCCCAAATAAATTGCTGAGTTCTAATTATTTCTTTTGTATTCATGAAATATTCTCTTCCTGCTCATTGCCTGGCACAGTTGCCTCTCTATTTCATAGCACAGGAGCATCTTGAAAAGCAGAAGATGTCATGCCCACGAGTCACAGGCCTCTTGGGGTTTGATTACAGAACGCTGAAATATTGGGCAAGTCAAGCTGGAGCAGAGAACCCAAATCTGATATAAATCGTGATAAATTGGTCAGGGAAAAATGTTTGGAGCTCCTGTTTGTGAAGTGCTGAGATGTAGGATAAACTTATCAGCTGGTAGATGTTATTTTGAAAGTGGCTTTAGACTATCAACGCTTTGCAGATAGGATCCCTCCCCCTGCAAGAGGAAACCTGGTGTTTATCAAAGCTCTTGAGAGTGGGTTAGCAGTGAAAGGAGATATCCTCGGTCCTGCAGGTAATTAATGGCACTTATCTCCTAGTTAAGAGGTGCTGTTGGATGAGATCAGTATCTGGATTTTGCAGGTGGACTAAGAAAAAGGAGCTCTAAATGAATTTCATAACTTAAGTGGTTTATGTGACCTGCTGGGGTGCTGGTGGCACTGGGCTGTGCTTGTCCTTGGCACCAAACTCCTTTTCTCATCTGTGTGGTCTATCAAAACTTTTTACTGCCCACTCTGGGTCTCTGTCCTGGCTGCACAGCAATGGATGGGGGGAAAATGGACTCTGTTGTTCCTACAGGACATGGAAATAACCTCCTGCAGAACTGTTCCTCTGCCAGATACAACACTTCTCTGTGTCCAGCCAGCCCTCCACAGCCTTCCAGCTGGGGGCTGAGCATTTCCAGGAGCTCTGGCATGTTAACTAACAGCTGGGAGGGATGGTGCCCTGATGGGTGTACACCCATTTTCAGGGTGGCTAAGACCTTCCCAGCTTTGGTTTTGTTTCGTTTTAGGTTTTTTGTTTTGTTTTCTTTTTTTTTTCTTTGCAAAACTCCAGTTGGTGAAGAGGTCTAGCTGTAAATAACAACCTTGTGACTTCCTCAAGTTCATGTTGCACCTGGATTTTTTCTGATAGTCATAATAGATATTTTTCTTTCCCTGTGTATTGGATTTATCCTTTGCAGGTGCTAATTTATACTGATTGCAGCTCATCAGTCTTGCATCTTGTCTGCCACGGGGTTTCTTATGCTTTCTGATTTCCTGAAGGAAACGTGTATTGACAGCTCCCAATGAATCCCACAGCACAAGGAGGTGCGTGTGGTGCCAAATCCTTGCAGAGTGCTGAGTCCCACACACTCCCTGACAATGCCTAGTGGTTTTAGACTCAAGCAATTGTTTCATTTTATTAATCCAGCAAGGGCAAAAGTAGCACAAGACTTATGATAGTCCTTTTTTTGCCAAAATAAAACCATTATCAAAAATAAGTGACCTATCTATCCTCTTATCATACGTTCTTCAGTAGGTGGCAAAAACTGTCCTTCGGATAAGACTGAAGTCCTCTTCTTCAAGTGGTTTTCTAGTTTTTTAATCAAACTTTCAGTTTGGGAATGATCTATAAACTCTATCAGTACTTATGTAAAAAGATGTTCATAATTCAAAATGAAGAAATGAAATATTTAGGCAAGATTAATCCTGAAAACATCACTGCTTTAGCTGCATAGTCATTCATCTTATGACATGGGCATATTTGCTTGGCTACAAACTTTTCCTTTGAAAAAATCTAGTTCTGTTGTAGCTTAAAATATTAAAGTGGGGAGAAGGGACGACTTTTGGAAAGGAACAATATGGGAATAGGAGCTGATGGCATTTAAACTGAAGGTAAAATGCCATATGTCTGGCACAGGAGCAAGAATAATGAAAGCTGCTGTGTTTTGAAGGTGGTCCCTGACCATATGTACCTACTCAGTGCAGCTCTACAGGTTGCTGTCCGAGATGTGCCCTCAGAGGCAGCAGGACAGAGTAGCTGTGTTGCTTTTTTCAGGCTGGGGGAGATGCTCCAATAGTCTTTTTCAGCCTGGGATGGGTTAAAAGTTGTAAGAACTACTTGAGGAGCATCTTTGCAGCACTGAATGTCTCCAGGGTACCCCATGGTGCCTGGTGGTTCCTTCCATTCCCCTGGGCTCTCGTGCCATTTTGGCATGGGGGCACTCAGAGCTCCCACAGATCCCATCCCCACCTCCAGTGCATCTCGTGTGCCTGGCTCTGTTAGGTGGAATTGAATCTCCACTGTCTTGAGTCTGGGAGGTTTTTTGCTTACTTGTCCATAGCATTTCCCAAACTAAAGCCTGATTGCTGTTGTGGCAACCTTGAACTTTTGCAGCTTCTCATCTTCCAGCTAAAATGATTCAGTCTGGCAGGAGTCTGGTGAGGCCCTGAGCTGCTTATGAATGCATAGCTTGTACCAATAAGGGAAATTAATAATTCCTCAAAAACCATGCAACAGTTTAGTCAGCTGTTCATTTTCTTGTTGGCCTTTTAAAGTTGAAAGGCACTTTGGAAATTTTACCCTGCCTGGTTTGGGGAGACTGCTGAACAGACTGAGTGGGGTGAATGGCTGGCAGGGATCAGTGCTCCTTCAAGTGCAAGGTCCTGTGAAACCTCCTGGGAAATAGAAAATGCAGTAGGAAAGTTTCACTGAGCAACTTCATGTGAAATCAAAATCCACCCAGGTCTCAGGCAGGTGGAAGCACAAGAGTTTTCCAGAACATGCTGAGTCCCCGTCTTAGGACAATCAATTCAAAACAAGGCTTCAAATAAGTACAGGAGCACGGGGCTAAGGTGGAACAGCTGCCACATTGAGCTCAGGCAGCTGTGCAACAAATCTCTAGCTCAGAAGATGCACAAATATCTGTCACAGATCCCTAAAGACCTGAGGACTGAAGTACAGCATGTCTTGTAAGCATTGTAAGCTCCAGGACTATCTGTTCTCTCTCCTGGGGTCAGATGTGGCAACTTCTTGGTACACAGCCCTGCCTTTTTACAAACATTTTGGGACTGGTCTGAGGAAGCTTCCTAAATCCTGAGGATGCCATGAACACCTTTCAGAGCGAGGGGATGGACGGAAAGATGTTCTCCTGTCCTCTTGATAAGCAACAACCACAGAAACACTGAATTATCCTTTTGTGGGGGACACTGTGCAGGAGGCCAAGCCCAGCTGAGACTTCCCCATCCCTGCTTTGCATGAGTTGATGCCCACTTTTGAGAGCACAGCAGTTGTGCAGAACATGAAAGCAAATGGGCTCTCAGGTGCTGTGCTTATCTCTGATTTATCCTTAGGAAAGAGCATCCTCTCCTCATTCCCAGAGGGGGAGCAGCTGAAGCCAGTTGCTGTATTTACAGCTTGTGGTGCTCTGCACACTGACCTCTGCGCTGTGGCAAAACCCTTTCATGAAGCAGGATGGTGCTGGAGTGGAGATAAGTTGAAGGTCTGAGGGTTTTATTAGACTAAGTATGAATGATAAAAATTGCACTGGCGTTCCTGCAGTTGTATAATTTAACACAGGATTCAATTAGTTTTATCCTGCCCCAAGATTTTTATTTTTTTAGTATATTAAACTTGCTTTCCCCCAACCCTCTCAAAAACTTGCAAATGCTGCATGGAAATATTCAGCCACGAGGAGACTGGAAAACATGGACAGCTTTGGGGATGCTACTGGGGCTGTTGGTATCCACACAAATTTCTTTGTGGGGTCAGGCAAAAAAGGGAAGCAGCTGAAAGTGTAACTCTGTGTCTTGGCTCAAGGAAGGGTCCCAGTCCTGTTCAGAGAACTTGCAGGCAGGTGGGATCCTTGTAATAAGGGATGCTTATTTCTCCCTCTCCTATGGGAAAGCTTTTCCAGCTATGCCCTCATCTAACACTTAGACTTTTAACTAGCCAATATATTTGTGCTGGGAGTTAAAAGTACCTCTTGTGCACAAACTGCTTTTTGTCTTGCACATTGTTGGTGGAGTCAGGGGTCACTCCAGCTCTCTGGGCTCTCAGTGTAAAAATAGGCAGGGTCTGATGCTGGTAATCTCCCTGATCTATTTGAAGACTGCAATTGTACCACTAGACTTTTCATTTGCAAACTGAAATGAATTATTTTTAATCTTCTTTTTTGAGATTAACTAAATATGTATGGTTCTTTGTACTTGTTACCATCTGAATGAGATCTTTCCTAAATTGGGATGCCTGGGCTTGAGCAATGACACTGATCTTCAGCCTCTCCTGAGCAGACCTTCTGTAATAATTGCAGAAACTCATTAGCCTCTCTTGTGGCCCAGTCACATCATCAGCTTGTTCTATCAACAAATACACAAAGGTTGTCATCTTCCCAGGGTGTCTATTGCACTCAAACAGAAACTATTTTTTCCTGTGGGTTATTTTCTTTCCTACTCTTTTTTCCATGCTTTCCCTGACAGGAATACCTGGTTGTTTCAGGATCTCTACGGGCACGTGTGAGATTGGCAGCCATCAGCACTGTGTGTCTGAAAAGCATTTCAGGGTGAAGGATATCAGGCCAAATTTGTCAGTATTGGTCAGTAAGTCTGGCTCCTGGAGCGCAAACCAGAGCAGCTGTGTTAAGGGCAGTGTCCTCTGCCTGGAAAGGGATGCAACCACTGCACTGGGATGCTGGGAAGATCTCACTGTGGAGATGATTTTTCCCTCTCTGTGAGGGTATTTCTGCAGACCCTGCAGGTGGCAGGGTTGGTTTGGGCTTTCCAGCCTTTTCCCTGCCTGGTTTAGTAAAGGCTGGAGGCAGGAATTTGAGTGTGTGAAGGTGACAGGATGAGAAGAAATGGCCTCAGGCTGGGCTGGGGAGGTTTACAGAATAGATGAGAGGAAAAATTTCTTCACTGAAAGGGTGGTCAGGCAGTGGAACAGGCTGCCCAGGGAAGTGGTGGAATTGCCATTCCTGGAAGAGTTCAAAAGTCATGTGAATGTGGCACTTGAGGATGGTGGTTTAGTGGGGAACACGGTGGTGCTGTGTTAATGACTCCACTCCAAGATCTCTGAGGTCTTTTCCAACCTTTGTGAGTTCTGTGATTTCAAAGTGCCTCAGGGCTTTACCTCTGATCTCTGACTGCCCAGAGACTGTGGTGTTGTCTTTTAGAGTAAAGAAATTGAATATTTGTCTCTCCTCTCAGGAAGGCTTTGGAGGAGGCACTGTTGTGACCTCAGGGGGCTGTGTGGCACTGCTTGGGTTTTCTTCGTGGTCCAGTCTGCCCTGCTGCACTTCAAGTTGTCCCAATTTTTAGCTATTTAAATAATAACTATGGCAATTCTCCCACAGAGTCAAATGCAAAGAGAGTGTGTTGTGCAGTGTTCTTAGACAACAGTGGGTGCTGAGTGATGCTTGAGGTCAGGCAGCCTCAAGTACCCAAAATTGGCCACTTGTAGCAAGGTACAGCTGATTTTTCTTCTTGCACTGGATGAAGTAACACACAAAGTATTGTCCCTAATCATCAGGTCAATTCCTGTGAAAGGAAGTCTGATCAAACCCTTAATTTATCTTCAATTGATTAGATAGTACTGACATGTTGAGAAGACACTTGTAAAGACTACTTCAACCTTAATAAATTCCAGAGAAAAAAAGACAGTTCCTAATTTTCCAGTTGGCTTAATAGAATTTGCTAAAGCCACATTCTGTGAAAATTGGCTCAGCCTAGAGAGCTTCAGGTCTATCACATTGTCCCTAAACAAAGGCCTCAGCAAAGCAGCAGATGAGCATCAAAGACTTGAATGGCAGAGTGTGGTGGGGGGTTTAAAATCACATATTAAAGGAATTGTTATTGCCCTTGTGAGTGGTACAGCTCTTTTAGAGCTTTTGGTAGTCTCAGAAAGGAGACCTTGTCAGCAGGAGGAGGAAATACAAATTGACTCAGCCAGGGCTGGTGATTTTTGAATCTGCAAATTTAACCTGTGTTAACTTAATGAATTTATTTTTCCCTCTTGGATTCTAGCTACCCAAAAATGCAATGAGGTCTGACCAAAGGGTCTGGTCCTCCTCAAGGGTGGGAGGACCCACAGATGTCCGCTCACAATTCTGAAGGAGTCGATCCCTGTGAGATAAAAAAGGCATAGCTGCTGTTGTGGGCACTCATTTACAAATGGAGACCCTTTGCACTGACTTCAGTGAGCAGCCTCATTCCCTAATGCAGGAATTGCCTTACCAGCAATGGGAATGAGGGTGCTCCTTGTGAGTTTCTTTTGTGGCTGTCTTGCAATAAATCTGCTTCATGTTGCTGTTGACTAAGCAGATACCCACAGAGGGGATGATTGCATAGCAAAGGTATCGTGGAAGGAGAGTGCCTTGTGTCTGGGGATGCTGCATCCTCCTTCTAGTGCTGCTCTGGATGCCAGCTCTGTGCTGGGCTGTGGTGTTTGTACAGCAATCCTTTCAATATTTGTTAAAGCTATCTACAGAATTGGGTAGGGCTTCCTCTTTTTTTTTTTTTTTTGGTTGGAGTAGAGTTACCGAATGCCTGCACAGAGATATTTTCAATAGGACTATTTTATAAAATAATTTCTTCTCCAGCTTGAGAAACATACTGGGTTTTTTTTTCCTTGAGTTCTTACTGAATGTAAAAATTAAAGCCATTCTTAAAGAAAAATAAAGTTTTTATTTTTCTCTTGCAAGGAGAAGTCTGATCTTGGTGCCATTTTTTCACTGATTTCAAGGAGCACTGGGCCCTAATTTGTAACCACCAACTTTTTACTACGTGAGTTAGAAGTAATTAAAATCTAAATGGACTGTTTCTGGCTGAGGTCTGAGGACTTCAAATACTGTAGCAGCAGAATAGAACATCTTTTAATCAACTGTTGTTGATCTTTGCTCCTCTTTGAGGCTTGGGGGAATGGGAATTCAGTCTTTAAAAAAGAAAAAAAAAGAAATCCTTATGTTTGAGGGTAGATAGTCTTATTTCTTGCCCTTTTATCTCTTAACATCAATGTTGCTCTTGGTGAGAGCAGGTGAATGAAGGCTGTTTGTGAGGAATGGGGTGGATCCACCAGAGTGGATTAGGAAACTGAATCAATGATTTACTTTTCAATTTACTTGTAATGGCTTGAAAATGAATCCAAGTGGAAACCTTAAGGTAAACTAAGCTCCTCTTGATCTAGTGGTTCAAAATCAATGATGGGGAGGGCAGGAAACACCTAAGGAAATCACTGCCTTGATGTGGACTGTGGCACTTCTGTCTTCCAAAGGCATGTGGGAAGTGATGTGAGATGAGCTCTGGCCAGATCCTGGATTTTCTTCCTTCCCCACCTTGAGCGATACATTCTCAAGGACAAGCTGGAAGCAGTGGAGCATTTTGCCTATACTGCAAATATCACAGTAATGAAAACTTCAGTTCAAATCACTGCATAACTCCAGGACAACTGGAATTTTTTTCATTTAGAGCAAGTAAATTTCTATCTATTGTGGAGAGAAACCTTGAGCTAAGTATAGCCCAAAGCATTTAAACAGACGGCAGATGAAAATAACGCAACGGTTGAGGCTTTTTTAATAATGACTCTTAGGGCTTAATTCACGACTTTAAAGCTCTTGGGGTTGGAAGTCTGAGGACTCCTGAGGTCTGAGGCCCATCAATAACAGTAATAGCCTCTCCATGGATTGATGAGCTGAGCTGAGCAGTGAAGGGAACCAGCTGTGTTTAGTAATGGTGGCAGATACATCACGACTCCGAGCGGTGCCCTGTCTGCACTACCTGGGATGCTTTTTGCCTGGGATGCCTTTTACCTGGGAAACACAGGCCTGAACTGGTCAGCCAGGGGTCCTGACCTCATGGGTGAATTCTTCAATATCTCCAGCATGTGCATGCCCTTAAGGAAGGCAGACCTCAGGAGTGGTTTCCAGGCTCTTCGCAGTGTCCCCCACTCCCATCGTGGCTGTAAATGGAAACTCGTGGTCCTGGTTTGTGCCCTTGAACCTCCCCACCTCAGAGCCATCACCTGGGGGTTGTTACAGCTCCTGCGTATCAAAGGGCTCTGCTGGAGGTGCACAAAAGTAAAATCTTTGAACCTAGGTGATTAATGGTGGGGGTGGTAGCTGCAAATGCCTGGATTTTGCTCTTAACAAAAAGTAGTAAGGCAATATATCCTGGGCTGTCAGGGTAGCAGCTCAGGCAGGGCTGCTACTGCTAGAGTGGAAAGCTGTTCCTTTCCAGCAAATAGCTGTATGAGATTCCAACTCCCTCCTCATCTGAATGGAGGAAAAAAAACCCAACCCACCCTGTTTAGCAGGCAAGTCAGCTCTCCTGCAGTCTGATAAATACTCCAGGCTTGATAGTCTTGCTTCCCCCACAGCAGTGCTGGTAGCCATTTGCCAGCTGCTTGCTCTGACCTCCAGTCACCGGTGTCTGTCAACACACTGATTTTCAGAGGTGCTAGTGTGAGATCCAGCAGCAATCAAGTAATCTGTGCCATTGCCTGAAGATCTATTGGGCAAACCAAGCGAGGCAAGAGCCAGAGCTGGAAATTTCCTTATGCTTCCAGTCTTAACTGCAAGAGGTTTAAAAACAAGATAAAAAAAAAAAGACTTTCAAGTAATATAAAACCACACTCATAAGGCAGGCTGCCTATGAACAGCTTATATGAGAGCACCTATTTGGCCTAATGTTGATTTGATACAAATTAAAATATAGGAGGGAAATAGCTCTTGAACAGACTTTAATGTGCTGTGTGCATAGGAGCAGGACACCTGTGTGTTCCTTTGGCTGAACTGAATTTCTGACTGTTTTCCCAGGTGAGATTTGTTTGGTTAACAGGAACTCAAGGACATGGATGAGTTCTGTGCTCTTGGCAGTCCTGGTCCCACACAGAAGGGTGAATTGGCCCATTTGACCAGCAGACATGTGTGTTTGGGCCTCTGGGAAGTAATGCTTTTGTCCCAACAACATTTCTGATGGGGTAAAGGCCTGTCTGTGGAGAGAGGTTTGAGCTATGCTGAGTGTGTTGATTTTTTTTTTTTTTTAATCTCATTCCATAAATATTCTGCAGCAAATAGCAGTGGCTATAAAACAAAAATGTATATGATTTCATTACCAGCAAAACACTTGCACTGTCACTTGAATTCTCAATCAGAAACTTCGCCAAACCAGCAATTTTTTCATTGTTTCAGCTGAGGAATTTTCTTGGAAACAAAATCACACTCCAGAATTAATAAACGCTGATCCGAAAGTTCCCTTTCAAGGGGGTGGTTTGCTGGGCAGGAATTCAAGTTCTCTTGTTTGAATGAGGCAGCTTGTTCTCTTCTGGAGCACTGTGAGGCAGCACCTGTGGCACCAAGGGTGGCTCCCACTGGGCTCTGGGACAGCAGCTGCCACCAGGAGTGGGGTGGCACTACAGGGCTCAGGGTCCAGCTCTGCAACGTGGCTGGTGGCCTCAGTGGTCTGGCTGCTGGGCACAGCTTGCTGTTCATTCAGCATCTCCTGCAAGAAGGAGGCTCAGGTTCTCCTTTTCTTTGCCAGCAGCTCTGATACAGTCTAGGAAAGTGTGTTTTTCTCTGCCTTCTTGCAAGGTTTGCTCTCTTCAGGTGGTTGGTTGGCACTGAAAAGCCTCTCTGTAAGGACAGAGCAGGAGGGCAGCACAAACTGGGCATGTGTTGGTGCAAAGTGTGCTGCTGCAGTCCTGCTGGCCTAGGTTTTGGGTTGGGTTTTTTTTCCCAGCTGTGTAGTGTGAAGAAGCTACTAGAAGCCTGGTGTGGTTTTGGAGCCCAGAGCCTCTCTGAACATTTTCTTTCTGGCCCTCTGGGCTCCTTGCACGTCAGGTAAAGGCTGGCCAGCACAAAGCCAGTAGCCTCTTGCATGCTGTGATCTTGAGGCTGAAAAAGCCATTTTCTGTCTGAATGTGACACTGGTGGCTGTCACAATAAGCAGAGCTGCTGCATGAAGAGAGGCATCTCCCAGCTGCTGCAAAGCTAAGACAGAGGTTTGTGACTGCAAAGTCCCTTGGCTGATCTCCTGGTTTTTCCTGGTCTCCCTGTGTCATCCTTTCAGTATGAGCTTGCAGGAAAGTGTTCTTGCCTGCTTCCCACTCCCAGCTGTGCCCAAGCAGCCCTGTTGGGATCCTGGTATGAAAAACAAACTGGTGATGGACCTGAAGAGCTAATTTCCTCCACCCTATTGAGTGCTGATACTTGAGGTCATTGGATGTCTTGTGTTAGACCCTTAATGACCTTAAGTTCATTTACCTCCATTGAGCCATCCAGGTGTCTCTGCCCGTAATTACATGGTCTGCATCTCTAACACACTCTTTCCTTACTCATTTTCTCAGCCTGTTTTTAGCCTTCTGCTCAGGTTCCCATGACCCCTGTGGTCCCTGTAAAACACAACAGTTTGATGTGAGCTGTCTGCTGTGCTGGGTCTTAAGGCTGGCTGTCCTTCTCTTGTCCCCAGCCTGTGGCCCTAATTAGAGGTACCTAGAAATGCCAAATCTGCCTGCCTTGGAGTCATCTTTTAATCCCTTCTATCAGCTAATAGCTCACCTGATGCTCTTGCAGCAGATACTCATCCTGGCCAGCAAAACCCAAGCTGAGCAGCCATTGCCATTTAATTCTTGGCCAATGAATCACAGATTGTCCTGAGCTGGAAGGAACCCACAAGGATCATTGAAAAGAGGAACTTTTGGGTGGATGAACTCTGGACCTCTGCATATGTAAATTCTTTTGCATCCTTTAGCAGCTCTTTGGAGCAGTAAGGCGGTTCAAGAAATGTCTTCTCTAGCATTGGCATTAATCTGAAGGAAATGTTTGATTACATCTCCCATCAGCAGATTTTAATTTGAAGACACACTGTATTTCGACAATCAGAAATGTTGTTTGGATATAAACAAAAAATTAATTCCAGTGAAACTTACTGAGTCAGCATTAGATATTTTGAGTTCACTGAATGTGATATAGGTTGCTTTCAAGAGAACCTTAATTTAAAAAGGAACTGGAGATTTTTAACTGCTTATCTTCCAGTCTTGGCCAATTATACTCTGTAGCCAGAATTAAAAAGCATTAGATAAAATATCTTTCCTTTGGAACAGAATGAACAGGCAGAAAAGGAAGAGCCTTGGAATACCCTTGCCTTGAATTTCAAATAAGCTTCTTATCTGATAAATCTGGAGATACTCATCCAAAGTCTCTGAAGTCAGGAGGGCTGGTCTGGGTTGTAAGAACATCCACAAAATACTACCCTGGCCTCACGTGTGTGAAGCATTTGCCTGAGCACTGAAATGGGTGTTTGATCAAGGGAGAGCTTTGTCACCCTGTCTGTGCAGGAGCTCTGTGTCAGCACTGACCAGACCTTGCACCAGCCTGTGCCAAAACAAGGAGGTATTTTCTGCCCTTGGGCTGAGCCTGGGGAATTGGTTGGACTCGAGGACATTCAATAATACCCTCTTCCAACTTAATTGCCAAGACTTTTGGAAAGACTTCCAAGTGCACTTCTCAAATCCCTAAAATCCTTTCTGAAAACTCTTTGCCCACTTTAAACTGCTGTGGAGCATTTTAAGGACAAACATCTTTTCCTTTCAAATACTCAGAGGTTTAAATCCTCCTCCCACTCATTCCTTGGGCTGTACTTTTTGCAAAGCAATTCATCAGCCTCTGCTAATTTTTATCAGCTTTATTCAACGCTTGTAGTCTTAAGTAGATCTTACATTCACCTGATTAGTGAATACTCAATATTTAAACCCTCTCACAGTTTTGAACTCTGATCCTGTTGTAGTCTTTTAATACATCTGTGTTTGATGGCAGATTTGTACCAGGGATGATGTGCTGGTAGCTACACAGCGCTTTTAGCTGAGCTATTTTATAGTGCCAAGGAAACCCAGCCCTCCTGGGTTTCACAGCTTTCTTGAGGACTCAGCAGGGCTCTCCAGTGCTCAGGATGAGGCCCAAGTGGCCCCTCCTGTTGAAAAATGTGTCTGGCTCCTGCCCTCCAAACTGATTCTGTTGCAAGTGTTTTGCCAGGCTTGTCATCAGCACGGTGTGCTGAGTCAGAAAAATGTAATTCACCATATATTAGGAAGAATAAGCAATTATCCCTTGTCAATTATGCCTTCAATCAGTGCATATAAACAGCTGGTGATGCAGAACAGTCTTCACTTAAAATCAGAGAACCTTTTAGGAGAGTCGGTTCATTTCCATATATTTACCAAATTTTCTTCCTATAAAAATACCATGTCTTAAAAAAAAAAAATCTGACTTAATCCTCTTGGTCTCTGGGGCAAATGATGTATTTTTAGGTGTGACTAATTAGTGAACATGTGGAGGGGGGGGATTTTAAAGCTGCTCTGAGAAGAGCTCTGTCACTTGTAAATGTTGAGGAGGTTGTTGCTGGTTATTTTTCCTCTCCAGCTGTGTCTGGCTCAGATGGACAAGGTTGTCTCCTGATCCACAAGTGTCAAACTCTTGCCCAGCAGCTTTTCTGGGAGCCTGATGCATGGGAGCTCTCTGCAGGCAATTCCCAGAGGGAGCAGCGTTGGTGCTGTGTGTGGGGTGATGCTCCTTGGTGAGCAGCACTAATGAGCCATTATAAGGAGAGGCATAGCATGCGTGGCAGTTAATTTTGACTTCAATTTTATTTAATAGTTCATAACGCTTAATTTCAGTGTTTAACAAGCTTAAGCAGAACGAACAACTTGTGTGCTTTTTTTATGTTAATTGGCAATATTTTGCTGCTGACTGCTCCTGAGCTCTTAACCCTCCTAGCTCTTTCCCTTGACCTTAATTTATGCTCTCCAGGCTTTCTGCTGTGACACGACTAAAATGGGTTATTTCTTCTGGTTGTTACTGTGTTTGAATAGAGAATATTCACCAAATTGAGGGGGAATGACAGCTGAGTCACTGGTGATGCCTCCTGGGGTGGCTGCATGGTCCTGAGGGGTGTGTGGTCAGCCAGGCACCTGAAAAACCTTTGGGGAGGATGTTTGCCCTTTCCCTTGAATGGAAATGCACAATTTTATTGCAGACAACCAGTACTTCCAAACATAAATGCTTTGAACCACCTGAGGCCAAGTCCAGTTTGTAACTGCAGGCAGAGGGAGGCAAACTGCAGATCTTTTCCATGAGTGGTACGCTTCATCTACCAAAAGAAGTTGGATTCATTTTGCTTTGGTAAATTGTTGCTGTTTTAGGCCAAAATGGACTTAACCAAGGAGCGGAAAAAATGACACCATTTTGTGGGTGTGTGCAATGGATGGCTTGGGACATGATTGGTTTTGGGAAGAGGCAAAAAAGAATGAAGAGCTCTTAGAGATGGCTTTATAGAGAAAAGGCCCTCAACCCTTGCCCTCAGTGTGGCATTAATTTTTCTCTGCCACCAAAGCTGAGCAAGGATTGTTTTTCTCCTCTTGAGGCATGATGGGTAAAAGAGAAGCAAAACCCCTGCTGAGCACAGTCCTCTGTGTGATTAAATTTTAGTTAGAGGCTTTCTTTTCATCCATGGCCTCTCTGCCTATCACTTGCAAAGCAACAGAGTACAGTGATTTGTCCAGCCTGTGTTCCTCTTAATAGAGTATATCACATCAGAGGGTCTAATGGGTACTGGGAGCACTTCTACATAACTCATCAATATGCTTATGGAGTGTACCTTGCCTCACCTTTCTCCAGGGTATCTATAAAAGTATGGATATGCAGTCTGTGCTCATCATTAAACCAGAGGTAGTAAGAACTATTTCTTCTCATGGGATTATGAAACTATGGACTGTGTAAACTCATTTGCACCAGCCAGATGTTAGAGGCCTATGTCTAAACTTCATCTTATCACTGGAGTTAATACATGGTGATAGGTGCAGATTGCAGAATGATTGATTGACTGAGGTTAATTTGTGTGCTGACTGAGAGATGTGGTAGAGAAGGCAGACATCCATCACAGGAATGTGTTTTATATATATGTGTGTGTGTGTGCTGTGATCAACTGCTGCTGCTCAGGTTATCAGGAGGAGTAGAAAATTGAAGCTATGTCAAACAAAACTAGAATTATTTGTGTCTCTGTCACTGCTGCTCCTTGTCTTGGCTGGATCAGCCTGCACTGAGTTTGAGACCTTCATGCATTGGGATGTGGAGGAGCTGTGCCTGGAGGGTTCCCTGGGGTGAGACACATCTCATCCTGTGTGTGCAGAGCTGCTCATGGTGCAGGGACTCGCCTGATCTGCCCTTTCCCTGCTCCTGTACCCTTACTCTCTGTATTAGCAGCATGTGGGGATTACTCTGGATCACTCTCCAGCAGCCCCAGTCTGGCATCCCTTCTCCTGCCAGAGGAAGATCGTGTGTGGAGAAGCATTGATTCACCTTGCTGCAAAAAGGAGAGCTCCCATTAGTGAAGTCTGCAGCACGTGGGCAAGTAATGTCCAAACCACTCTCTGAGGCTCCAGTGGTGCTGATACTGAACAAGTGTGTGCCTTTTCCTTGGCTGTGACCTTCAGATAGGGACACTGGGCAAACCCTCATAATCCTTACAGCTGGCGTGGCATGGCCCTGGCAGCAGGGAGGTGCTGCTGGTCTCTCTTCCTTCTGCTCTTCCCCCCAAGCATTCCCAGCTCGTGGACAGAAATGCTTACAGCCACGTACTGACCTGCAGAGAGGAACAATCCATTGCTCCTCCCCAGGCTATGAGTGAGTGCCTCAGGAGTGATGGATGCTGTGAGCTTCCACCCTGGTGTGTTGATGGAGCTTTGGCAGGACTGGCCCTCTGCTCGGGGTGTGTCTGCAGCTCAGCTCCCGGTGAGCTCCGCTCTTGGCGAGGGAACAGAGCAACTCCTGGGTGGGAGAAACGTGGGCCATGCCAGCCGAAGCTGTTTGCTCTCCATGGGAAGCAGTGTTAGCAGAAATTGGAATTTACAAGGCCTTGCTGCACAATTACTTAAGTGTGTATTGGTCTCTCCTCTCTCCTATCTCTTTTATGGGTTGGTGCAGTCCCTGCTCTGCTCGGCTCCCGAGGAGCCAGATGACCACTGCCAGCTGTAATAACTCTGTGAGCAATAACAGGAGCTGCTGCAGTTTAGCAATTGTTAACTATGTTCTTTATTGAATTCTGTTATAGCTGTGCAATTAAGCTCACCTTAGTATGTTGCACCTAATGTGTTTATTAAGAAATCTAGTGAACCAAAACAAACACATCCATACCATCTGACAAGGCTGTTTTCCGCCAAAGTTAATTAAAGAGGAGGATTCCTCCCGACGTAAATATTTTCTTGCCTTGTACCTTAAAACCAGATAATTTTAAACTAATTGGATTGTTAACCATTCTCAACAGAGAGCAGCTCTGACTGCAGGGGTTTCCCAAATGCACAGGGACATAGTGGGCACCATCCAGGTTAAGCAGGACCAAGCTTGGTGCAGGGCAGGCAATATTTTATGTATGGGTCAGGCAGTGAGAGGGAGGCTGGTTCTCCAAAGCCAGGAGCTGAGAAATCTGAAGAAAACCCTTGGGAATTTTGGCTTGGATGAAGTCACTGCTAACCTGGAGGGCACTGGCTTCCTGTGTAAACTATTTTGTCTTCATCTTGGGGATATTTTGCAGTCTCTGCAGGACTGTTCAATTTAGCAGGCATGCTGGGTTTTGATGGCAATGTCTCTTTCAGGTGGATGTTATTGCAGGTACTGTGGGAACTGTTGTGTCAAGGTGGAGCCAGGTCAGCAAATTCTTTAAATGTTCATGTGTCTAGAGAAGGAGGTTTGCAATATCTGTATTAATGTAAAAGGAGGCAGTGAGGAAGGCTTCCAGGCAAGTATGGTCATCCCTATTTTGTTTTTTATTCTTCTTTCAAAACTACATCATGGTTCTAATGAAATGCAATGCTTCCAGGAAGAAGCATTGTCTCTCTCTTACGCTCATAGGCCAGAGGATATTGACTTCCTTAAATCTTCCAGAGGGAAGATGTGTCCAAAAATGTGATGAGTGGAGGCAGGGTTGCACACCAACAGCTGAGCTGCACTGGCTTCCTCAGTGCTGGAGGACAGTGCTGTGAGGGAGCTCAACCAAAAGTATGGATCTGACCATTGCCATCAGAGCCAGTCTTTCCCAGAGAGCTTCTGAGACACTGACTCTAAAGTTTGCAAGCAAACTTTGTTTTCCAAAAACTGCTGAAGAGACACTGTCAGCTCTGTCATTCTGTTCAGCTTAATACTGCAGTCTCGTTAAAAGCCATCATTACATCTGCTATCTGTTAAGTAAGAGTGATTTTTTTTTAATAGTGAGAAAGCTGTTTACTTATATTTGAATGTCATTTAAGATTAAAAACTTTATTCAATTACCTTCTGAATGGTATCTAAGTATGATCTGATGATAGACAAGTAGTAATGTGAAATGATTTGATTTTGTCTGAGAGATTCATCACAGGAGGTGAAAAAACCAAAATATTCCTCAGCAGTAAATTAATATTCTTTTCCTGCTCATAAAAGATCAAATGCTTGTGGTATTAATATATTTGAAGCTTGTTAAGATTCAAATTGTGGATGGTCTTGTAAAGTTTTCTATTGCCCTTTGTGAGGAGTAGCTGTTTATTCATTATTTCTGTAATGAAAAGTGAGCTCTGGCTCATCAACACTGATTTCCATTTCACAATGTCTGAAGCTCTGGTTTCAGGGAGGGCAGAGCCGTGAGTTGCTGCATGGCTAAATCTCTTTAAAACAGTTAAGGCTTAAATTACATCAGGACTGGACCTTCTTCTGTCTCCCTGTGGAAAGCCAACTTCTGATTTTACATGCTGCTGCTCTTTGCAGGTCCTTTCCAGGCTGGTGCAGCACCTTCCCACCCTGTTTCCAGTGTTTCTCCCACTTTCTTTACTGTACCCAAAGGCTGAAAGACATGTCACAGTGCAATTAAACCAAATTATCTTCAGCATCCTTGAATGAATGATGCCCTGGAAAGCCTGGTTTGGCTGTGTTGTTCCTGCCAGGGATGTATGGAGATACCAAAGCACAAAGACACATGTTTGGAGAGGGTAGCAGACCCTGCTGAGGCTTCCTGGGGCAGGACTCATCTCTTCTGTAATCTCTCTGATCATTTGTGTGCTCTTGGCTTTTCCTGCAAATAGCTGCTGAACCTGAGATCAGGATGCTTTTGATTAAGACATGCTGGGATGGAGACAGAATGTGCCTGCCTGATGTTTCCAAAATAGGAAACCTTCCTAGCACTGCCACATTATGGCTTGGAGATGGGAAAATTATGCACTGGCTTCTCAGGAATTTTCAATTTTTTTTTTCCTGTAGCACTTGAGTCACATTCATTTAATAACCTTACATGGGATGGGTTTGTGGAGAAGTTTGTGCAATGCAATGCAGCTTAATTTGAATTTTATAGCAGTTTAGCACCACTTGGTGTGTGCAGCCTCTCTGGGTTTTATTTCTTTAATAGCCATACAGACATTTTCCTGCCGACAAAGTATCTGCCACTTTGCCCATGTAGGGAAAACTGTATCTTGCAATCTTGGAGCTGGAGAGTCACTGTGCCTGGGGAAAACTCTGGTTGGGAATGTGCTCCCACAAGGTGCCTTTGTGTAGAAGGTCTCCCAAAGGGCAACACAGCCAGCTAAGACCCAGGCCAATGTCATTCCTCTTTGCTACTGGACTTTCCTGGCATGGCCCAGGGAAATTGTGCTTTGGGCTTTTCCACAGTAGGCTGGGTCTGACTGGTGCTGGGACTGTACAGATGAACAGCCATAAACACTGAGTTTCCCTGTCTGGCAGCAGAAGGATGGTCCTAGTCCTTTCCTTTGCCAAAGGTTGTATTTTTCAAAACCTCACCTCAGTGCTGCTGGCCCTGGTGGGACAGGGGTTTGGCATATGCCTGATGTCCACCTTTGGTGCCTCAGGAGAACCCACAGTGTAAAGCTGGAGATGGAGTGTCTGGGCCTCCTCTTTGTCAGCATAAAGCAAACCTCACACCATATCACTGGCAATGGTATGTGAAGAAACAAAGCTGTGCTGCAGCTCTGGAGAGAACTGCAGGCTTGGAGAACATCAGAAACTCGATGGTTTAGGACATAAAATTTCTCCAGAACTTTCCTGAAACTAAGGACATACACACCACTGTCCTTGTCTACTTCAAAGGACAATAAATTGTTACGTTCCTTAAAAAAAAAATCTCATTTTGTATGTAGGCTTATTAAGTACCTAAGATGTGAGAATTGAATTTCTTCAACCATAGAAACCCAGACTAACCTTAAAAAATTAAACCATGGCTAAGATAAAAGATGGGAGGGCAAGAACACAATGTGTGTATTCTGATCACCTCTTGGAGAGTTTCTTGCTGCTAATAATTTTTGTAGCAGCTCTTCTTTTTCCAGTTCCAACCAGCGCTTTCCCGTGCAGTTTTATTTCCAAGTTCCTTATGGATGTCCAAATAGATTAGACCTACCACATTTTTCCCATTGAAAACTGGTTATCTTTTTAAAGGAAGATATTGGATTCAGTCTGGCATGAGCTTCTCTTTGTACACCCAGGCTATATTTTATATTGCTTTCCATTAACCACCATATTTTTTAATTATTGCTCCCTTCATAACTTGTTCAGGAAATCTTCCACACTACTGCAGTCTCTTAAACATAGTTTTCTATTTTCTGTTTCCTAGAACACACTGCCATTTATGCCTTGAAGGATTTATTTTTTTAATTATCATTATTCTCAGGAATTACCTGGTCCCCAGGACTTAAGTGTGTTAAGCTCTGGCTCTTACTTTCACTTCAGATGGGAGCGATTTCTATTAACCCATTCATATTAGTCATCCTATTTGTGCCCCATCACTCAAAATCCACTTTTTTTGAGTGCAAATTGAAGCAAAATTTTCATTTATGTTCGAGATTGTACCAAGTTATATTTATTTTCTATTCCCTTCTTGTCCTGCAAGTAGATGCTGTACTGAAGAGGCCTTTGTCTGTGATGGTCTCCTTGGCCTTCTGTGACAGGAGAAGCAGGGCATGCAGTGCCTCCTTCCATGGTATGATCCTCCAGTGAGCAAATCAGTGATTTGCTTTGAATGTGCCCCGAGGAGCCCTGTGCCTCTTTGCCACCTGTTTCATGTGCTGCACACATCTCGGTGCTCACTCTGGTTTGTTTGTGCCCTCCAGTACCTTGCAGCTGGCTCTGGGTCCTGCCAAAGTCATCTGGGTGCTGAAGGCTCTTGCTCAGTGCTGTTGTGTTGTCACACACGTGCCTTGGTGGTTTCTCGCCTGCTATATTCGATTCCATATTCAGTTCCCTTGATGAGCTGGAGTTTTGTCAACTCCATCATCACCTTGAATGTGCTGCTTGCAATGTCCCTGGGGTGTTTTTTCACTTCTCCCACCTGTGCTCAGTGATCTTAGCCCTCATTGGGATGGGGAAAGCAGCATTCTGGGAATCCTCTTGTGAGTCACCTTGTTTGAGATGCAAGAAATTCTCAGGTCTGCTGTGACATTGGTGTCACTTTACATTTTGCATTTATTTTCTTCCTTGTATTTTGGTGTCTGGCCTTATTATCGATGCAGGGCACCTTGAACCTTGGCAAGAAGTGCTCTCCACCCATTTCCACTGACTGGACAAAATGCATGAGGAATGTGGCATAGTAAAATATATCCCTTTGATGAAAGAGCCCTCTGCACGGAGTGTGCTTTCACACTCCTTCCTAAAAGCCATGACTTGAGTGGTGAGCTGTGGAGATGCCAGCTGGGAGTGATAAGGTCAGAGGAGCAAGAGGATGGAAGTGTCCCCAAGAAAGGCTGGTAAAAATGGGATGTGCTCAGGGAAGGGGACTCGTGTCGGAGGTGGGGTGGGAGGAGGAATGAGTGTAACTGGGGAAAATGATGGGAAAACAGAGTCCTTCTGCCAGGACTCTGTGTAGGTTGCTGTCATGGGAGGTAAAGAAGAGGTTTAGAAAAACCCAGCACCCACTGGGATACTGAAAGCAGAACACTTTCTGCTAAACCAGAGTCTCCCAGTCCCCATGGTTGGCCAGAAAACAAGTTTTTGTTAAAAAGAACCACTGGCACTCTGCCTCAGAGCAGAATGAGAAATGCCTTGGGGTTTCACCAGGGAAAAGAGGAGGAAGAAAAAAGCCATTCTTCCTAATTTGATATTCAGTGCAGCTTGTCCCGTATTTCTTAACACTGCCTTAACACACTCTGGAAGATGCCGTTCCCTCCACGCTGCTGTTATTTGCTTTATAGTTATCATTTATTTCTATTTATGCTATCTAAACTGCTCCTGCCCTGGGCACAAGTACAAGATACATTTTAGAAAAGGGAAGGAGGATAATCTAAACTGTCTGAGCTTTTCCTGAGCAGGGAATGGCCTTGAGATGACAGTGGAGGTTTGCTGGGTCAGGCCAGCCACAGGAGCGGGATGGAGCTGGAGGCAGGAGCTGAGCCTGGGGCTGTAGCCCCCTTCCATGCTCTGCCTCTTCTGAGGATGAGGAGAATCTGGTCCTGAGGGAAATGCAAAGACCTTCATGAAGTTGCCTTTCTGCTGGGGTTTGCTCCTGTGTGCATTTGACTCACACATCTTGCTCCTCATGATGCTCCCAAGGTGCGTCATGGGAGGGAATTTGCTGGTGAGGGGCAGGGATATATCTCCAAGTATTGAACAAGGTTGGCAGATGTTGGAACAGCTCTCCTGACCCCACTGAGAGAGGTCAAAATCTCCCATTAGATGCATCTGAACTCCCTCAGAAAGGGCTGGGATACTTTACCTTCAGGAAAAACCTTTTCTTTCATGAAGGAGACTATGCTGTTTCTACATATTTCTCTTTGGATGGTTTTAGTAGATTCTTTTCTGGCTCAGTCTAGACATTGGTTTGTGTTTACTAGAAAAAACTATTTTTCTTAACAGCAGTTTAAAAAATGTTCTTGGCTAATATAGTTTGCCCCTCACTGTGGCAAAGAGGGTAGTGTTATTTAAGACAGATTTCAATTTTGTGTAAGGCTGAAATCTGCCCTGAAAGAAACGTGCTTGCAATTTTATTTTTCTTCCTTTCAGCCAGGAAAGCATGAGAATGCAACCTGAAAAAGAACAAAGTCTTATTGTGCTTACAGGCTTTTTCTGTGATCAAAACCAACTCCTTTCAGCTCAGACAGGGATCTGCTTTATATCCAAGTCCAATTTACACTGAGGTGGTTGTACAATGCCCCAAAACATGTTTGTATTGGTATTTTTAAATAATTAATTGAGGGGTTTGTTGATGTTGCTGTATATGTTAAAATCAGTTAGGTTAGGGAAGAGCAACCAGTTTCACAGCAATGTTAATTAGGAGAAGAGGAAAGAAAATTGCAACAAGTAGAAAATCATGTTAGCATCCTCTAGGGGATGGATCTGTTCTCAGTCACAGCAGTACCTGTGGGGCTCTCAAGGGCTGAAGAGCCAAAACAGCCATGACTGTAGGTCTTCCTGTGCCCAACAGAATAATCATGGAACATATGATTGCAAAACACTGGGTTGGAACTGCTTGTAGTTATTTGTGCACAACAATTTTCCTGCATGTGTAGGGTTTTCCTATAACAGCTGGGGAGGCTATGATGAGAGGACACTTTCTATTTAAAAAGAAAAGTGGCCTTAGTTTAGCTCAGAATATTTTTTTTGTACAGAAAAAAAATTTCTGCTTGCTGGACCTCCTGAAATGAGGATTCTGGGGAAGTTGTGCCTGAGGAGGGTGGGGATACAAATTGTCTTGATGAGATTGGGTAGAACAACACAGAAACAAGTCCCTGAGCAAAATATTACCTAAAAGCATGCAAACAAAAACTGCAGAGTGCTGCAAACTGGCAGCTACCGTGTGATGTTAGTGGTTGGCTGGAGTAGTGCTGTGGGCTGTAAAGCTTCCTGAGCACTCCCCTCTGGCCCTGCCTGCCTGGAAACACTGCTATCTTCTTACTGCTCTCAGTGAAGGGATAATTCATCTGTGTGTTTTTCTTCCTTTTTGTTGTTTTTTTTTTCTTTTTTTCTTCAACATCGCTAACCCTGCAAATTAAAAAGGGACCCATGAGTAATTAGGCTTTTCTTTTTCCTTTGTTAAGCGAATAAATGATGGTGACAGCTGAAAAATGCACGTGGTGTTTCTATGAGAGTCTCCAGACCTTGAAGGTCCCCAAGTACAGGAGGAAATGTTCTGAGATACAGATTTTCTTGGATTCCCCATAGAATATTTTTCTTGGGATTTTCAATTGTCTCTGTCTACACAGGTTATAAATCTAGTTCAGTAGAATAAAGACAAATTTTAATGGAATTTTTTGTTAAAACTAATTAAACATCTGGCTCCCTCATCACCACAAACAGACAGAAGATTAACTATAAAATGAGGGCCAACTTCAAATTTGAACAGGAGTTTTGGAATACTTAACTTGCATTCACCTTTACCAGTTATTGTGTTTTCTGGCTGTTAGAGGAAGCTACTGGCAACTTAGCTGTCCTTTGTCACTTGCAAATGGCCTGCAGAACAGACTTTACACTGGCAAGCATTCAAGGAATGGAAAATAATTGATCAAGACCACTGTCTCCAAGAGTGATTCTCATTTCCTTAATCACGTCTTCATCATCTGCAGTTTGCAGATGAATCTTGACTTAACGCATCACAGTTCTGTCAGAAACCATGCCATCTGTTATGGTAATGCTGGGAGGCACTTGACAAATTTGGATCAGACACCTTTATTTCTCTTTGATGTAGGCAAGGCCTAATTGGGTTTTGAGAGGGATCGCTGTTCCTGTGGGAAACATCTTCCCACGAGAGATGTTCAGAGCCCCTCGCCTTGTCCAGCTCTTAGTATGGACAACAAGAACCTCTTGTGCTTTGCTGCACCTCCTTGGCTGTTCCTGCTCTTTCCTCCAAAAGCCACATCTGTTACTTCTCTTTGATGCTCTTGAGCCAAAACTTGGTGTTGAGTTTCCTGTGAGGTAGGCTGAGCTGGAAATGAGTAACCTTCTTCCAACAGATGGTCCAGAGCCAGTGCTGGCCCCATCCACACTCCTCTGCTTTCACACTTCTCATCCCCCCTTGCTCCTTGGGCTGCTGATGATCTCCTGAGCCCGAATCTGATCTACATTTCCTTGTTTTAATTCCCAGCTATCACCACACTTGTCCCTTGCCCTGCTCTTGGACATCTGCAGAAGGTGCTGTTCCTCCAGAGGAAATGCCTTGGGATCACAGTTAAGTTTCTTCAGTCAGACCTTCTGTTCACCTTTTTTTTAAATTGTTCAGCATGTTCTTTTAGTATTTTCAGTCCTTTTATTCTGTCCTGATTTCAGCTGTGAAAGTCTTTCAAGTGATTTTTGGCAAGGAATCCTTGAGAGCATTGGCTCGATATTCTCCCATGTTTAATATTTTGATGTAGTTTTTTTATTTCCATTTTCTTCTTTCTTTTTCTCTCTTGGCTTTTCAACCTTCATCTGTTAAAGAAACCTTTAAAACCAAAGAATATTTCTCGTCTATAATGGCATGAATAAATGAATGTGAGCTCTGTGATTAATGTGCCTTTATGTACTTTTATATAGTTTATCATCCCAGAAGGGGGGAAAAGTGCTTTGTACTTATTTTCTGGAGAGCGTGCAGGGAGCTTGAGACAGCGTCCAGTATTTAGGGAGAAGGCAACAGAAACAAAAGAATGAGGATGCTCTGAATGCAGAAGATAGTTTTTCAAAAAGAAAAATCCTTCAGTGAGCCCAGGGCTTGTGCAGGGCAGAGGGTTTTTCCCTCTCTCATTTGACAGACCTGCCATAAGTTGTGACTGCAAGTTGGGATGTAATTCCTGCTGCTGCACTACCTGCATTGCTTGGTCCCACTGTGTTGGTGTGTGATAGCAGTGATGTCTGCAGTCATTTTGGTATAGAAGGGAGGCAGGGAATTACTCTGGGAGTAATTTTCCTGCCCCTTGGAAGCACCAAGAGGATGCTCTGAGGGCATGAGGAGTGTCTCCTCCCATGACAGTTCATCTGCCCCAAGTGCTTAGGCTGGCACTCGCCCTTCAAAGGGCTGAGATCTGTGAACAAGCAAAAACAAAACAGAAAGTGGCGCTTTGACACTGATAGAAACCAATAATGTGGTACCAAATCAGAGCAGATCCAAATCCTGAAAAAAGAGCTGGAGCCAAGATCAATGTTTCTGACGTTCAGCTGCTTTTAGCACAGAAATCACATAAGATATTCACTTAGTAGGAGGAAAGAAGGTTAAAATGGTCAGCTGAGGGAACAATTAGGCAATCTTCACCTTTTTTTTTTCTTTTTTTTTTTTGGTATTAAACAAAAGCAAATTAAATTTTCTGGCTGTGCAGGCTCTTTTCCATTGTTTGTGCCTGAGTGAGGGTGTGGGATCAGATGTCTCCAGTTTGGAGAGCCTCCCTGTGCCCAGGGCAGGCAGAAGGGAGCAGCAGCAGGGGATGGTGAGGTGCTCATGGTAGGGAACCTCAGGCAGGAAGGATGAGGCTGCCTTGGAGCCTCAGACCACAAGGCTCCTTCATCTTTAGGTGTTGCTGTTATTTGTCCACAGAGGGTATTTCAAGCTGCTTGGGGCAGGGGGGAACTGGATCTGTCCCTACAACAAGCACTGTGCTTAGAGGAGGAGATGGAAGTGTAATCTCTTAATTAGTTTGTTCCTCTGCTGTAGAAATGCCTCCCACTTTTCAGGCTTGGCGTCTGTACTGCACAGGTGAGCTAGGCATGAATTATAGATGTGAGCACCAAAAACCAGTGCAATTCACTGAGCTCTGGCTGTAGAACCTCTTGAAACTGGATGGATTTTCCCCCTCCTCTCCACCTCCCCCTATTAAATCTAAGCTGTTATGACATTTCAAAAGACTTTTAAATAAGGCATGGTGTGGTATATTTTGCATTGCTTGTTATCCTCAGGGGTGGTGTAGCTTTTATACTCATTTCCTTGGCGTTGTCTGTGATGGATAGAACTGCCTTTGTCTCAGTGAGGTCTTTGAATCCAGCAAGCCTTGACATCTAATGCTATCTGAATAATCAACAGAAGCAAATAACGAGGTGCCAGCGTTGAGAGGAAAATTCCTGCAGCTTAATGTCCCAGTGCAGAGCATGGTGTACCAGCTTTGTAACCTGCTAATTTAATAACGGAGCCAACCGAGCTGGACACATAAAGCATCTTCCAGTGTGCCTAGAAATTAACCTTTAAAAGCCAGTTGACTTTGTGGCTCAAAGACTGTGATTTTAGGCCTGTGGGTTTTCAGTAAGATTTAAAGGTTTTGGGTTAATTAGGTGGAGTGGAGCTGGATGAACCTGGTTTGCCTGTGAACACTCAGGTGGTGTTTTTGGATTATTTTCCATTGGTTTGTTTGTTTTCAAGGGCTGTTGAGCCCAGTGCCCAGCAACACAAATCAGTCTGGATCCCTGATAAACTTCCTGTTGTCTTAGTGTCTGCAACCGTGAGCACCCAGAAAGGCACAGAGTAATGCATGGCAACAGGCACATCTCTGCTTTAATAAAATCCTGCTGTTTTGCCTAACAGCACTTGTGAGCTTCAAGTTGAAGCTTACCCAGTTTCAAGTTGAAGCTTACCCAGCTGCATAGATCCTCGGTTTTAATTTTTTTTTTCCTTCATAAAAACCAACTTTTAAAAGAGCTGTAAAATATTTCCAGTCCCCTTTCCAGTGCAGTATTCAAACACAGCAGCTGGATAAATATTTTGGCACCTTCAGGGGAGAAAAGAAACGTGGGGATCAGTAACAAGTAAGGACAGCCTTTCAGCCTCTCTCTTTCTGGGCATTTGGTGAAAGCCAGGCCAAGTTTTGTGCTGGTTTCTTTACTGAAGGTCCCAGCAGCTCCCTTGCTCCATCTCTATCCTGCTGTGAGTGTGCACCATGTAACAGGATTTGCATTTGCTGTTTGTAGTCATGGAGCCAAATCCAGCTTGATCTGAACAATTTTCTGGGTTTTCCATCTGTTTGAAATTCTGATGCACACTGACATGTCACTTGTACTAGGGGCTGCAGATGCAGGACAGAAGAAAACTCCTCTAAATTGGTTGGACGCAGGTGAATGATCTCATTATGCTTGTGTAGGTGTCCTTATTTCTTTTGGGCTTCTAACATTTAAATTAACGTGTGACAACATTAACTCTAATATTGATTGCTGCCAAGTGTGATAACCACTAGTACAATCTCCAGTTGTTTTTCACTATTTTCTTCTGCTGTGCTCTTCTATTGGCAACTAACCTCTTTTAGGCTACATATAAAAACATCCTTCTTCAAAACAATGTGTTTCCTTTGGAGGCATTTCAGACACATTTAAGAACAAACTTGCTCCAGTGACTTATTGCAAGCCCAGAGGAGATCTCTAACATTGCAGCATCTTTTCTCTCTCTCTTTAGCAGCTGTTTTCTCCCTTTTTCTCCCTGTGAAAGGCAACCTTTGTGAGACAGGCCCTCATGGGAGCTCTGTTGTGTGATTAACCCTCCCACCACCATGGACAGCTTATGCCCAGAATGTTTCTAAAGCTCTCCCACGCCCTAGGCTGCCTTTTGCAGCCCCACACCAGCTCATTCATGTTTTGCTACCTGCTCCCAGGTATCTGGGTCACCCCCTCGGTTTAGGTCTAGAGTTGCTCCATCAGATCCAGGGGATTGGCTCCTTTGGGCAGCCAAAAACCTGGTGCCAGGCCAACCATAAAATGTAAAACACTGGCTGTGCATGAGGGGCTTGTGACTCTCCCTGCCTCCTGGGCTGTGTTGTGCTAAATGCTCCTGAAAGGTGGGAACATCTTGCAAAATTCTGAGAAGCAGTGCTAGATGCTGCAATCCCCTCCAGAAGTGCCTGGGAGATTAAGAATCCTAAAGTCCACTAAGAATTGTCCCTGCCCCTGTTGTTTTTAGAAACGGGATGCAAGGCTCATAACTGCTATTAAACATCACCCTGTAATCACCTGTTCAGAGTCCAGGGTTTGCTGGAGGAATAATTGTTTTGGCTTTGTTAACAAACGCTGCCGGCACCGTTCCTGTCTGGGGGAGAGTGCTCCTGGGAAAAGTGGTGATTTTTGGATGCTGGGTCCCCACGTGCTCCATGGTGTCCTACTGACATGAGGAGAGTGTGAAAGGCCACCTGATGGGTCCAGGGATGCTGCTGGCTGCAGTAAAGGTGGGACTGTGAAGAGAGCTGAGCCTCTGCTGATCAGGTTAGCTGAAAATAGGTGAGGATGCTATAAAGACAAGTTTAATCACATTGAGAAAAGTGGTAATAACCTAGTTTTGGGCATGCTCTGGGATCCTTTTCAGTTTTTTTCTGCAGTTACTGCCTTATGAGAAAAAGAATGGGGGAGAGAAAAACAGATGTCCCAGATACAGCAGGCATTTCTGATAACTTGACTCCTAAAATAATCTTGCTTTATAGAAATTGATTTTGTTCTTTTTCTTTTACAAAGAACAACAGAGAGAAGGAGTTCATGTTTCCTCAAATCTTCTCTAAAGGAACAGTACTATATAAATCAAACTCTGGTTCAGGAGGTTTATTTTATTTTTAATCTTTAATATTTAATTTAAGCCATCAGTTTGGACTGACATCTATTTGTCTCGAAAGAGCATAGGTTTTTTTATTTTCTATGAGAGAGTGGTATTTTCCCTTCTAATAGACCCTTTATATCATGCTAGGGAAAGAGGAAGAAGCTACAATATTCCCCCAAGCAGTATCACACTCATGACACCTTGTTTTCTCTGCTATAGATTCTGACTAAAATAAGGTCCTTCAAGTTTTTTTCCTCCTCCTGAAGCCCTGGCACGTTGGGAGGATTTAGAATCCAGAATAAAAGCAAGGGCTGGGATGTGTGCAGCTGCCTTTGCTGCCGTATTTCCCAACTCTTGGTGACCACTGCATCTGTTGGAGCCATCACTGACCAGTGCCCCAGTTGGGGTTTCTGAGTTGATGCTTTGATAAAGGAGGGAGGATTGTGGATCCTGAGGTCCTGGGAACCCCTGTGCCCCTGTCATGCAGCATCCATCTGTTTCAGAGAGAAAGTTCCCAGGGCCAGAAGAACTTCTGAGCAAATTCTCTATTAATTTTTTTCTTCTGATGGTTTTCTTTATGTAAAAGAAAACATGCTTTAGGATCCAGCAGTAGGTATTAAAATGAATGTGTTTCTCTTCCAGGAGTTTGTTCAATGTGCAAATAAAAATCAGCCTTCATGCACGAAAGTCTGGAAGGTTTCAATTTAAAATTCATTGGGTTTTCAAGAGAAGAGTGTGGGGCTTTTCTCTGCATGTGTAGTAATGAATTGAGAAAAATCCTCATCTGCATGAAACATCAGAGAGCAAATGCCAATTATGGATTCATAGACTAGCAAAAAATGTTATTCTTGATTTATCCTTGTGATAAGATTTATAAAGCACAGTGATAGTCTATGCTAAAAAGAATGAGTCCAGTTGGTATAAATAAAACCAATAAATTTGATGGTAAAAGTGATAATATCAGCCCACAACGTGTTCTGAACTGTATCAGGCAACACACAAATTGGTAGTCAATGTCCAGAGGAGAGGACTGCATTTCCTATTTGCACTTGAGGGATATATGAGCTCATTTGGGTCTGCAGGAGAGTTCTCATGTGTGACTCAGAGGAAGAGCAATGAGAATGACTGCCCCACTCATTGAAATACCAGTTTATACTGAAGTCTCCACTTCTGAATTTGACTCGTTCATTGCAGGATGGGTTGGCACTTTCCAATGTGATATGCAAGGACTCAAAGACACATCTCAGAAGCTCTCCATCTAATTTTATTGCAGACTGCAACAAAATGAAAGAGCAAAGTCCCACATTAGCTGTGTGTCATCAGAGCAGCTCTGCTGCGATAATGTAAAAACACTCCAGAAGATGATGTGCTTGCCCCGAGAAAAAGCTGCTCAGAGATGCTAAAATGTTTTACCTGATGGAGAAGGGCCATCCAAGCAGTGAGTGTGAATGTGCTGCACTGAAAGCTTCAGCCTGACAAAATGCCTTCCTGGGGTGCTGTGCCTCAGTACAGGGAGGGAGGTCACAGCCAGGGCTTGAGCAAGGTGCTACAGAGCTGGGAAAACTGCCCCTGGCATCTGTGGAGATCTGCCAGTGATAGCCATGATTTTTGCATCTCTTGTAAGGCCTAGAGCAGGATAACTTGACTGAAAAAGAATGATCAAAGTATTGATGAGTTGTGGCATTGACTTTCTGTGCCTCAATTTCCCACACAGTGTTCAGTGTCATGGTATGTGATGATTAGGCATGGTATTTTTTTAAGTTAGTAATGGTACTGTATAAGTATGGTTATGATGATGGTTATTTCCTGTGATTTAAAAGCCTGCTCTGTCACTAGCAAAAGGACTAAGCATTGTGGTTTCTGATCCCCATTAACGCTAAAAACCCCATTATTCTGAGCTCTCCTCTGTATGAATCTGTCCTGGCTGTCAGCAGAGGCACAGGGCAGCAATCAGAAGGTTGCTCCTGCAGGGATAGACAGCCCCAGGTGTTTATGAGCACATTGAGAGGTTTTGGATGCATCTGTACCACTTCCCTGCCAGGGTACAGGGCAGGAGCTCCATGATCCTCCTGGCCACTGGCCTGTGAGCAGGAAAACACAGCTGTGGTGAAAACCCCACTATTCAAAAAACTGGAAGTATGAAACTCTTGGAGACTCTGAGGATGGTGTGGGCTGAAGGAAGGCTTGGTATCAATTAGTAGACCTGGTATGTGCTCGGTGTGAGAACCTAGACCTCAGAGGATGGTCTGGGAACAGCATGCTGTCATCCCACGTAAATGGGCCATACAAACCTGCTCAGCAACAGAGCAAGGCTGTGGGGAGAGAGGGAGAGCTTATTCTCCTTTCCTGTGTGGCTATTCCAAAAACTCACGTTTCTGAAGAAGTTTTTTTTAGTCCATCAATTTACATTTATTTGTTCTCGTGCCAATATTCTCTCTCAGCTGAAATAGCTCTTCTCTCTCCCCTGTGTTTACCCCCTTGATGTATTTATAGAAAATAATCACAGCCCCTCTCAGACTGCGTTTTGCAAAGCTAAATGGAGCAGCTTTTCCACTTCCCTCGTACACCACTGGCTCATCCCTTTTGCTTCTTGCCCTGAGCTGGGCACTGCTGAGCACAGGAGATCCTGCGGGGCAGGGTGTTCCCAGCGAGATCCTCATCCTTCCCGACGGTCTGTGCCCTGTAAGTGTGTCAACACCCTTCCCCGTAGCTGTGTGCAGAGCTACTCATCCCCTTCCCTTTGATTTTGTATGGCCACAGCCTGTCAAATGCCCATAAGCATCCTGTGCTAGACAAACGCTTTGCTTTTCCCCTTCCTCCCCACTGATAAGCTCCCAGGTGCTCACAGATATTCTCTCTGCTCCTTCAGTACAGAATCATAAATGATTTTTTTGTGCTTGACCCATTCCTCAGCCTCTCCTTCTCTGCAATTTCTCTAAGAATGCTTCCAGCTCTCTGTATAATGCCACTGAAGGCATTAGTGCCTTTCTGCTCTGCCTACAGATAATTAATGAAAATAGTAGCGGAAATGGGTCCCAGACACAGAGGAATTCCTCTAATAACCTCTTCCAGCCTGCTCATCCTCCTCTTGAAATGGCATGTCAGGATCTCTCCTACTTGGTAGGTGGAGAAGTAGTTAGTAGATGTGAATTAATCCAAATAATTTCCAGTGAACTTAATTTTACATGTCAGCTGTTTTGCTGAAGTCCTGATAGGTTATATGTGCTGCTTTAAAAAATGAGGATTTTTATCAGAGAAAGATAATGGTGTCCCTGGGTGTGATTTATCTTGGTGCATTCTCTCCTGCCACCATTTGCTTCCAGAGCCCTTTTCTTCAACGTGTATTAAAAAGCCTTGCTTGCTTGTGAAATCAGACTGAAGAACTCATAGCTGCCCAGATTGCTTGTCTGCACTCTTAGAAAAATTGGAATATCATATTTTCTCATTCTATCTGATTGCACAGATTTATTAAATAAATCCTTGCCTTGTAGCTATCTTACATCCAGATTTTCAAACCAGTGCAGGGAGGATGATGGTTCTTTCTTTGATGAAATCTATTGAAAACAGACCAGTAAATGAATCCAAGTCACCATGCATTTAATAACAAATGCAGGCAAATAAAACATCCTTAGGGACTCTCATTTTTCAAGCTCTGTATAGGTAGCCTGGCTTCAGGCTGCAGCACTGTGTCTCAGTGCATTTAAACACCCTGTCACCTGCAAAGAGCAGTAGTTCAGATACACAAAACATTTGGCAAAGAATGGCTGCAGAAAGGTTTGCAGTGAGCTCTGTTGTCACTAACAGGTTTGTCATTAAAGTGGAATATCCTGTGTGAACGCTTCAACTTTTATCATTCCTCAGCAACAGCAAGCTAACGTGGTATTAGCAGAACTAGTATGATAGATGGCTGTGTTATAATTGAATTAGTTGGGAAGCATTGACCTTTTTGATGTATAATGTCTCCGAATGTGAGCAGCAAATACAAACTAATGCTATTATGACTTTGCTGGTTGAGTTTAGTCATCAGTTGGCTTGTAATAAATAAGACATTGTATGCTCCAGTCAATGGAAAACATGTTTGCAGCTCCTGTGCTTGTATTTCTGTACTGTGTGAAATCAGCTCTGCCAGCACAGGTTACTCAGGTGTAGCTTTTGTATTACAAGCTGGACCCAAATGTGAATTCAAGTCCTCAGAGGACCTTATACTTGCTGGATAATGATAAGCCCAGCAGCTAGTGCTTGGTGTTAATTGTTTTCTCCCTTACTGTGTGGCCAGATTAGCTGACAAGGACCTGAGGAGATTTCTGCTGTTTCTGCAGCACCTCTCCTTGTCAAAATAGTTGTAGATCAATAGCTGTTACCTCCACAAGCCATAGCGAAAGTGGAGTTAGATGGGAAATGCAATTAGAAGAGAGGAAGCTATTTGCAAAGAATTCATGTGGTTTATTCTTGTTCTGTTTCTACATTTTGGTCCTTCCAGCTCCAGAGCAGAAAATGAAATTTTTCTGCTTTTTGTTCAGTTTGGGCTTGACAGAAAAATCACTATTCCTCTAACCTGGGACATTTTATTAGTGTTTATCTGACCATGATGAATTCACATATTGCTGCTTGCCACTGGAGACAAAATAAATGATCTCCGGTGGACAGGGTGCGTGGGGTACTGATGGATGTCTGATCTGCTTCTTCCAGTGCAGCCTAGGTCAGGCAACCTTGTCTTGAAAAACACTTGTTTCATGCAAAGTGAACTGACAAGTCTCAGCCTGCATTTTGACACCTCCAAAATGCCATGTCCTTGGTGCAGGAAGGTTGCCCACAACCCCTTGTGCCTATGTGTACGTGCAGCTAATTCCTGGTGGCTTTGGTTTTCTCCACCTCACTCCCAGTTTTGTGCAGTTTTCAGGTACTTTCTTGCACACAAGAATTTCCAAGCCCCTTTCCAGGTCTGAGACTCAGCCACAGCCTAAGAGCTCACAGCTATAGCAGCTTTCTCATAGTTCCTATTGATTGAGGTAAAAGTATAAACGTTGCATTCTTCCAGTTTGTGCGTCTGTCTCTTGCCTCAGGCTCTTTCTTTTCCTCTGTGGGATCAATTACCTTTTTATCCTTGGATGCAGCCTGGCATGCCCTGCTGGAGCACAGAAGCAGGGCCACTGCTACGACAGTTTGGAACAGAGGAGCCCCTCCAGTGCAAGACCTTGTCACCAGGAGGGTCAGCAGCAGGCATTTTGGGGAGCAATGCAGAAATGCATAGTCATGGCTTAATTTTCGTGTAAGGAAACAACATATATTAGTGCCTCCAGAGTGAGGTTAGGCTGAGCCACAAAAGAGCAAAACCAGACCGACCAGTTACCAGAAGAAATTAAATTTGTCTCATCACTGCTTTTGTGCATCTGTGCCCCAGTCTCTATTTTCAGGCACCCCCCAAAACCTATGTATGGTTTTTTGGTGCTTATCACTCCAAGTCTAGATAGTATCATTGTCTGCAAGAGACTTGAAAAAGCTTTTTATCTGTTAACCATTGGAAAAGGTCTCCTATGCCACTTTTTCTGGCTCTTTGCATTTGTGTTGCAATGAAGATATTTAAAAAATTGTCTTGCAAATTTAGGAGCAAGTTCTTACTGGGCTTGATGGAAATGTTCACTTGTGGCAAGGGGAGAAACCATCTCAAAAAGCATTTATTCCAGCTCAGATAGGGGTGAGAGGGCAAAGCAGTGTGAGCTGTTCCCTCTCTATGCATGGAGGTGGGAGGCAACAGCTGCATTTCCATCCTTCCCAGCTTCAGCTGGGAGCTGAAAAGAGGGGGCCTGGCATGGCTGCCTGTGAGTGTAGCTCACAGGGCACGTACATCCTTGACCTTGGTACTTACTGCCCAGAAGCTGGCACCAGGAATCAGGCTTGACTGGTTCTTGGTGCCTTCTTGCGCTGAGCAAACCTGTTCAGCTCCAGCCTGGCTGTGAATAGGCACAGCTTCTTGGCACGAGGCATTCCCTGGGAGGCTGCTCCTTGGACTTGTCTGTGTACCTCTGGGCAAGACTTTCCCCAGTCCTCATGGATTTGATGCATGCAAGCAGGTCAGGTATGACACACCTCATGGGTCCTCTCTGGTACAGAGCAGAAGAGCAATTCCTTTAAGCATTCTATCTCTCCCATGAGCAAAAGAAATTATGTCAAAACTGCCATGTAAAATGTGGTTCTACACGGTCCCCACTGATAAAGCAATTATGGAAGAGCTGGGCTGCAGTGTGCTTATAATCCCCCAGATATCACAGGGGAAGAGTAAGGACTTAGAATAACTCACACAGGGAGCAAACCTAATAAAATGCAATACAGATACAGAAGGAAGAGAGATTCTTTTTCTCTATGACCTGCCCATGGTCAATGGGAGAAAAGATTAAATGCTAGTAAGGTTTCAGCCTATTTGTTGTGGTTCAAGAGCCTTGCACAGGATGTGTCACAAACAGTTCACTGTCTCCATAATATAATTTGAGTTACTGTGATCCATATGGGTCATTCATCTGCTGTTTTTCCCATCATGGAGAAGCATGACTTTTTGGCTTATAAAGACATCTTGTTATGATGCATCTTATTATATTGAGCAATACCTCCTGTGAATGAGCCAGAGTGAGAGGAAAGGAATACAAGGGGATGGGAATACATGAAGACACTGTTCCCTTGCTCTGCAGTGGCAGTCAGATGGTGTCACACTGCCTGCTCTGGCCTTACCAGCTACTGGAGAAATCCCAGAGCTGCTGAGATCAATATGCTTTTTGCTGACAATTTCAGATGAAGAGAGTAATTTAACCCCACCAAGCCAATGACCTGATGTGTGCTGCTGCCTGGATCTTTGGATTGCAGACAGTGAATTTTGCACCACACTGAGGTACAAAAGTGGCCCAGAGAAGCCAGCAAGGAATGATTTTTTCCACAGATATGTTCTGAACTATTCTTCACTCTGGGAGCACAAAAACATGCATGGCCTCGTAGGATTTTAAGGCAGACAAATTCAGCTCAGAGGTATGGATACTAGGAGCAGAGGGAACAATTTAGAGATTTGAGCTGAAATATGTGAAAGGGCTCCTTTAGAGTTTCTGCAGATCTCCTCCCACAAGCTTTCCCTCGGTCCCCTCCCAGGGAAGCTGACCTTGGCCCCCACACCCCCACACAGCAGTGGGGCAAATTGCAAAAGTTCACTTTTTACACTCCACGTTGCATGGGCTCAGCCAGAGCCCATTGCTCCATCCCTGAAAGCTTTGGACCATCTGGTTAATACATGATCCTTATTCCCCCAGTGAAGATCCAGGAAATGGTTATAAATAAAAGCAGGGCCAAAGAAGCCAAGGTTAAGTGGAGGTGCATTCATACCCACCATCAGACAGGAACAGGCTGGACCTAGGACTGTTACCACAATGTGATATTGTTTCCTGGAGCAAAGCTAACAGAGGAGATGGGAAACTAGAGCTCAGAACAAGCAAGACAGAAATACTGAGGGAAAAAAAGGCAAAACAGTGCAACTTGTGATTCAGCTGGAGAAGGATTCCGAATTAAATCACTCCATCACAGCGATGGTTGCTTTCCTCCAACCCACCTAGCAGAAGTGAGAACTTGTCCTTTCCCTCAACAATGATTTGCAAAGATTCTTTCTTCATTTTCTAGACTGCAAGGCTGGAATTAGGATGAATAGCTCAATCCCCTACGACAATTCCAGGCATTTTTCTGTGAGACAACACTGTGTCACACCTCTCTGGGGGATACAAACCTGTGAGGATGCTGGGCTAGAGATGTTGGTGCTCCCCAGCCAAGTGTCCAGACGTGTTCAAAGGTGGGGGAATATTCTGTGTTAAATACATTTTACTTTTAAACCCAAGAGGAGATTAAGCACCAGATAAACCACTGAGTGCAACGACAGTTTCTTAATTTCTTGATTTCTTCAGTGGAGACTGCTGGCTTTTCTGGAAGATACTTTTTAATCAAATGCTAACTGCTGAGATAAACACAGTGGTTATTGAGTGAAAGGCTATGGGATGCTTTATTCTGCAGACCGATGAGCTAATAGTCTCTGCTGGCCTTAAAACCTGGATGGACATTTTAAGGAGATTCTATAAAAAGGCCATCCCGATAAATAATTACTCAGGGCAGTAAAAGCTAAGGCATTTGTGAATTCCTTGGTGACCACAAGAAATTTGAAGACTGTTTAGTATATTACTAAATGCCAGTGAGCACAATCAGCCATCCATCGATTCGACTGGAGAGTCTCCTCTGGCTTCAGTGGGCATTTGGTCAGGTCCTGCCTGTGGAAATGGTGTGAGGGCTAAAGCCAGTGGGGAGGCAGAGCTGTGCCACCCTCCATCACAGAGCATTGCTGGGCGAGGGAGATCTTCCTTCAGGTTTGGACTCTCTTGGGAAGGTTATTTTCATTTTCCTTTCAAAAACATTAATGGGCTTGGGGACTTGGGGATGAGCCAGTAACCAACAGAGAAAGAGATTGCATAGAAAATTCACCGGAACGTGCAAGAAATCAGCGCACAGCTTGGGAGAACCTTCGCCTCTCTGGCACTCGGTATGGAAGGTAACGCCTTCCCAAGAGCTCACACAGAACAAATATGTCTCCAGCCCTGACCTGAGCTCCTCCACAGCCTGCTGTGGAGCTGTGCTCGAGGGAGCCTTGCGAAGGAGCAGGTGGTGACCTGTCACACCTGCTGCTGCTGCTGTCACCTGTGAGATGGAGAGGAAACGATGCCCGAAGAGCCAGAGCGATGGCTGGGCTCAGGTGAACGTGGGCCACAGTGACTCCATCTGCCCTTCTCTGGTCTTAAAATTGAAACATGGTTTATGGGGAAAAGGAGGTTTTTATTTTGGTATTTATTTTAGGATCTTGGGGTACACCACTTCATCCAGGTGGAATGCTTTGAAAAAATGCATGTGCTACTTTTACGCTGAAATACACCCAATTATAGGCTTTGTAAAATCAACATATTTATCAAAGATTTTTCAGTGAGAGGCACAAGTGAACTCTGTTCTGAGGAACTTTCTCTCCTCCATGGGCTTATCTTAGTTTACAAAAATATGTTTTGGAGAGGACCTTGGTGTCTGGGGTTTTTAGACTGTTTGGTTTCTTGGTTTAATGGTACAGTGGGTTTCAGTGGAGTTATCAGACTTGGAAAATTACAGGTATGTAGGCTAAAAGCTCTAAGAATACATAAAACTATAAAAGAGTATGTAAGAGGAGTATAAAAGAAAAAGCAAAAAATCATTCTGGCATCACCAGCACTTGCACCCTCCTGGAGGCTGCACTTGAAAAGCAACCCCTTGATTATCTTTTCCCTCACTTTGACCTAAAATGTACTTTTGTGCATGTTCACTCCAGAAGGGGAGCTTGCATGTACCATGGCCTGAATCTTACCCCTTCTGCTCGTGGTTAGCAGTGCATTCACAAAGACCCAAACTGGGAAGTGAAGGGTGATTTATAAAAGTATTGGTCATGAATATGAATAATAAAATTGCTCAGGTTTTGAGTTTAAGTTGGTTAAACAAACTTAAATGTAACATTTCTTCTCTCTGATGGATTAGCTCATGGCCACTTTATTCATCAGTGTTTTTCTATGTGGTTTTAAATTGCACTTTACAAATGCTCAAACATGGAGTATGGGGAGATGTATATTTTTCACAGATGTTTGTCCCAGAGAAAGCCAGTTGTTCCCATGCCCACTGAAAAGAAATTCAATATAGAAGAGAGAAACTCATTAAAAAATTTAGACCAATATTCACAAAAATATTTTATCTTATCCACCCTCTTCACAGTTACTGTTCTTTTTGTTTGTAAATACATCAGGGGAAAAATATCACTTCTGCCCTAGAACTGCTGTCAAGTTGTACTGCTTTGAAGAATTTGGCATATTCTCCAGTCAGCACATCTGGCATGGGTGGATGCTCTTCAACACACTGACTTTTTTTTTTCTTTTTTTTTGTTGTTTTTTTTTTACATTTCAAGTGATCCTGTGCCAAAGCCCGTTTAGCTGAACAAGAAGTTTGCCCATTATCAATCACTTGCTGATAACTGCTGCCAGCTCCAAGATGCATCTTTCCAGGCACAGCCTGTGTGCATGCTGGCTGCAGGAGTCAGCTTCAGCAATATTGAGACCCTGCTGAGATTTCAGAGGAAGTGCAAATACAGAGTACTTGATAAAAATAGCAATCTGCAGGCTTCGTATTGCTAAGTGCTCTTTAACGATGCAGAAAGTTTTAGTATTTGTCTTTAAGCTGGAAGAGGATTCAATGTTTCACCCAGACCGTGACAGAGAGGAAGAAATCACTGCCCTGGGTTGTCTGGCTCTTCCTCCAGAGGTTGCCTTGCTCTCCCAAATCCTGGTTAAAGACTTCAGGGAGCACAGGAAGCTCAGAGAGACTTGTCTGTTTGGAGTGTAACTAACTGTACTCCCAGCACAGGCTATGCTTTGGGCTTTAGATTTTCCCTTTCTCTTAAAAGCATCCCAGAAGAGATTAAGGACTTGCTACTGGAACACTGGAAAATATAAACTAGTCTCTGCACTAAAGGTGATATTGGCAAAGGGCTGTTTTTCTCTACACTTTAATGCCATTAGAATGCTGCTAGCTGTTTAACAAATGCCTGTGCTGAAGAATGTGCTAGGTAAGGTCGTGTCCCAGTTAAAATGAAATTTGTTTTCTTTTGCCTCTTAGGAAAAGTGATTCACCAGGAGAAGGTTTGGGGGTTCCTTAGAGCAACTCAAACACCAAGTTGACTGAGGGGTTTTTGGTCTTGCTTTTCTCATGGCACAGATTTGCCCAGAGGTTTCAATGCAGAAGGTGAAGAAAAGCCTTGCTGTGTAAAGACCTGTTAGTGCTTTAAAATGAGCCCTTGGGGTAGTGCCTTTGCTGTCACTGCAAGCAGTTTGGTTTGAAGTTATAAACCCTTGTATGGGTCTCTGCAAGGAGGAGCATGTGCCAGCTGTGTGGTGCTACAGCCACTGGCATGAGAAAAGGCGAAGTGAGAGCCCTGAGCCCAGGCTTGCTGATGTTTATGCTGGCTCATTGGATGCACACTGCTCTAGAGGGGTTGCAACAGAGAAGAAATTTTGCAGGAGACTGTGGGTGAGACAAGAGTGTAAAAAACCTGCCCCTCCATGGGGAGTTATTCACATGGAAAGGGGGCAAAAAAGTTTCAGAGAAATATCTACTGAGTGTTGCAGCAATTAAAACCAGATTTTCTTTCCTAGACCTTACCCTTAGCATTAATTTCCCCTTCTGCATTGATCAGCTTCAGTATTTCCAGCCCTGTGGACCTATTCCTGTGCACAAATAAAAGACATCACTGCTACTGTGAGAGAGGACAGTGGCAATGTGTTCATTTTTGTGTAGTTAGAATCAGCATCATGTAAGAATAAGGAACATGCTCTGGCCCTGACAACCAAATTGGGCTGAAATATCTTTATATTAGGGCTGTGCTACACAGTGGGAAGAGACTGTGAGGAACTGAGTGCCATTTCTGCAGCACTGTGATGCCAATCGACCTGGGAAAGCTGGGAGTGCTCAGTCCTGGACAGCCCTGGCTCTAGGAGACATCTACAGCCCATGGGTCACCTATTTAATTTGGAAGGAGTTACTGAAGCAGAGAGAAAAGAAGATGGGAGGCCTGGAGGGAAGGTGGAGCCAGACAAGGTAAATGTGCTAGTTGCTGAAGGAAAGAGGAGATGAAAGCGAAAAGAAGAGTGAAGAACAAAGCAGAAATGTCACAGAAAGGTGGGGAGGGGAGACAGGAGTTGATGGTGCCAAAATTAGATGGAGAACTGGGATAGGGAGAGCTGATCTGGTGCTCTCCTCTTGGATGAAATTCCCACTGAAGCTTCTATCAAATGTGGCCTGGGGAGGGAGGAGAACTGGAATCCAGACTGGAAAGCAAGGGAAAAGGGAGGGGTGGTGGCAGGTGCCGCTGCAGACCTGGAGCACCCCAAAAGGGTTTCCCCAGCCCCAAGGGGAGCCAGCCCTGCTGCCCTCGGGACACACCACCCAGTGTAAAATTGATGTCTTGTGTTTATGGATCTGCACCGTGTTTAACTGTTTCAAACCAATTTTTACAGGTGATTCCTAATTATATGCTGCTAGTCACAGCCCACAAAAAGTTAATGAAACCCTTGTCATCAATTAAATGTAATTTCTGCATGCTGAGGCAGAAGCAAGGAAGGTAAAAGATTAAGTCACCACATTTTTCTCTGGGTCCAGCAATGGGAGCCATCTCTGGAAACCTCCTGCAACCTCAGCTAAACCAAGTAAGATCAGCTAGACCTGAACCAGGGGTAAGAAAGGGTTCTATTTATTCTCTGGTGTGTGCAGCTCTGAAGGGTAGAGAGAGCTCTTCTCACTATTCTGGTGACCTGAAAGCATGTATTCTAGGAAGTGGTGTAGGGCTGAAATCATCCAGCCATGAAGTTTGCATGTAAATGGATAGTTATAGAATAAAAAAATCTGACAAAAGAATGGAAAATGGGGCCCAGGGACATTGCCTCTTTCAATGCTCTTAAGTAGCGGTAAGAATAATGTAGTATAAACACATTTTTATTCCATTTGTAAGGATGTATGTTTACCTTCTCCTCTTGTATTAGGTGCTATGTGTGTTAAGCGTCTTTACAGATATTATGTATAGGCTGAATCACAGTATTCTTCAAAGTCAGTGGAAGAACTTGCACATCAGTGGATTTCATACAAAAACCCCCTCCAGACCCCTTGTTTCTCCCAGGAACAGAGCAGAGAGCTCTGTTCCCAAGTTTGTAAGAATAAGTAAAACCACATAGTTTCAGGCCAGTTTGTCCATAGTGGTCTGATGGCCATGGTGTGCTTGTGCATACAGCCCTGGGAATTAATTCACCTAGGAAAGGAAAGCTGCTAGTCCGCTCCCCAGACAGTGCTAGCGAGAGGAGAAGCGGAGCCTTTGACATCTTACTGCTTTATTTCACCCAGCAACACCTCTATTAAAAACTCTCTGCAGTACTTCTGCGTGGCGTGGCGAGCCAGCCAGCAGCAGGGGAAGAGGCAGCGTTCTGATTGAGGTAAGACCTTGCCTGCCCAGACGGAGAGCGTGCGTGTCCTGGTGCTGCACGCTCACCACAGCACCCCTGGGGTGGGGACTGCCACAGCGTGCAGCCCACCCAGCCCCTTCCCACCCTGCCAGACCCCATCCCTGCAGGACCACCTGCCTGAGGGGGGTCCTGTGGGCAGCTGTGCAGTACAGAGACTGTGCAGGGGTGGCTTTGGTGCCCCGAGGGCAGTGGGCATGCAGGGTGGGCACTGGGGTATCGTCATGGAATCATAGAATAGTTTAGGTTGGGAAAGACCTCTAAGATCATCAAGTCCAACTGTTAACTCAGTACAGCCAAGTCTACCACGAAACCGTGTTTCCAAGTGCCACATCTACATGTCTTTTAAGTATCTCCAGGGATGGTGACTCCACCGCTTCCCTGGGCAGTGTGTTCCAGCCTTCACCTTCCAGTGAAGAAGTATTTCCTGATAACCAACCTCAACCACCCCTGGTGCAAGGTGGGGTCGTTTCCTCTTGCCCTATCGCTTGTTACCTGAGAGGAGAGACCGACCCCCGCCTGGCCACCACCTCCTTTCAGGCAATTGTGAAGAGCGATAGTAACCCTTGACTCGCCTTTTCTCCAGGCTGAGCAGCCCCAGCTCCCTCAGCCGCTCCTCCTCAGACGGGTGCTCTCCATGTCCCCGCCTGGAAGCGGCTCCTTTCCCGCTGGACACCCCTTTCCTGCCCGCTTTTGCGCCAGGCGCCGTCCCCTGCCCGGACAGCGGGGCTGGCGCTGCGGGGGGAGCCGGGCGCTGTCCCCCGCCCCGAGGAGCGCCGGGACTCACACTAATAATAGGAAATAATCAGGATAACGGTTTAGGGAAGCGGAGTCTCGGCCCCGCCGCGCCCCGTCCCTGCGGACCCGGAGCCGCCGCTGCCGCA
>VZTN01023031.1:289308-430106 GCA_013400515.1 Erpornis zantholeuca
GAGGCAGGCGGAGCCCGCAGGTGAGCGAGCCCCAGGGGCGGGAGGGGGGCGCGGAGGGGTGGGCTGGGGGAAAGGGGCGCCGAGGACAAGCGACCCCCGCTCTCCAGCCCGAGGGATGCTTTGGGCACCGGCGCTGCCGGGGAGTGGGTTCAGCACCGGTTCACCATGCCGGGCTGGGAGAAGGAGAAGTAAGTGCAGGTAAAAGACATCTCAGCCCCTATGGTCTCCACTGGTGCCCCGGGGTCCTGCCTCTTTGTCAAGCTCTCTGGGAAAGGGGGTACTCCAAAATCTCGAAACTCCGTCTGGGAGTTTGGCAGCTCCGCTTCAGTCCTGCACAGCTGGGTCTGCCCGAGGGGAGCAAGTGGGTGATCTCTGGGCTGAGCCCCAGGGCCCCCAAGCAGGGAGTCTGAAGGGATGGGGATCAGGGAAGCTGGACCCACCAGGGTGGTGAGGGACCAGTCAGGTCCGGGGTGGCAGTGAGATTGTTATAGGTTTGCTTTGCAAAAATCCAGGTTGCCCACAGATGGGATAAATGGCTCACATTTAATTCAATTAGACTTTTCTGTTTAATTGATTCTGTCTGTCTGTCAGCATTTTCAATGGTGTCTCCTTATACAAAGATTTCCCGTAAAAATGTGGCTTGGATGTGCTCTAATAATGCATTGGGAGGACAGCATTTGTGTGTGTCTGTATGGGCCAAGAGTTGGCAAAGAATAACAAAGAGTATATGATGCAGTAATAATTCAAGTAATTTATTTCACAGTTTTAGAATGATTGTTTGCACTTCACCCAGATCATAGAGATACCTTAACCTGGATTGCATAACTGAACCATAATAACTGATTATTATGAAAATAATCAGCCTAATGTTAGTGTGCAAGAAAAACCAATGGCAAACCCTGTTCAACTTGAGCCCTGGCATGGCTGTGAAGGTGCACTGCTTTTATCTACAAGTTCCCTATTAATTTACGCACCCAGATCCTTTAAAAACTGCTGAATTCTGGAGCGCTGGGGAAGCTGAAGTGTTGTGCAGTCTTTTTACAGCAGAGCCTGCCTCTGTTAAGGAGCTGGGTTTGTAAAGCGCGGTTTTCTAGGGTTCATTCACACAAGATGAGAGTCAGAAAACACCAACTTCTTCCAGTTCTGTTCCCAGCGACCCCCGGTGAACCTCGGAGGAGGTCGGCAGTGGGATGCCCAGGAGGGTGCAGAGTGTGCATCGTTCCCATGCACAACAGCAGCGAGAGCGGGTGCACAGGCACTGAGAGCTCCCAGCATGCAGGTGTTCCTTCCCTTCGGCTCTGAAAGAGTGAATAAAATCCACCCCAGCAAGGCAGGGAACCAGCCCCCACCTCCTGCCTGCCCCAGGCACTGAGCCCACCCTGTTCCTGCACAGCCAAGGAGAAAGTCTGGAGGAAACAGCCTCTGTCAGACTGGTCAGGAGGAGTTTTCTCTTCAATGAAAGGTGGAGAGGAGCAGTTGCCATTGCAGGGCTCCAAAGTGAGTGTTTTAGTTTTCTTTTTAATGAGCAGCAGAAGGCTGGAGGGAGGAGGAGGAGGAATAAGGTGTGCGGAAAGGGGCATTGTTTCCCTGAGTGCCAGCTCCCGTGTCTGTGTGCAGTGGAAGCCAGATGGGGCTCGAGGTCCCTGTTCCTTTATCAGAAATTTCTTAATGTTTTGACAGAGAAATTCATTTGTGAGTGTGGGAGAAAACAAAAACTGAATTCCGTCTTGATGGGTTATGTTTCATGTGAGGCAAGCACTGCCTGCCTTGTTTTATAGTATCTGGTGTTGGGGAGACAGGCTGAATGATTTATGAGCTCGAGTTAATAGTAAAACAGAATATCACTGGCTCTGTATTAATGTTCTCCTGTGCTGAAGTAGCTGGCTCTTTCTGAGGGAATTTGTGCAAGGATCACTCGCTGCCTGCTGTTGCCGTAGTGGCATTCTGGGGTGGCCCATTAGTCACCGTGGGGGGAACAAAACAAGGATGCTGTTTCCCTCTCAGCTGGCAAATCAAAGGGAGAGGGGAAATGATGACTCCAGCAGTCACATCTGTGTATTAGCTGCACCTGCTGTGGATATTGGGAAATGGGGAAAGCAAATGTCAGTGGCACAAAGAACAGGGAAGGAAATGAAGGAGGAAATAAGAGAGGAAGATAACGTGGTCGGTCTGCCAGTGGCCATGATTCAGGCTCGTGCAAGGCACCTTGCCACCCTGCAGCTGCTCAGGGAAGTCGAGTGGTGGGACTGTCTCTTGAATCCTCTGCTAAGGTTTATCTGCCCCAATGTGTGCTGCCCTTAGCCCGTTTGGATAGGGCAGGGTTTGGGCTGAAGGAGTCACAGGGAAGCAGCCAGGGCAACTGGGAAGCAGTATTAATTTCATGAACTCCTGCGGTTGGCGAATTTATAGGATCACCCCCACCCCAGTGCTGATTTGGGAGGTGGCAAGGAGGGAAAGTGCATTCTGGTGCTTCTGCAAGGAAGCAAGCTGCCTGAAAGAGTCTGCAGGTTCCCCTGGTCTGGAGAACCACAGGGGAGAGGTTTTGTGGAGGCTTGGTTCCTAAAGACACCAGAAAATAGAACAGTATATTCCCTTTGTGCAGCAGAAAGCTCCACTGGGGATGGAGGTTGCAATTGTAATATTCTTGGAGTTCTCCTCCAGAGGCTGAGACAGTGGGTTAGTGGTAAGATGAGAGCTCAGTTCATTGCTCCTGGTGCAGGGCAAGAAGACATCGATTTGTGGTTAAGTCTGGAGCTCATCTGCGTGCAAGGAGAGCCAGCCCCCATCGACTGGCTGTGCAATATGGTGCTGTACAAGTCCATGCTGGGATATAATTGTGCTATTAGAGCAGCAAATGTCAAATCTTGGGAAGCTGAGTCGAAGCAACCCTTCCAGTGTTAATATAAGAGAATCATTAAGGATGAAATGTTAAGTAGCTCCTTTGGTCAGAGATGGTCTTGCAGAAGATATATAAGCTAGATCACGTCCCTGTATCTAGAAAACTCCATGTGTCTGGAGACCAAAGTCAGTTTGAGGGAGGATTTGGAGGGTGTATGTGGCTGCTGACAGTGAGGGTAAGGCACGAGGGCATTGGTGGAATCGAGGCCATCTGAGGAGACCCTGTGCTGCTGCTCTTGCTGTGGGTGCTTTAATTCGCTTTGCTGCTTTTGACTGATTCGTGACCCTGTACCCTCTTTAAAAGGCCTTCCTGTGCTTATTTCAGAGCTCTGCATTTATGTGCCACGTCTGGGTCTATTCTGGTCCTGCTTTGAGAGATAATGAATGAACGTGGACATAACGGCTGAGATGGGGCAGGGCCAAGTGCTTGGCACCCGGGATGTGGCAGCTCCTGGGGGGCCTGCCAAGAAGCACCTGTCTCTGTCGCAGCCTGTTAGGAGGCTTGACAAGAGACAGAGGAGCTTAATGTGCCACTAAAAATTTTGGCACTAGGTTTTTACATCCCTGAACCAGGAAACAAGATTTCAAGGCCCTTATATATTATCCTTATGGGGCAGTACATCCTGTTCTTCACAGTCTGAATCTGTTGATGGTTTCTGATGCTCTGGCACAAGGGAGAACCAATTTCCACAGTCAGGCTGAAGTCCAGAGATACCTTTCACACCTAAAATGCTCTCACACCAAAAAGCTGTTTGTGAACAGCCAAGGGGTGTAGAGGAAATTATTCCAGCTTCTATCTAGCTTTCTTTTCCTCAAGGCCTAAATCTGATTTTGCAACCTGCCTTTTCAATTTCCACCTGCCATGGCTGAGTCTCAGTTGAATGAACTGGCTGAATTCCCACCTGAGCAGGTTCAGCTCTCTCCTGGTCACCCTTGTCTCAAAGCCTCTGTCACCTCCCTGACCTCTCACTGCTGTAGAGCTGACTGCCACCTGCCAGGCTTGGGTCTGGGAGCACAGGGTCTGGACTGAGCTGATCCAGTCTAGTAGAGCTCTCCTGCTTGGTGTCTGTGCTTCAGTGCCTCTGGCTTGCTGCTTGGGTAGGGATTGGGGTCCCCAAAACAAGGCTCTTTGTTGGTGCTAAGTAGAAGCAACATGAGATTTGCTCCACAACCCCAGGCTTCATCTCATCTTACTGAACTTGTCATCACTCAGCAGCCTTGCGGATCAGGCTGCACCTGAGTTTCACCAGATTCACAGTGTTTAGAAACTGGATTTGAAGTTAAAACCTCTGGTGATGCTAAGAATGGCTTGGTAAAAAGCAAAAATTTTCAAGAAGCTGTACTTAGGATATCCTCAGTGGGATGAGAGAGTAAAGACAGAGAGGTGGGGAACAAAATGGGTTGACACTTTAAAAAAACACATTATTGCAAACTGGCTACTTGTGTGTTTTAGGAGGAGTGTGAGTGGGGAGAAGGCAGGCTGCTGGCAGGCCAGTGCAAGGAGCGCAGAGTGTGCATCAGGCTGTGAAAATGCATATCCAGGTGAGGGGTTTGCAAGAAGCTGTGAATTTGCAAATAGGAGCAGATAGTTGCTTTTGCTGGTACTCAGGAGGTGACAAAAAGACATATTTTCACTCCTGTCCCAAGTGTCAGATTTATAACATGCAGAAAATTGACTTGCAATGCTAGTCCCCTGGCAGCTGGGAATGTCTCTGAGCCCCACACGTGAAGTTTATTCTGTGTGGTTGTGCTAGGTTACAATGTAAGGTGTAACCAATAGTATGTATTCTGTTATCATCTTCACAAGCTGTTAAAGCAGGTGGGTGGGGCAGTGCTCATTATCTCCTAGGATGACTCCTCCCTGATAATGCCCTCCGGGTGCTATCTGTGTTAATGGCCCTTCAAGGTCACACCTGGAATGACTCATCAGCCCATTATGAGATGCTTCGCCCACAGGGGAGGAGCCAAGCATTCCCACCTGGATCTAATCTGGGGTTTGGAACAACACAAAGAGCCCTTAATTGGATTACCAGAGGACAAGAGCTCCCGTTGGACCTTCAGGTGAAGACCAGACCAGACCTTTCTACAGGGTCACCACTTCATCTGGACTGCTAGCACCACCCCGACTAACAGGGGTGTCAGGTTGCATCCTGCCTCTGTCAGTGCTCTTGCACTGTTGCATTTATTTTAATTTTCCTGTTAAATTATCATTCTGACCTGCAAGCACCCACTGGTTTGTTTTCAAACTAGTACAGAGGGTTTGGTAGCCTTGGTGGTAACTAGCAGAGTTTGGACCTAGTGTGGGAGTGTCATTAATGGTGACATACATTGGAGAAATACAATGGGGAAATACAAAGGCTGTGAAAGAGGCTGTGCCTCTGAGCACACACTGCTGAAAGGAAAAGGATACAAGCACCCTCCTCTGGCCATTAGCATTACTTTAGGAGCTGAGCACAGAACAGTAAAACATTGTTTTTCCAGGAAAAATCCAGTTTTCCCCTGAATCCATTCTGTACTCTGGGAAAACGGAAAGTTTTAAAAAAAATCTCTAAAAAATAAAAAAAAAAAAAAAAAAAAAGAAAAACCAAAAAAACACCCTAAAAAAATTCCAAAATGTAAAAAAAATCCAGAAGAATCCCCCCAAAATTTTTTTTCAAATTTTTAAAAAATTCCAAAAAATACAAAAAAACCCCCCAAAACTAAAAAGAGTCCCCAAAAACACACAAAAAATGGAAAAAAAATCTCTACAAAACCAAAAGAAAGCACCAAAAACTGCCTGTTTTTTCCAAATTACCGAGTCCATTCCATATTCTGGGAGGAATCCAGTCCGGGTTTTCTGAATTACCGAGTCCATTCCGTACTCCAGGAGAAATCCAGTCCGGGTTTTCCGAATTACCGAGTCCATTCCGTACTCTGGGAGTAATCCAGTCCGGGTTTTCCGAATTACCGAGTCCATTCCGGACTCCGGAAAAAGTCCAGTCCGGGTTTTCTGAATTACCAAATCCATTCCGGACTCCGGAAAAATCCGCTCCAGGTTTTGCCGCATGCCGTACTTGGGACCCGCTGCCAACCTTATCAAATCACGGGCAGCAATCAGCCCGGTGTCGTTATCACGTGATCCCGCACGGAGCCCGATGGCGAGCAAGTTTTTCAGGCTTCTTTAAAGTGCTCTCATCACCTCCACCTGCTTCCCTTTTTAGCCTCCAGCGACAGCCTGGTGTTGTTGATGACAAGCACTTCGTTAAAACTTTGCTACCTCTGTGACAAAACACTTTTCCCGCTGCTCCGGTCACCGCTGCTTAAAATGGGGTTTATGTGCCTGTATCTGCTCACGTGACACAAACTTACCCGGCTCGACCCCGCACGGAGCCCGATGACGAACAAGTTTTTCAGACTTCTTTAAAGTGCTCTCATCACCTCCACCTGCTTCCCTTTTTAGCCTCCAGCGACAGCCTGGTGTTGTTGATGACAAGCACTTCGTTAAAACTTTCCCACGTCTGTGCCAAAGCGCTTTTCCCGGTGCCGATCACCTTTGCTCTGGTCACAGCTGGTTCAAATGGGGTTTTACGTGCCTGTAATCTACGTGCCCTCCTTACAACCCAGGAAAGCTTCAATTCAGAAAATGCAGCATCCAACATTATTCAATGCTATAACAACAGGCTGAATTACTTACTGCATCTAACTGAATTTGTTTTATAAACTGATTATTGCCTGGATCCTGCTCACCTCAGGTTTGGTGCTTTTAACAGTGAACTAGAACAGTGCATTAAATTCCTGATTATTGGCAAAGCAGCTCTCCTGTTTTTGACTACTGCTCATGTGATTAATGAAAACTTGGCTAAGGCAGGCTTGCAGAATTTGGCCAGAGCTTGAAATACTAGCACTGGGTGTGGGAACTTTTCATGTATAAAAGCTGCAATGCGCGAGGCTGGATGGACCAAAACAAAAAGGTGAAACGGGATGTGCTGATCGCCTGCAGCTGCTGGTGTTCACCCATCCTGAGTGCCACCACACCTCTGACACAGCCGATTTCTCGGGTCTTTGAGCATCTCAGATTAAGCTGCACTTGAATTGCATACAGCTGAATGTACATGCAAGTACAATTCATATTAAGTGTAACTTTACAAATACTGGATCTGGAAATGTAATGCTGTCTATTACAATCATTTCCTTTACCAATTCAAAACTTCACACTTGGTCTCCAGTAGACAAGGAAAAAAAAACCCACTGAAAATATTTCTTGGACTATTCCTGAGCAATGTTTTTATGTACTGTAAAATACTCTATTACTGAATTTCTTAATATTCTTACTTTTTAAACTAAATGTAAATCCATGCTTTGAAATTTTACAAAGCTGAAGATCTGGTAGCCACAATGAAATATAGAAACAGCTAAGCATCTTAAAACCAAGATGAGCTCACCAAGAGAAGTGCAATTTAGCTATATTCATAATGTACTCTAGCATTTCTTACTTTTTCATTTTTTACCACAATGTGAAGGATCCACTTGCAGAATCTCGTCCGTTAGACCTCAGCTCACATCTCATGAAGTTTGTGACTGATGGCTGAGGAGGAAAATATGCTGACCAGGATCTTAAAGTGAAAGTTAAAAATATTCTTTAGACTTGTTTCATATTCATTTGGGTAACTGTTTGTAAATTAAAACTGAAGTAATGTGGCTTCTGATGCTGGCAGCAATCACTGGTGTGTCTTGTCAGGGCAGGAGATGAAACAGGAGCCCTGGATTCTGGAATGGTGCTCAGGATTTGACCAGAAGGTGCCTTTTAGAATGAATAATAATAAACCTGGCAATGTTGACTTCAGTGCTTTGCCATTTGGGTGGATATTCTGCACTTGATGGTGGAGAGAGGTCAGTTCCAGGGGTCATCTAAGGTTAGGAGTGAATGGAGGAAGACACTGTACCTTTTTGGGAAAGCAAAAAGATTTTTGCCATTCCTATCAGTAAGAATAACAAAGACAGAGTGGCCAAACACTGTAATTGGCAGACTACATCATCCTGTGCTCTGTCTTTCCCAGTAGCCAACAGCAGAGACACCGACAAGGATATTCACAATAGATGGATGAAAAATCAACATCCTTTTCTAATCCATAATAGCTGAAGGCTGGCTTCAGCTCTGAAAGTGCAGGGGTTTATATTCTCCCTGAGATGTTTGCTAGTGTTAGCTGCACCTGCTCAAGCTGTTCCTGTTATCCACATAAATGTGCAGTTTCTGCTCTTCACCTCTGCCCCATCATTTCAGGATGGTGAATGGAAATGCACTCCTAGGCTTCACTGGGAGTACATCACTGAAGAGGATGTTCTCTGTCCTTGATATTTCTCTGTCTTCAAATCCATCCTGATTGGCAGCCAGCCCTCTAGCATCAGCTGGATTGGTTTCAAGGTTCAGTAGGATTTTTTTTTTTTTTAACTCCTCCTGTTCTTTGCTAAATTTTGGACTTAAGAGCTGAAATGGGGGTCAAACAGACTTTTCACATGGGACCTGACAACTTTTCCATTCCTGAATCTTATACTTAGGGAAAGGTATTTATGGAAAAAATATGTCAAGGTATCCAAAGGGGCTAATTCAGAGTAGAGGGGAAAATAATAGTTTAAAGTAAGCAAGATGGTAATTATGTGCTCAGGTAGCTTCTAAAAACATGTCAGAAGTTATTGTCAGAAAATCTGCTTCAAAGCCATTTGCATTTCAGATATGGAAACATTTCATGGTGCAGTAGATCAGCCCTGGTTAGGCTAGGACTGGAATTATTGTAGTTTGATGCTCAAACTCTGCTTTGAACCTCTCATAAATTGATAAGAAATTCTGTGATAGTCTCAGAGCAAGCAGGCTGGGATTGTCTATATGCCATTAGTTCAGCCTCTCCAAAGCTTCTGCTGTTTATTCACTTGGTTGCTTTAGTAGACACTGGCATAAAGGAGCCTTCTTGGATAAAACCCTGATTCCATTTACGTATTGATTTACTGGATGCTAGGATTACAGCCTGAAGTTCAGAACATGAGGATGGGTTATAAAAGCGAGCCCTGGACTGCATGGTTAGGGAGGCAGGCCCCATCTCTGGCTGAATTGCAGGGCCCTGAGTGTTGTCTGTGGGTGACTTACAATCTTTTCTGTGTTGCTGTAGAAGTGGAAGCGGTTTCCAGGCTAAACGGCAAAATACGCTTAAGCCATGGAGTCCAACCAGGAATCCTCACTCTTCCTGGTGAAGATACTGGAGGAGCTGGACACGAAGCAGAATACTGTCTCTTACCAGGATCTCTGCAAGTCCCTGTGTGCAAGGTTTGATTTATCCCAGTTGGCCAAGCTCAGAAGCGTGCTGTTTTACACTGCTTGCCTTGATCCTAATTTCCCAGCGACTTTGTTCAAAGACAAAATGAGATGCACTGTAAACAATCAGCAATCAAAGAAAATCATGGTTGCAGCAGATATAGTAACAATATTCAATCTCATACAAATGAACGGGGGAGTGGCCAAGGAGAAGCTTCCAGTTGCAAGGCACAAAGTGAAGAAGAAGGAGTCCTTCGAGTCCTGCAGGTCTGACACGGAGATCTGCAACATGGCAGACTGCGTGCCTGACTGTGTGCCCAACTGCGAGCTCAACGACCAGGACTTCAACCGGGGCTTTCCGGTCAGAAGGTCTTCAAAATGCAGGAAGATGGACTGCAAAGACTGCCAGCAGTTCGTCCCCTCATCAGAACCCAACTTCTTGCTCGGTGTTAATAAGGACATGAAGGGCCGGGCTGCCTCTCTGGACAGGCTGCAGGCACTGGCGTCCTACTCCATCGCCACGTCCCCGCCCTGTGAGATGCAGAGTACGTACTTCCCCATGACCATTGAAAATGAGTCTATTTCAGACCAGGATTCCTTGCCTATAAGTTCAGGCATAAAAGAAACTTTCATTTCGAATGACGAACCGTTCATGATGCAGTCATGTGTGCAGAAAAGAAATATATTCAAAGAAGATTTTCATAATCTGATTACAATATCTCCCAACTTAATACCGTCCAGCAAAACACCGGAAGATGGACACAGAGAGGCTCAGAATAGGAAAGAAAGCTCTAAGCAGACTTTCTTTAACCACAGCTTTGAAATGCCATACAGCAGCCAGTACTTGAATCCAGTTTATTCTCCTATACCAGACAAAAGGCGAGTAAAGCATGAGAGTTTAGATGATCTTCAAGCTTCAACATATTTTGGTCCAACTACTGTTCTTGGGCCCCAGGAAACCAAAAAGTGGACTGGAAAGCCAACCAAGCAAACTGCCTGGCCAGCTAAAAGCTGGAGTTTAAATACTGAGGAGGTCCCTGACTTTGAACGTTCATTTTTTAACAGGAAGCAGTCTGAAGAGAAACCACGATACCAGAGTTCGAGCAATCCATCTCCAAACTTTCCTTCAGTTGACAGGCATCAGTCCTACCTAAACACAAAGGATCAGCAACCCATTATACAGGCAAACTATGCTGTGAAACCCAATGGGCATAAACCTAAGGAGATTCCTTCCATTCTAGATGTGGAGAAACACGAGCCGGTCAAAAAGTTTAAGGATAAAAGCATTAACTGTACTTCTGTGCAGATCTTAAGCATCGACAGGACCATGAGTGTTGGGACGCAAACAGAGCAGCAGGTTCTGGACCACAAGAAATGCAAGGATTTGTGTGCAGCAGGCCAAGCCAAGTACGGGGAGCGGCACTCTCTGAAGCAGTCGGACGATGACTCTGAAATCGTGAGCGATGACATCAGTGACATTTTCCGGTTTTTGGATGACATGAGTATCAGCGGGTCCACGGGAGTGATGCAGTCCTCGTGCTACAACAGCACTGGTTCCTTGTCTCAGGTGCATAAATCAGACTGTGATAGCTCGCCTGAGCACAATTTGACTAAGATCTCCAACGGGAGCGCCTGTAACAAATTGGATAAAGTGGTCAGGGTGGATGTCAGCAACACAGATGATGAACTGAAAACGAGTGTCTGCAAATTAGTCTTGAGGATTGGCGAAATAGAGAAGAAACTGGAATCTCTCTCGGGTGTCCGAGAAGAAATCTCTCAAGTCCTGGGAAAATTAAGCAAGCTGGATCAAAAAATCCAGCAGCCAGAGAAGGTCAGTGTACAAATAGATCTCAACTCTTTGACAAGCGATGCTGCGTCAGATGAGAGCAACTCCCCGCAGATATTCCAGTGCCACAATACTCCTCATGGAGGCAAACTGGAGAATAATCCAGAATGGTGCTGTTCGGATGCCAGTGGAAGTAATAGCGAGAGTCTTCGAGTAAAAGCCTTAAAAAAAAGTTTGTTTACTAGGAGATCATCAAGATCATTAACAGAAGAGAACAGTGCAACCGAATCTAAAATAGCAAGTATTTCAAACTCTCCCCGAGACTGGAGGGCTATTACTTACACCAACCAAGTTGGCATTACAGAAGAGGAGATGAAAGAGAGAGATGGAGGAGAAAATAAGGACTGGCACAGGAAATCTAAAGAGGTAATTTCAACTTTAAGTCACATAATAAATGCTTAAAAATAATGTGGTTATGAATGTCTTTACAATAATGTGTGTTATGAATAGTCATCACACAGAAGGCTGGAACACAATGCTTTGCCTTGCCATGTTATGCCTGCCTTTATTATTATCAAAATTGAGTGATTTTGTACCTGTAAGTTCTTGCTTGGCAGCTGCAAAAGGGCCAAGGTGGTCCTTAAAAGCTTTGCTTTTTTGCAAAGGGAGGATGGTAATCTGGGTGACATGTTGGGGAGATGATGGTTTTCTTCATCCTCAGTAGTAATATAAAGAGGCCTGGTAATTTCCTTGGTGAAAAGGGTGTGGGGAAAAATTGAAATTCTCTAGTGATTGTTTTAGAAGGGATATTTTGAAATCGAATTGTGATGGCGTTTATCAGAGAAGTATGTACATATTTGAAAGCCAACAAAATAGATTCATGGATTCAAATCCCTCAGGGAAAAAACCCCTTGTACATGTACCCTGAGATGCTCATTGTAGTTACATTCTCTCTGTCTGACTTTCATGGTCATTTAAATGAGCCCTAAGCCTCCTGTTGCAGAACTGCAGTGTAGCTGTGCTCTTGGTTTGTCTGGGCAGAAAAACTCTGCCCATCCTCTCAGCTGCTGCCCAGGGCCCCCTTCACTGACCCCATGGATGTCCTGGCTGCCCTTGTGTAGGGCTCTGGGTGCTGCTCTGTTGAGAGTGCACAGGGTGGGTGCTTGTTTCTGTTTGGGGAGGGGAGGGTGTCCCTGCAGCTCCATGTCAATTGTGGCCACACAACAGCCATGCTGTGCCTCCCAACAGTGGGGTGTGAGGGCAGAGAAGGGCTGAGAAAAGAGAGGAGGAGGTTTGATGGAAATAAGTGTGGTTGGGTGAACAAGAAACCACAAACCGAGGGTTATTACTAGACTGCAGAGGGGGAAGAAGGCCATCCTTAGTAAGCACAAACCTTGGCTTCTCTGCAGATTGCTCTGCTCAGGATGACATGCTGACTGTGAGAGTCCCTTCCAGACTCCTTCAGTGGCCTGTGGCTGTCACTGGATTGTACTGTGGGTGCCACAGTGTCAGGCTGGAGGCATCCCTCCAGACTGCTTTGTGTTAGGATTTGATCTGAAAACAGAAACCTGGAAGCCTGGTTGTGTCTCTCAGCTTTTTGCAGATCTGCTGGGCTTCTCTGGATGTCAGGGCCATTTTCAGAATAGTTTTTTGATCTGTAATCAGCACAAAACCTGAATTTCTTCTGCTGCATCAGCATTGTGTTCATGTTGTAGTGAATGTGTAGTTGTGTCTGTAAAATATATCTTTGGTTTGGCTGTGAGAAGAAGGTGGGCAAGTGGATTAAGGCCATCCAAAGCCTTTGTTCTAGCTGGTAAATTTTTTATCATATGGTGACTCTGAAAGGAATATCTCTGTCTTTGGTGTTTAACTCCCTTATAGTCTTGTTTTTTCTCTCAAATTCTTTTGAACCCTATTGCAGGCAGACAGGCAATACGAAATCCCACAGCCACATAGACTCTCTAAACAGCCAAAAGATGCTTTCTTGATTGAGCAAGTCTTTAGTCCTCATCCCTACCCTGCATCACTCAAGTCACACATGAAAAGCAACCCACTCTACACAGACATGAGGTTGACAGAGCTGGCTGAAGTGAAACGTGCCCAGCCATCATGGACCATAGAAGAATACACCAGGAATTCGGGGGATAAAGGCAAGATTCCAGCCTTGGATCTACAAGTGAGTCCCCTTTGTTTAATTTGAATGGCTTGATTGCAAAAGGATGTTGCCAGAATATGCATTTAAGAAGGGATTTGGATATCTCAGGAAAGAGCTGTGAATTGTTGAGCCTCTAATCTTGCTGATCCCTATCCATCCTGGCCAGGGACAATGAAGAATGTGAATGTTTCATTGCTGAATGGTGATCCTTGACAGGTTGATGCTTCCAGCTTATTCTGCAAAAGAGAGATGTCTTCTAAGCCATCGTGGCTTTAGTAGCTCTAAAGAAGAGCTGGGGAATAAGGGAGTGCAGAGGTGAGCTGGTCCCTAACTGCAGCAAGGCAGAGTGGTGCAAGAGCTGGAACTGCAGCCTTTTCCTCTGTGTTCTCTCTGAATTATTCACAAGGAATTGCAGTGTTAGGGTTTTACTTTTTTCCATTTTACTAGGAAAACGAGACATAAAATACTTGTAGAAGATGTTCAGTACCGTGACTGGTTTTGAAACACGTCACTGTTGCAGCTTTGAAGTGGCTGTTGGAAACCAGCCAGGCAACTAATGGTGTGTGTAGTCTGCATTTTGGTTCAACTCCTAAGTGTGCAGGCTCTTGTGCAACAAGCACAGGAGACAAATTCAAATCTTGCATTTACATTTTCCCAACACAGAGTTGCAAACCTGACATAGAACGAGCACCCGCATTGGATACCCTGTGTAGTCTGATAAACACAACAGATCTTTTAGGAAGGAAGATACCTGGGCAGAGGTTTAAAGAGGAAACCTGAAGAATGACATCCAAAATGTGTAAAGACCAGAGAAATGTTGCGTTTCTTTGTCTTGAAACCCAAAATGTGTCACACAATGAAACCCTTACCGATGTGCAAATAGCTGTGTATCATTTATATGCCCTTGGACAGTAGAATGTAGGACCAGTGAGGGCATCTGGTGCTGACCTCAGGGATTTTGGGCTCTGTGGCCATCAGTCTGTGGGGTGTAGCTGTGCTCAAGCAGGGAGTCTGCTTGTCTCCACAGCTTTTCTGCCATGGGAAGTGGCGTGGAAGAGGCCAAGACTTTGGTGCTCCCTGCCAGCCCTCGGTGCTGAGGTACCTAAGCCAGCTCCAAACCCATCAGACTAATCCCTAGGAAAGCATCAGGGTGCTGTGCCTCTGGACCCCAAACTGGCTGATTTAGGTTTGAAACCATCGCCCACACAGTGTTGTAGTGCAACTCCTGTGAGTGTTTGTGCAGGAATTTGTGCACAACAAATTCACCTCCTTGCTTGGCTCATGGACACTTCCCTGTCCTCACCAGCCCCTGCCCCTTTCTGTGCCTAAAGTGCACTCAGAGAGAAACCAAGCAGCACAGGGTCTGGGCTGCATCTTGCCTCAGCTCCCTGCTGCTTTTTGGGTCTTAAAAGCTTTAGAGGGCTTACTAAATTCCTAACCCTGGCCTGGCAGACTGTATGCTAGAGCAGGAACAGGCTGGAAGAAGTTCCTCTGCAGCAGGTAGTCACAAAGCATCACTTACCTGCTGTGTGAGGCAATAAGGGAGATGATATTTGGGACAAAACCCCTCTGGGAGAAGTGTTCTCCATCTGCTCCTCGTAGGGCTGTTTTGTTCTCTGTAAGCAGCTCTGCATGACTGTGAGCAAAGCAGAGAAATTGGCTTATTGCCATCATTTATCTTTGGGATAAAGGTGATAGAAGTTCACTGGTTTGATTCTCTCCCTCCAAAAAGACTCAGAATTGCATCTACCCCGCAAAGCCCATGTCTAGACTTTATAATGGAGCTTACTGACAAACTTAAAAAATAGACACAGACTGATGAGTGGGTTTTTTTCCCAGTGATTAAGTTTATTAGAACTGAAAGTAAATACATTATGTCTTAATGAACATTCCTACGTCTGGCAATGAAATGGGAAAGGAAGCTGATTAACAGTAATGGGCCTTTTTAATAATGCATCTTCCTTCTGGAGTAGTTAAAAGGTCAATGCCAAGGCAGAGGGGTCCAAAACTGCAATTTCCTTGAAGCACAGTATGCCTATCTTTGGGGTTTTTCTACCTTTGTTTACTTAAAATTTCTCCTGGAGCCTGACAAGTCTGGTGGGTTTTCCTCCAAAAAAAGAAATCCCAGAACTAGTCAGGCACAAAGCTTGTCCCAGGTGTGAGCTGTGTGTGAGATTCATTGCTTTGCTCTGTGTGTGATGATCCACTGGGACAAAATAGTGTCAGGCTGTTTTCTGATGCCTTTAGAGATGAGATTGCTGATTTTTTTCAGAAGGCTGGAACAGGTCATTCAAAGCCCAAATGGTGCAATCACAGATGTGGCTGATGGCCTCTGTTTCAGCATCCTAACACTATCATAGACATGTCCATAAAGTGATCATAAAACCATTGCTCGATTTTCATTGTTTATTTCTGAGATAGCTATAAAAACACTTCTTTTAGTAGTTCTGTACATAAAGCAAATGCTGCTATCAGGCAAAGCAAAGTTTCAGCCAGTAGCTCATGGCCACAAAATCTGAATTAGTCAATTAAAGGCTTACTCAAATCCCTCTCAAGTCAGCTGGAGTTTCTTTGCAGGGTCCAACAAGCTTTGGATCAGGACTGTTAAAAGCACAGAAATGGTGTGTGTTAGGGTATTCTCACTGTAATATTTTTATGTGGAATCTTACTCATTTTTTTTTAAGAAATAGACTTTTGGAGCCCCTGATAGAGGAGGCAGCTTTGGGGAAATGCTGTCATTTTTCAAAATGTTCGTTTTGCTTTATTCCTTTCTGCTGATAAATTCAATATAATGTGTAGTGTTAGGGCTTCCCCAGTTTTCCTCCCATTTTCCTCTAACACAGAGGTTAAAGGGGGAAAAAACAAGCAAGGTTGAAATGGAAAGCTTTAAGAGGTCATAAATACTTAAGAATAAAAAACGGTAAGACATAAAAAATAAATAATTCAGATGGAAATACTGATAAAGTTCTGCAGGTTACCTGTGTCCCCAGGCATTGCCATTCCAGAGTGGGGGTCAGCAAATTGCCCTCGCAGCAGGACTGGCTGCTGGATGGGCTGTGTAATCCTGCCCTGCAAGCAAGTCATGGTGCCAAAATTAGGGTTAGATTTATAAAAAAATGTAGTGCATGAGGAGCATATATTAAGAACCTTTCCCATCAGCTGAGCTTTAATAATTTAAAAATTATTAACAGTAACAGGCCGGCACATCTCTGCTGCCAAGCAGATTAAAGAGATCCTATTTAATGCCATCCGAGATGACGAAGTTTCCGGTAAATCAGAGGTACGTGAGGCATTTTGGAGCAGAATCTTACTGTTGTGGGAGTCTATTTTTTGCAGTATTTTGTTACCACTTTCATCAGCCTTATGGAATTGGGATCAGGAGATGAAGGGGTGTGAGAAGCAGCAATAACCCACTTTATCCTGACAGCATATCCAGGTGCAGCTGGGAGGCCTTGAGGCACATCTGCTTTGTTTATTTAAGTCATTAACGGCAGACCCCAGACAATTAACAAGCGTTTCCTTTTGATTTTTTTAGACTCAAGAATCTTTAAACCCGAACAACTTAGAGTACTGGATGGAAGACATTTATACTCCTGGCTATGATTCCTTGTTGAAACGGAAGGAAGCCGAGTTCAGGAGGGCGAAGGTTTGCAAGATCGCTGCCCTGGTGGCAGCGGCTGCCTGCACGGTCATCCTGGTCATCGTGGTTCCCATCTGCACCATGAAATCCTGAACCTGGGCACGGACCTGTGACTCCCAGCCACGTGTGTCTCGGATAGCTCACGCTGCCTGCCAAGTGTCTGCGGGCAGAACTGTAAGGAATTCGCTAAGGAACGATGTTTCCGAGGATGGAGAATGATGTAAATGAGGGCAAAACACGGAACAGCTAGAGAAACGCTTTTGGAAAAGTCCTATTTTAAATAACAGACTCTGTGGTGAAGTTAATGGGAACTTGGTTCAATTTTTATGCATTTTTAAAAGTGCAATATTTTTTTTTTCCTAAAGAAATGATATAATGTTTTACAGAATCAGAGACTGATGAGAATCCAGGTGAAAGAGGAAGGTTGTCTGAGCTATGTTGCAGTTAAAGGAGATGTGGGGTTCTTGGAGGTAGCACTGTATAGAAGGGAATGTTCTATATGCATTACATCAGGGAGCTAAGGAAGTCTTAACAGCTCTCTACAATGTAGAAAACTCTGAATGTATTGTATTTATTTTATAGTATTTATGTATTTCATGATTGTTTGTTTGAAAGCAGACTGTGTAGCTGTGAACAGAGTTCATTCCTATGTTCAGATTAAAAAGGGCTCTTTGTATTTGGTCTTGCCCTAAGACCCACTCTATCATCACTGAGTACTTAGATAAGTGCAATGTGCTGCAGACCAAAAAGATTATGTTTTAAAGCAATCACAAGAGGTTTTAGTTACTTCTGCTGAATAACATTTGCATAGAGCTGGCAAACTTACCTTGCCAGAAGGGTATTCTTTACCTCTGCAGACAGTGAAGTTGTCTCAATTTCACTCCTGCCAGCAACCAAAGCTGGCAAATCAAAGAAACGCTCTGTTAAAGTTCTTGGAAATGTAATCTGAACAGTTACGATTTTTTTTTTTTTATCCACAAAGTCTTTGTGCCTTTTTTTATTAGACTGTAGGTTAAATAGAACTGTTTAATTTTTTGCTATTTTAAGCCCATAACATAAATCACAGCATAATGGGTACTAATGGAGGTTTTTTTCCCACAAGCCTTCTATACAGTTCCGAGTGCTCCTCAAGCAGCAGGGCTGGTGGTTACTGAGCACTTACATTAAGGGCACAATTCTCAGCACTTGGTGGAAACTTGCTGCTGATGCCATGCATTCAGCAAGGGGAGATCTTTTACTTCCCCCTTGCTAATGTACTTAAGAATGATGGTTGAATCTCCCAACAGACAGCAAGCAGTCTGTATCCCGTGGGAAATGTCCGTTTGATGCTTTATCCCAAATGCAAATAGCAGGTTCGATGGAATTCTAAAGCTAGGGTAGAAATTGACTGTCATGGTTAGTGAAAGCAAATACCCAGACAGTATTACTGTTCTGTCAAGTATAGAAAAAGAAAAAAAAAAAGAAAAAAAAAAGTATTTTCAGGAAATAATGTGATCTTGCTGGTCCTCTATGGGAAAGGAGATTCTTTTAGTGAATGCTCTTTATGTGGGGTAATTTGGTTTCTTCAGAAGCGGCCTCCCTACACAGTGACACAGCAGCTAAGAAAGCACTGGATGCTCCTTCCTCTGGCTCTCTGGGATGTGCTGCACTCACTGTTTGTTTCTGGCTGGTTTAAAAAAAGGTACTGAGGGAAGGGTGTGTGGGAGGCAAAGGCTTTGTTGTGACTTTAGATGTGTGTCAGTTCTTTCCTGCAGCTGGAGAGCTGTTTATGGGCTGCTCTCGTGCTGTGCTTTATATAGGGATGGGTGATCCCTGGGACTGTTGATTTATCGGAAAAATAAGTGTAAGCACAGGGTTGGACATCCCATCAGCAAAGAGAGAATAAGAATAGGCCCACAGACAAAATCTGTGCCTGCCTGGCTGGCCTGAACCCTGACCCAAATTCTGTGGCTTTGGCCCATTCTTTATACTAAGATAATTTCTCTTTCCTCCCAGATGCTGCAGGATGGAGTCACAGCAGGGAGGGGGCAATTCACACTGTCTATTTTAGGCTGCCTTTGGTTATGGTGTGATTCAGAGCACCTGAGTACAGGAGCTTGGGATCTGTACGTAGTAAATATAGACAGGCAGAGAAAACCTCTGGGGACAATTCAGAGCTGCCAGCAAGATATCTAATATTAGACAAGTGAAAAACACTCTGGAGGACACTGCTCTGCAGTTTACCTCGTGCACAATTTAGGTTGATTGTATGTGTAGAAAAAGCTATTCCTATTTCAGGTAATGTCAGAAAGCCCTCTGACACCCCTCCGGGGCTGGTGCTGTTGTGGGGAGCAGCGTGGGGGCACAGTGTCCGTCCCCCATCTGCCCACACCAGCAGTGACAAGACCCTTGGAGGGGCAGGGTGAGTGGGGGCAGACACCCCTGCCTCCACCAACCCCTCTTGCACTACCAAGAATGGTCTGGCCCCGCTGCCCCCAGCCCCAAATCAGCACTTTCTCCAGGGTGACTCGGTGATCTGATTTTAGAAAATTCCAGCCTAAGGGCAGAGAGGAGAAGGGTGGGGGAGCTGTTACTGATCACAGGGTTTGTCTGTACAACTCATGGCACCAGGTGAGTCTTTGCATTAGAAATGCCCAAAATCCTGGGAAGGTTTTGCAGGTTGTGGAGCCGTGGGGGATGTGAAGCTGGCCCAACCCAAGCCCTCAGCATCCCAAACATCCATGCTGCTCCTAATTTATTGAGGTGCTTTTGTCCAACCTTACTTTGCACAAGCAGCCAGTGGCACCCACTCCAGTGGTCAGTGGTTTCCTTACACACCAGGCTGTGGTTTGGTCATGGATTCCCTCCTGGGGCTTGATTTGGTTCCCAGAGTCTCTGGAAGCATTTCCATAGTGCCAGGAGCCTGAGGGGAGCTGGGAGAGCAGAGCCTGACTCTCTGCTCCACAAACACCTCTGTGAGCTGCTGCCTTGCTATTCCCTCCACTCCCTGGCTGCCTCTGGCAGCTCTTTGGCACCACTGGGGTGGGCATCCCAAACCATTCCCAGTGGGATTTGCATCTGGCACAGAGCCCTTCTTAAAACAGGCAAGGAGATGGAGCAGTGGGATGCTGCTGCTGCAGGAGAGCAGCCGGGGAAGGAGGAAGCCTGCACAGAGTGTACAAACTAGGTGAAATCCTGACATATTAACCTGCAAGAATATTGTGATCCACCTTGTGAACCAGTTACCAACTAGAATACACTGTATACTATATGATAGACTTTTGTAAAAAAAAAAAAAGAAACTAAAGCTATAGGTACATTGTAATCCTTGGTGTGATTGAAAAAGTGTCCTAGATTGTATTACTTAATTAAAATTATGATGAGCATATTGAACTGTTTTTCGTATTTATGCCTTATAAACTTGATATATTACACATGATAAAAGGAAATTGCAAGAATTATAAGAAAAGATACTCCATTTTGGGGGCAAATCCCATTTGCTTTTCTGAAAAAAAGAGTGCTGCTTTAAATGAGCTTAATAAATCATGTGTGCAGAAGAGCAAGAGTAGGATATGTCCCCAAATGACTTTTTAGGATTTTTTTTTTTAATGGGGCTTTGGTTAATGTACTATGTAATAATTTTATTTTATATCGTTACTGTACAATGTTGCCTTTTGGTTCACTTAAATATAACACCAAATAAACTTGAAAATTACAGTGTCCTAAGTTTTAATGAAACAATTATAATAATTTATTACTCCATAGATTTTCCTGCTGTTTTTTTTTTCCTAGGGACATCAGGATAGCCATGGGATGTGAGTGTCTCAGTGTTAGATAACTAAGAAGCCTATCTAGTTCTTGGCAGACTTGCTAATGGATTTCTAACTTGTGAAATATTAAGATTGCAGAAGATAATGAGAAATGAGTTTGTTGGGTCTCTTTTAAAAGCTCCTTTGCATCACATTGTTTGGGCTTCTGGAAGATTACTCTTGACACTAATAACAATATTTCATTTTATAGGTTATTTCATGACTGAGTTTTGCCATATCAACTGTTTTAACAAAGTCATGACTAATATTTTGGTACCTATTTAACTTACATATTTATGCAACCACTGCCAGTTTTATGTCAGTACTATAGATAAGTGTTTATAATCGCCTGTGAACAGGCACTCAGTTTGCTTAGGGTCCCTGTATGAATTTAATTTGCTGCTTGTGAATTAATTGCAAAAAACAGGTTGTCTGAAAATTCCAGGTGCCAAAACACAGAGCTGAACCTACCACTGCCAGAGGTTGCAGAGGGCAGCTGTGGAAGAGGACACATAAGCAGTGGACAATGACATGAAAATACAGTTATGTGAGACCTTGGTTTCCTCCTTTCTGCTGCACAAACAGCTTCAATGCATTGCTTTAGCAGTTTTGGTCAGGATGGGGAGTGCTGGGTGCTCTCTGCAAGGCCAGACCACCAGCCTTGAGTGGTCCTCACACGTTGTCCCTGTGGAGGGGTTTTCAGTCACAATTTGGTGCTGGTTTCAGTTTGGGAGATAGTTTTGCAATAATTTGTGCCAATGGTTTATCATGGGTTTGCATCAGTTTCAGGTTTTCCTCTTGCACCCGTCCAGTCCAGAAGCTTTAAAGTAGGAGTGCCCTTTCGATTTTTACATTACAGCATGAACCCAGGAGCAGGAACATTCATAAAAATGCTAAGTGGGACCAGGCTTATGCCAAAAAATCTTAAGCACTCTGGCACAGCGTTCCCCAGTCATGAAGCTGTGTATATTGGATATATAGATCTCATCTGGGTCATTGCTGTGCTGGAAGATGGTGCAGCTGCCAGGTTTCTGTCTGCTGGATGGAGTCACAGTCTCAAGGTAAAAGAAAACTCCTACACACAGTGTTGTATTGGCAGCCAAGACCCAGCCCCACAAGCTCTGTGCTGCTTTGAATGTGTCACAGCAATCGATTGTCCTGCTTGAAGAAATCCTCGATTTCAGATCTAGCTCTGGTGAATGGCTCTGCCTGTTGCACAAACAAGTTACAAGCAGAATACTGGATCTCAGGGCCATATGCTTCCTTCTGAGGTGCTCCTGTGTCTCCATCCCATTGCATCTGCAAACAGAAGAAGGAAAAGCAGGCAGTGCCCTGTCCATAGCAGTGAGCTCCTTTTGAAAGGAAAGGTCAGTTGTGCGTTTTGGGAAGAGACAAGCACCTGGGGAAGTAATTATGGAGATGAGGTAATCTTCTAAATCTCATTTTTTCTCTGCTGTCTTTTCAGGAAAGAACAATCTGTCTTGTGAAGTGCTGCTCTGCTAGTGGTTCTCCGGCAAACTTGGCTACTTTGGATGACTTCTGAGACACTGGATCACTTGATATCTTGCAGGCTGTTACATAAATCTACAACATTCACTTAGACACTGGAACAAAATCTTCCAACTAGGGAGAAATGGGCTGTCAGCAGCCAAACTCCTCCCATGAGTAAGTTCACTATGGTTTTATTCATGTTCTTTATGTTCTCCTACAGTGCAGACTACATGTCGGAGAGGTGTGAAGCTCTTCCAGAAGCATCAGTACATCCATACCTTCCCAACAGCAATAGTCTGGGATTTTCAAGGGAGACTAGATGGTGGTCTTGGATGAGCCCAGCACAAGAAAGCAGCTGTGCTTGGACTGTGCATGGCACCACACGGCACTGCTGGCCCTGGTGGAGCAGCAGAGGATGTGGGGAGATGTGCAAAGTGCTCTCTGGACTAGGGAGGTTTTCCACAAGGCATAACACAGTATAGGGTGGAGGAAATGGTGGGTGTCTGGAGACACAACTGCTGCTGAGGCTGGAGGCTTTTGGAAATTAAGAGCATTGTGGCAGCAATTACCCATCCCCGGTCCTGCTCCTCCCTGCCCTCCTGCACCCTGGGTCTGTGGATTTTGGGATATTCCTCTGAGGCACTAAGCAGGTCTCTGGACATACAGTGAAGGCTCAGATCTTGCCTTTTCTCAAAGTTAACCAGATCTCCTCAGTAAAAAGAGGGAATTTTCTGCCAGCCATTGATGCTTTGGCCTCAGCTAAAGAAAAAAATCCCGAGGTCTGTGATCTCATTGTCCCACTGGAGAGGCTGGCAGCACTTAAGGGAATGTGACCTGGCCCCTCCTCTCATCACCCCAAACATCATTAGACCACCCTGGAAATGGCAGGGCTACAAAAAACAAGTCCCTTTTTCTTTCTTGTTGGGCTTTGTGGAAGCCACATTTCCTGCCAGTCTCTGCAACCAGAGGGCTGAAAACTGATTTCATTTATTAAAGATGGAAATATATGGGTGAACTCCTCGGGTAGGAACGTGCTGTTCTGATTGCTGGTTCTTTAAGGAAAATGTAAAATCCTGCTACTCACAGCAGAATTGTTCTCTTTTCCCTGCTCATTTTGAGCCTGTATGCAGTGTGCTGTCTGTATGTTTTCCCCCAGCACGGGTTGGGGCTCCAGCCTGGGTCCACAACAGCAGGTGACCCCCCAAAAGAGGGACTAGAGAAATGCTAATTATTTTGTCTGTCCCTGGAAATTTTGTGGAATCTGCTCCTTTTTTTGAAAGCTTTGCTGTAAAATCTGCTTTAGTGACAAACGTACCTCTGCACTGAAAAATCCCCTTGGTCTGCTGCCCTGCCAGACTGCCACACTTCCAACAATTCCAACAATTACAGAGGTCCTTTTTCTTTTCAGGCGGTGTGTTTTTCCTCATGTAATGTCGTAGGGAGAGGAGAGAACCAAAGAAGCTGAGTCATTTCTCTTTGCTTGTCTTGGTAATGAAATATTGCTGTTGAACTTTACCCTGCCTTTACTAATTTTACTAATCCTGTTACTATTTTTTTTTCCCAATGGTTACCATTTAAGAGGTTCATAAAATTGCATTAGTAAAATTTATGACTGTGTAGCAAATATGTGCATATGCATTAATTCTGTTCAAGGCCAATATCTTGTAGCTGCAAAATTAATGTCATGGTGCAGTTTCTAAGTATGGCTAATGGCTGCTCAATAAAACAGGGCTCATGTTTTGCTCACCTGACAGCCCTTAATTCCTTGAAACAGTCCTGCCTTGAAGAGTTTGCCAGGTAAAAGTTAAAAAACGGTACTTGCACAACACACAAATATGTATTTTTTATACATTCTTGTTTATGCAATTAAGCCTTGAAAATTTTGGCCCTGTGATTTGGTTCAGTTGGGTTTCTCCTCCTTTGCATGGCTTTTAGTTCCAGGTTTCAAAAGCAGATGTCTATGAATGCAGTGCATTAAAAATGGGTCTTTTAGCCATGATTCTGCTCTGCAGAGACTGAACTGGATGTTAGTGTTACCCTGAGGGTTACACCTCGTGCTGTTTTGGAGTCAGTGAACAGTAACTGTGCAGTAAATGACAAATTAATTGACATTCCTTTCATTTTCTCACTATGTAAAAAAGTCACTTTCTGCTAGAAGGATGAATTAGCACTTGTAGTCTTTTTACCAGTTTAAAGAGAGTTACTAATCTGGTATTCAAGGTTGAAGACATAACATAAGACAAATGGCTGATGACGAGGGCTTGTTCATGTGGCAGTTGGAGGAAAGAGGTTGGAGAAATATTTTCAGGATGCTGAGACAGGAATTTAGATGGTTTCTGACAGCACTTGTTTACTTCTTCAAAGCTTTGTCTGACAGCTGGCAGAAAGCTTGGTGCTCGTGATCTTGAGCAACAGCCTGATGTTTGGGATGGGTATGTGCGAGATCACTGCTGTTAGAGCTAAAAACCTGATCCCTTGGGACTCAGAAGTATGAAGTCCCAAGGGATGAGGACCTGAGATGGACTGGAGCTCCAGGGCAGGCAAATATCTGGCTATGTCCAAGTCAGGCTATGCATGAGCCCACTGGTCCCAAAAGTGGCTCCAACCTCAACAGACCCTGGGCTTGTGTCTGACAATTGCTTGGCAAAGTGATCAGTGGCAGCAGCCTACAAAGGTCTGATGGAGGACAAAAATATCCATTTATGTTGTCGTAGCTTCTAGGAACAAGAGCCATTGTGGGAGAGGGCTTGATGCCTTAAATGGCTACTTAGAAACAGAGACTAGACAGGAATAAAAAAATAAAGGAGGTATTTATTTGAAAGGCCTTCAGAGGGACACTCTGGGCTCCAGAGGCTCCTGCCTCAGTGCATCCCAAAATAGACGACAGGTCATGAGTTCTTAACACTTTGATATCAGCATCAATTCACCAACCAGAACCTCAGCCAATGATGGAATTTTCTTAAGTTTGCCCCCCTCCTTAAGTCAATGGTTTACAGTTCTTGGGTTTAGGATAGTCTGGGTGTCCTGGAGAGAAAGCTGGAGAGGCTTTGTTATGTCTATCTTAGTATAAGAGAACAGCACTTAACAAGCTACAGGAAACTTCAGAATTACACAAGCAGTACAGGATTTGAAAAATATAAAAGTTAAAACCTAAGGCATCAGGCTGTGAATGGCCATGACACTTTTTTTTCTCTGCTGGAAGAGGTGAGCTGCCAAAAGCAAGGCATCTGTGGGGTGGAAAAAGCAGTGCAGTGGGGAAGATAATTTCATGTGAAAGCTCTCAAGGCAGTACCGTATGTCTTCCATGTTTTGGGACGAGCTGCTTGATCTCTGTGGGCTTTGGTTTCGTGCCAGTTACTGACTGTGTCTCTCTTCAGGCATTTTCTTGGAACAGAGCTTGTTCCTTGATGTGGGATCATGAGATGCCCAGGAAGAGAGGGGCCAAACGGGCTGAGAAGTCTTACAAGCACCACCTTGATGCTTATGATGGTATTGCCAGTATCAAAGATAGTTACAGCCAGATCAGTCATCGGATTTGTAACTCTGGTGGCAATCAGCAATTCAGCACCAGGGAGGTGTTTGGCTCAGCTTGTCGAAGTGTTCTGGTATTGTGAGAATGATGACTGTCACTGGGAAAGCTTTTTGGGGAAGATAACATGAGAGAGAAAAGCAGGGGAAGCTCAGTGCCCTGCTGGGAGCGTGGGGAGAGTGGGATTAGTGCTGCAGAAGAGGGGCAGACAGTGAGCATCTGCTCTGGGCCACCAGGATCAGAGCACAGCAGGACTGAGAAATTCTTGGACCAGTTATCAAGGAATTGGGAAACTCCAGGATACTGTACTCATGGGGGATTTTTACTACCCAGACATCTGCTGGGTAACAAATGCAGCTAATCACAGTGATAATGTACAACCCTAATTCACTATAAATTCTCTCCCATATGTTTACAGTTGTATTTACAGTAGGAAGTGAGGGATAGTTATTCATGAATCAAGATGAAGTGAGTTGCTGGTGCAGAGTCAGCCATCTATTGTGGAAAATAATGTGTGACAGGCTTGAACAGAATCCTTCTGAAAGCATGGCTGTATTTCAGGTGTTTTAAGTAAAAAAAAAGAAAAAAAGTTTGTGTAATTACTGATTGCTTTTAAATGTCCAATTGAACTACTCATTTCTCCATAACCTTTGCTGACCTTGAGGCACAAGTCCACAAGTGGATTGATGAAGAATTATCCTCCAGATGAATTACACCTCCTCAGATTCAATTCTGCTGATGAGGAGGTGGAAAAGGGTTAAGAAAAAAATAAGAAAGGAACCATGATAATGGCTGCTTAGCTCACCAGTAACACATGAAAGGATGTTGTTTTATTGATATACTTCTATGGCCTTTCTCCTGTTGCAGGCAATAATTTTGCCTTCTAACTCACCATGGATCCAGAAGAGCACTGTGAGCTCAAATATATCTAATATTGAGGGGGAAGGAGGTGGCTCAGCTGCCGGAGTTCAGGGCTGAGCACAGTTAGTTACTGATGAATTAGGGTGCCTTTTCCTGCCGTTCAGCAATCCCTGCTCCCCGGCTGTGCTTGCCCCCGCGCTGCCTCCTCGGCACCGTGGGTTTATTTTGGTGAGGATGTGTAAGCAGAGCTCTGGCTTCGGCCACTCAGAGCCCGGGGATTTGCATAATGGCATTACTGCTTATTCCTCAATTACAGGCTTTGAATATGCAAATCTGTTGATGCTGGTTACTGTAATCCTCCTGCCCTGGCAGGTCCCCAGCTGGGGAAGTTTTTGAGCCATGTATTGGCAATGAGGGTTTTCCTCATGGGTTTCTTATTTCCAGCTGTGGGTAAAGGGGAAAAGTCCTCAATCAGCTGCCTGAAATAGAGGAGAAAAAAATTCAGGAAAAGGAAAGACCATTTTAAAAAAGAGCTTGGATGCTTTCCCCCCTGTCATTTTCCTTGCAGGAAGTCATGTTCATGCTGGTGAGATGGGATGGGTCAGCTTGCTCTGCCCTACACACTGCAGCAGGGTTTGTCCTTGCAGCAGCTGTCCCCTGTTCCTCTCTGCCCACCTGAGATTTGGGTTCAAAGCAAAAAAGCTGAGAGAACAAGCAGTGGTTTTGAAGGTTGTCTGTCTGCTTGCTGCACTTGGTGGCCTCCTGGCTCTGGAGGGGTTGGGTCAGGAGAGGAGCTCAGCAGAGGACTTGCAGGCTTGGCTGGAGAGATGAGAAACCTCAACTCACAGCAGCCGAGCACCCCAGCTTAGACAAAAAGAAAGTGTGGTGAATTGCAGTGTTTTGCCATCTGCTGAGCTGTATATGCTTATCTAGAGCTGCAGATCTTCTTACTGAAACATGACTTGAGTAACCTTTCCCATTTCTGGCTCTGTATTTTTTTTAGTGGTATTTTCAGTAGTATTTACTTTTCCCCGTGTGTCTTTTCAGATAAGGGGGGAGAGTTTTTTCAAACTTTTATTTTCAAATAAGAGAGAGTCCAAACCACTTTATTTTCTGGAAGAAATCGATTAGAACAGGAAAATCAACACCTTTTCAATGGCAAGGGTGAAATCCTGGAGTCGTTTAAGTCCTACTTCCCAGGTTCTCTGAAGAGGCAGCATCTCACCCACCAGGCCCTGCAGTTTAACCTCACTCAGTGCCGTGGGGGTCAGCACTCAGCTGGCAGAGAGCATCCTCAGATCCAGCTGCTGAGCATCATCCTTTCCTTACAGCTTCAGCCCCCTCTGCTCAACACCCTGTGCTCCCAAGGCACTCAGGAGAGCTCGTGTTCTTCTTCCCTAGCCATGGACCTGCCAGCTCCATCTGCAGACACAGCATTTGTGGAGAAAATCAGCTGGTTTGCATCTGAGTTGATGGCTGTGCTGTGAGAATGTCACTGTCACACAACTCAGAATGTCTCAGGAGTGGGGTATCTAGACAGATTTGAGAGAAACACTTCTGCCTATGCATGGGAACGTGTCCCATGCCATTATGTGTTAATGGATATGATTTATTTCAGAAAAAAAAAAAAACTGACAAAAAACCAGAACAACAAAACCCAGGCAAATGTAGAACAAATGATTTATGGGGAGCAATACTGTTTGGAATTTAAATACAGACAAGCAGCATATTTGTTGCTGATGGTGCTATGTTCCCTGGGAGAATAAAGCCATTTTGTAACTATTTGTCTGTGTCTTGAGCTTGCACACATTTTGTCTCAAAGTTTTTCACTTCTAATAATTTCATAATTTCATTTCCTATTCTAATCTTTTTCTCAGAACAATGAAAATGGTTTGACACCCATTTGTAGAATGCTTCACTGTAATGTACTGTTACAGCCTGTTCCCAAATCAGTTTCTTCAGTTCTTAGGAGTTCCCCAGTAATGCTTTATCAGCCAGACATGGGAGAAGATACCTGAAAATAAAGATGTATGTTGTACCAGGACTTGCAACTGAAAATGTCCTGAGCGTTCCTGAGCTCTGCTTTGATGCCATACTTAGCAAAAGCTTGTCGTGCTCCTTTCCTGGAAGATTAGTATGAACTGAACACTTAGAAAGAAATTGTTCCTTGCAGCTTTTTCACCCTTTAAGTGAGTAATACTTTTGGAGCTTTTCATCTTACTTTCACTGCAGGCATTTCTGCTGTTCCATAAAAAGTAACAAAAAAATAGCCAGGGAATGTGATTTTAAACCTATTCTATGATAAGCCAGTACACAAGAATTATTTTTCACTATGTACAAATGAACTGTATCTTTTTTAAGGTAAACTAGATTCCTGGAAGGGAAGGAACCTCTTGGGAACTGAAGAGCTGTGTTTAGGTCAAGTAAAGGACAGCATTGCATTTATGACTTCATCATCATGTATCTCTAATCTGGAAGAATTCCTCTACAAACCTTCAGGAATAAGAGGATAATCTAGTGCCTGGGTTTATTCAGTATTTGGCTTGTCTGATGAGATCAATGGGAAGAGATGTGTTTATTATGTTGATGTTTGCAGGAAGCTGAGGTGATATTGCTAAAACTCTTCAAGGATGTAAAATGCCAAGGTTACAGGAGCTCTTTTGGTTTCAGAAAAGGTGCAGATAAAATTTAACCATTCAGGAACACTGCAAAGAAGGAACATGCAACCATTTTTGTGTTGTGTAACAATATGGCAATGTAGAGCAAGGAGCAGTCCAGCAAAGCTCAGGACATGAGAGATGTTACTTGATGTCCGAAGGGTCCCACCTCTCTTCTTGTTTGGACCCAGCTTCCTTGTAGTAAAAAATAGGTCACTGTGAGAACTGAAATGCATTAACCAAGAGAGAGATTTCCCCACACGCTGTCAGCCTGTGAAGCTGCCCAGCCTTTCTCTCTGAATTTTGTTTTGTTTGAGTCTCCCCCAATAACAGTGAGTTATCTTTCCTACTCCTATCAGTTTGCCATGCATTGTAACTGGTAGGAGAGAATAAAATTCCCCCAGTGAAAGTTCTGCTGCAGTGATCTGATTTACTTAAATATGTGATCAAAGGAAAATGCAGCTTCTGAATGACACTTTAGAACAAGAGCAAAATCTGGCATCTTGTTAGATGCCCTCAATGACTGTAGTCTTACCGGAGGCTTTGATCACAGCTTCCTTCATCTCTTTTCATGCTGCTTACAAAGTTACTCTATGTAAAAATGTAGTGTGTGATTTACTTCAACCAAGGAAAGACAAATTCATTCTGAAGGCGGGAGATGGTCAATCTCTGAGCTTCAGTTTGTGTGTAGACCTTGAATGATTTTGGAGCAGTTGCTGTGGAGAGGATGTCCCAAGTGGACTGACAGCAAGGCCACACCATTGACTACAATGAAGTGGAAAGGTGACCTTCTGCAGTCAGGTTTCAATATTGCCGAGTTGGAGATGAATTTTCCCCAAAATTGTGTTGTATTAAGGGTTATCTCTGCACTAACCCTTCCACCAGCCCTATCTGTGTGCATTTTGAGCCATCTGGAAGCTCTCATGGGCCAGGAGCCATACCTTGAAGCACAGAAATCTTCTGCAGAGGAGCTGTAGTGGTTACTGGAGGAATCCAGCCTTTATTTAGTCCATAAGACACTGTTCCCACCACTGCTGAACTGCAGATACCTCAGATACGCTCAGTTGCCACTCTGTGACTGCTGCACTACACTGCAGTATTTCAGGAGGAAAAGTGGAGAATGACTTTTGCATTTGAAGCCATATGAGGGGATTCAGCCAGACAGCATGTAATTACCCTAGCTGGAGCTGGGCCAAGGCAGAGGATCTGTGGCTCCCTATCTGCAGGCTTATTTTCAGCACTTCAATAGAGGGATTTTGATGGAACACGTTGAAATTAATGAAACTAAGTTAGTTTCTCTCTGGATATCTCCTCCATCGTACCCACATCAGACACAAATAGCTCACCTGCCCTGGACTGCCCTTCAAAGGCTCATCTTACAAGCCCAAATGAAAGAGCAGCTGGAGGCAAGGAGCCTTTCCTATTCATTCAGGTGAGTTGTGAAGTGGGTAATGAAAATGCTATTGTTTTCCAACGGCCCAGAATAGGTTATTCAGGAAAATAAATTCCGCCCGTGGCTCTTCCTCTTACAACACAAACCTTAATCCAGTAAAGCACTTTAGTGTGTGCTTCACTGGAGATTTGCGAGCGGCCCCGCTGATTGCAAGGGATCAGCTCTCCTGCCTGAAGTTAAATATGAGGAGTGGGAGCTGGCAGGTGGGCAGCTGAGCAGGGCCATTGCCCAGGGGCCCTGCCTTATTGCCTGTGATTATACAGGCTTAGTCTTGGGCTGGAGCCCGTGTGAACAAAGGAGAGAGATTAGCGGGCGTGCAAAGAGGGAGCAAAGCCAGAGGGTTCCAGCAGTGTCGAACACAACTTTGTAACTCTGACAGAATGTATGAAAGTGAATGAAAAGGCTGTATGATTGCTGTTGCCATCCTGTTAATTAGGCTGAACTCATGCTTCATTAGTGCTACAATATGCTTCCATCTTAACAAAGCCCTGTTGGGTGCATGGAGCCACTTTACTGTTAGTAAAATGAAGCCTTATCAGAGAGCCCTGTAATTCATTTTGTAAGACAACTCATGACATATATTGTGTTGAAATTGCACTGAAGAGGCAGATTACTTGCTTAACACTTGCTTTTCCCAATGAACAGAAAAAGATGTTTCCAAAACTAGGTTATTTATAGTATTGGGGCTCTTCTGACCTGGTGCCTAATTACATTGCACAGTCCTTTAGCAGTGTTTCAAGCAGTTCCTAAATAACCCGAATTGAACTGAGCTGCTTTTGCTCTTGCACATTCTCTCGGTGAAAATACCATCAAGCATTAAATTCCTCGTTTCTCGCCGTCGTTGTGGCAAAGACTTTGGTGTATAACCAGGACAATTTCCCTGCAGCAGGAATGCAGCAAAAGCCCTAGCACAACCCACATTCCCTGCTTGCAGCAGTACTGGTTAAGCAGCATAGTGAAAACTTGACGCAGGAGCAAGAAACAACAAGGACTGCCTTGTTCACTGCCCCAAGAAACCACTGTGCTCCCCCAACCCTGCCGTACCCTGGGCAGAGCACACATTTATAGTAGTGCTGTGATAGATGCTGACCTGGCAGTGATTCTTCTATGAATTCCCTGTGCTGGGAAGGGAGTTTGAATGCAACCAGGGCAGATCCACATTAGCCTCGACTGCAGAGCTGGCTGAAGTCAGTCCTGCCCTACCAGACATTCCCAGAGTGGGTCACGCATGGTGTAGCTGGATTCATCTCCACCCTGGCTCTCAGATCTTCCTACCTAAATGATCTGAATTTGTGGTTACTACTCGGGGAAGGGCGATGTGTAGTAAAATCTTTTTATTTTCATGTTTCTTACTTGTACCATTCTTTAGCCTTACTGTAAACATCCATGCTTAATCATGTTTTTCTATGGTAGACCTAAAAATATCCCCCTCTCTCCATTTCAATGCTATACCCTGCAGACCTGAGATGACCCTATATGAGAGAGTCATAACAGCACAGTCTAATGGAGAAGAAAAATGAGAATGAGGTAATGTAGCAAAAACAACTGTCTGAAAGGGCATCTCTGAACTGCTTACCAATTCTGGTTGTTCTTTCAGCTCAGGCTGCTTGTATGGTCATCCAACTCCAGGGATGAGGGCATTTCTTGGTGTAACTCCATGAAATCCATGGATTTTGTCCCAGGGTGGCTGCAGTCATTCAAGTGAATGCTGTGGATAATGGACACAGCCTCATATTTCCTGCAGAGTTGTGCATCCCCTGTGAAATCAGCACCAGCCCTGAGGACTCAGGGGAGCTGCAAATGGTGACACTAAAGCAGAACTACCTCAGGGCTCTGAAATCAGCATGGGTGCAAAATTTGGAACAATGACAATTGGGAACTAGAACTGGTTTTGCAGAAGGATTGGTATTTACTGCTTAAACAGAAATATCTTATTCTCACAGTCGTGGAAAATGCTGTACTACGATATACTTGGAAACATCCTGTAAGATTTTGTTCCAAGATGGGATAATGCCTTTCTTAATGCCTCAGAGCCACCATAAGACATAGTTGTTGGTTTTTGTCAGGGTAATTTGAATCTGGCTCAGATCTCTTCTCTGTTTTGCCATGCAGCTGTAGAGATGTTTGACTGAAGTGCAGTGATGGGATGGGATGAAGCAAGGCAGGACAGGAACAGCTGTTTTGGTGGCAGAGCCAGCTTATGGCTATTTAAAGTCATCACAGAACTCTAACACCAAATAGGTGACTGCTCGTGGTCTCAACTGCTTGTGGCCAAGGACACACAACTCTCTGTTTGCTGTACCCAGTGGTTTCCTCAGCTCATTTTTGTGTAGGCTGCATATATAACCAAAACTGAATTAAGAAAACTAATGTGGCAAATAACAGGGAATGGTAGGGTTTAGCATGTAGAGGCCATAAGAACATCTAATTTCCCATTCTTCTCACTGAGTTTGCAAATGTGGGTATGAAGTAAGTGACACATTCTCAATGGTCTCCCACAGAATGAATTCAGCAGCAGCACAAGATGCAATCCACTTGCAAATGTGTAAAAGGTTGTTCTGTGGGGGTTATTTAGATAGCCTTCCTGGGGTAAATTACAATTTTTTTAGAAAGTGGGTGGTTGAAATTTAACATGTTGAGGAGCACATGCTCTCCTTCCACTTCCAAGTGCTTGTGAGCTGAGTTTGCAGGGGTAGTGGGTATTGTTTGGCATTTGGTATATTTTGCTTAACTTGTCATATGCCTTAACTCATCACAGAGTTTTGCATCTGGGTTGGCTGTATTTTTATCAAGCATTAACATGCATAAGGGTTTGCCAGTACTTAATAAAAATGCTGCTGAAAACTGCATTATTTCACCTATTTATTGAAGCAGATTATATTGTGTTTGAACTGTGTTTGAACTGAAGGTACACTCATGTGAAAACTGTTATATTCATAACCCACACCCAAGCAATAAGAAGGAGCTCAGTTAATGAAAATCACTCAAAGGAAAGCACTGCTCACCCCTTCCAAGATCAATTAGAAAGATTATTCCAGCATCCCTAATGCTGCCACACTGCTGTTGTACAGCTAAGCTCCTCTTCCCTTTGGAACACTAAGGTAAGGAATTTGACAATAATGTTTAATAAACAAAGCATTTATGATGCTATTACCACTGTAAGTTTCTACAGCAAAGGACAACACTTGGACAGTGTAAATGTACAAGGTCTCGGTGGTCTCCCATTCAAATGAGCACAGGAACAGAAGATTTTGGAGCAACCAAAACTGGACTGGTGAGTTTGAGCCACCTTTTCAGCTAAAGGCTGGCAAAGCACTTTCCCAGTGGATCTTTCTCTTTGGAGGACACCTCAGTGTGGCTTGGTAATGCTCTTTAGAGCAAAGATCATCTGGAAGGTGGCTGTTTCTCCCAAGTGAGAAGAAAACATCCTTTCTGGCAGAGCCCCAGCAAATTCAGATGCTGTAACAGCACAACAGATGGAGTCTCTGCCAGAGAAGGAATACTGTTGCTGAGTTGCATGAGCATGGCAGTGTGGGCAAAGCCTTGGCTGCTGGGACACAGTGATGTTCCACTGGCTTTGGAGACGTACAGCAAATTATACCTGTTGGGAGCCTGGCTTTGCTGTGGATATTTCAGTTTTTAGATGTGTTTGTTCTCCTTCCCTTCTTCCTCTCCGCTGGTGTCTCTGCTGACAGCAACAGGTTTCTCTCAGAATTTATTTTTCCCACTGCATTAGAAAGTGGCCCTGAGCTTTAATGAGCAGATCTGTCTGGTTGAGTTTTATAATAAGTGGCAAAGGACTTAAAAGCTGAGATTCTTATATTTATCGATAATGAGAAACCTTCAGAACTGCTTCAAGTATTTGTCTGATAGTAAATGTTCTGCCAAAAATAGCAAAGTCTTTAACTATATGAAAAAATAGTATTGCTAAAGCATTGCTTCTCCTTGCAAAAAAAAAGCTCCAATCCTTCAAACAGCATTAGAGATATAATTCATTGACTTATGCAAATGAAAAATGTTCATAATCATTTTGGTAAATATTTCATCTAGTGTAAATACAGATCCATTTTAAACTGCAAACATATGCACAGGCAGGTAGGGTTTATTTCAATCAGCTCACCACACAAAGAGCTGCAGCATTTTTCAAGTGAATTTTCCTTCTGCCCACATCTGGAAGCTAAAAGGGAGGAAAGAGAAGAGAGCGAACTTTTTTCTCCAGTGGTTGTGACTAAATCACTGAATAAGTACTTTTTTTGCTCTTTACAGCAGGGTTTTTTTATTGAGAGTGATTCATGTTCTGCACTATGAGGGGAAAAGTGCCCCAATCCAAAGAGCTAGAAAATAGAAGTGCTAATCTTAACTACCCCTGTGTTTAAATAAGAGGATTTATGGAGCACAGCAGGAAGAAGTGAGGCATTGGCTCCCTTTCACATAAACCCCCAGTTTTTGCTCTCCAGCCATACATACAATTAATTCACCTGACACATTCTGATGCAGTAGTTTGGCCATGTTAATTCCTTTGAAATATGTTTTATCCCGCTGTACCTTCAAAATCACAAAACAGTCAATTTGACTTTACCTGCTCACGTGTTATTGGAAAGAGAGGATGTTTCCCATTTGGCTTTGTAGCGTTCACTAATCACAGACTTCAGATTTCTTGTCTGAACCTTTCACAAAAGCTTATGAACCTCTGACTCGTGTGATTACAGTCAGGAAATGTCTTTTTTAAACACTGACATTGTTTGCTTTTGTCAAGCCAGAAAACAGAGAAACTCATTTTAATTCTCTCCACTGATAATTTTTCTTTCTGACATCCGAGGATGCTGCTGAGTGCTCATTGCTGTTAGTGGCTGCTGGAAACATCTCTGGACAGCTTCATCTCTGCTCTTCTAAGAGGTATCTCATTATCTGAAGTCCTGCACAAAGCCAGGAAGATGCCAGAGGGAAGAACCTCTCTGGTTCCTCTCTTGCAGAGCAACTTGGCAAAGAAGCTGATATAGGGTATGGACTTTTCCCTCAGCCAGAAGTTGCTGTGCAGCATGGCAGCAGGACCTACAGCCAGGCTGGTTAGCATGAAACTCCCAGGAAAGCTTGGGAAGTGAAATCCTGGTCACCAAGGACGTTTGACCAATAGCTTCAGCAGGCTCAGGATATCACCCCCACCCTCTCCAGCAGTGAGAGATGGGGTCCTGCCGGCCTGGTGCTTTGCTCAGCACCTTCAGGCTTGTAATCAATCATTTATCTTAAGATTCAGCTTTAGTCTGTCCTTAAGATTTCCTGGAAAGCCTTAGACAAGCAGATAGTGTCTGTGTGATTTGTAATCCAGAGGAGGAGCAGGCGTGTCTCTCCTGTGGGAGCAGCAGCGTCCATCGCTGCTGCAGAGGACACCTCCTTCCATCTCCCTGTGGTTATGGGAATGTGGGGAGCAGGGGAATGCTCAGCTTGCAAAATATAAATAATATCCAGAGTGCAGGCCCTCGTTTGGAGCTTCTGCCTGCCCCTAGCGAGGCACTGCAGGCTCTGCAGAGATGGTGCTGTGCTCCAAATTCACAGCTCCAACATGAATCTTTTTCCTTTGGCATCTCACTTGTTATAAACGTTACAGCTGCGCTCCAGATGTGCCATATTCCATTACTCTTGCTCTAAGTATATCCCTGAAGATGTACACAGCTTTTCCAATTTTTCAATATTAATAGAAGGATTAGCATCATTATTTGTTAGGTTGATATTCTCTCCCTGATGCACACACATGTCTGAGCAGACACACATAGATGGGTCAGGGTTTTTCTCTCTGAAATGGGGCAGCCCCTAATGTTCTCACCCCCTGCTCCCATTAGGGATTTAAGCAAGAAAACACTCATTTAATTGCAGTTTTATGTGAGATATAAGCTTCAAAGTGCTTTCTACTACCTTAATGTGGTCGGCTGAGTTTTTCTGGTGATTGGACCAGGATGAGGGAGACCAAGTAGTGGAACAGGAGGACATAAAAGGGATCACGTGGATTAAGAAGGGATGGTCTAGAGGAAGGTGTGTAACATGAAAGGCATGACTGAGGCTTTGGGAAGGCTGGGGCTATAAGAGATTTTTATACAGGGAGTCACAAGCTGCTCTGGACTGGAGCAGAACGCAGGTTTGGGCACGACACACCAGTCAAGATGATACTTCCTAATAAAAACACTTTCAGGACCTGTCTCCCTGCACACAGCTCCATGTTGTGCCCTCTGTGATGTGTGGATGTGTGGCAGCTGAGGCTGCTTGACCTAGCACTGTGGAAGAAGGATGGGAGCTCTGCTCCTGGTAAGGGATGCTCCTCAGGATCTTTCCTACTGCAGCTGCTGGGTAGGTGCCTGCTCTGGCCAGGCTTTAAGTGTTTTGCTTTTCTTGTACAGCAGGAAGATCTGAGCTTATCCCTCATTCCTGTTTATGTAGATCTATCCAGGCATGCACCAATCTTGCTGCCCCTCCAGGTACAAGACAGTTGTCTGGCCAGGGAACTGAGTTTGGCTCTGATAAAACCAGAGCCTTAGTGATCATCAGTGATGGTGCAGTCTTCACCACGGGGAAGAGGATTTTTGCATTTCCCACCTTGGTGAATGCTGAGGAATTGTCTCTGCAAATGAGAAAAAAGCTGACAAGAGCATGAATCTTTCTGTTCTTCCTCCTAGTTAAAAGGAGAGGTAGCTTTTACCCTCAGTTGTTCCTCTGATGGTACCAAATCAGCCAACTACTGCAATAACACAAAAATGTCATTTCTTGCATGATAAATAGGGATGTTTCATCCTAGAAAGGATGCCCAGGTGAAAACTTGCAAGTAAGATGACCCAGGCTCGCTACCTATCAAAGTCAAGCTCGCTGGCAGGCTGCTCGTGGGTTTCAGAAGTAATCTAAAAGCAGAGCAAAAGCTCAGCCTGTACCTGAGATTGTCAAACCTGATGCGAACAGCAAAGCTGACAACTCGCTTATCTTAGAAAATCACTTGTGCAGGTTTTGCATTTTGTTGGAGTCTCCCCAGAGGTTTAGAAAAATAAATATAGATGTACTGAAGAGAAGAGGTTTGCTTAGGCAGCATCCTAGGTGCATGGAGCCTCAGTACAAGATGATTCTTTTGGAGGTTTATGGACTTCTCCTGTGCACATAAAGACAGCTGTAGTGAAAGGAGAGCATCTGGGAGGAGACCAGTAATAACCAAGTGCCTTGCAAAGGTGCTCCAATAAGCAAGGTTTGTCTCACAAAGTGAGTCTTGGCAAAACCACAGAGCTGTATTTCAGATGAGGGAAGCATGAGGAGGAATAAATTGAGAGTGATAATAATAAGCACATGAAGTAGAAGGAAAAAGTTTTGCTCTGTAGAGGCTTGTTCATCTGTGACTGGGTAACTCTCTCTGATTCATCCTGGCTCTGTACATGGCCTGGTCAAGGGTTCATTCTCAATCACCATACACAGGGAATTCCAGCTGGGGCAAAAGCAGCCAAGAATGACAAGGCAGCAGTGCTGGTGGTAACCACAGAGTTATCCAGGTGTGAGGCTGTGTTCACATAAACCCAACTGGACCCAGGCTCCAGAGAAACCTCTAAGTGTCTCCTGCAAAACCAGGTGGGTAATGGCAGTTGCCAAAAGATGCTAAAGTACTCAGGGACGTTAAGCATGTGACATAATATTAAAATAATTGTTTTAAAAGTTCTCAGTTTATACAAAAAGCTCAAAACTTACCTCTGCAGTGTCAGAAACCTGAAATTACAGGAAACTCCCTTGGGTTTGCTCTCTGTTATAAATGTTGACCTTTGACTCAGCTGCCCAGACACTGCTTGGATTTTACATTGCTTTGCCTTGTGACTGGATGAAGCTCAGCAGTTTCAGCTGAGTTTATCATATATATATATATGAACTCAGAAACTTACCATGAAAAACCTACTGGGAATTCGCATGGCAGCCCAAAACCCGACAAAATAATTCTCAGGAGAAGTGTTGAAGTGGTGTCTTGTACAGCTGCCCAGAGGAAAGTTTTAAATATCTATGGTGCTTTTGACATGCCCCAGCTCTTGCACCTGCTGTCCCTGTCCCTGCCTCTGGCTTCCAGCAGTCCACATTGCAGCAGTAATTGCTTCCTCCTCCAAACTGCTCCATGGAGACCCTTAGCTTGCACTAAGCTTGATCCATTTTTTCCCAAGCAGTGCAATAATTTAGTCTCCTGGAGGAAGCCTGCATGAGTAGTCTTGTGTTCAGGTAAAAATCTCAACTTTTCCTTGCAAACTTGTTTCTCTGCTCTGATGTGTGCAAGTAACACAGCAGGATGTTTATTCCCCAGAAGCCTCCTGCCTGCAGTTTTCCATAGCAAGCCTGCCTCTGTTCTCCCCTGCCTTTGATTCCTGGCTTACTTAAAGGTGGAGGTCATCTGAAGAGTCACAGTAAAGGGAAAATATAGTAAAATCAGTTTTTTTAATAATCTTGTGATTAAGTTTTTTAAATACCATGTCTCACTGGAAGTAGTAAGCAGCTCCTATTTAAATTGTGCTGTTTGTTATTTGGATGTACCCATAGAAGACTTTGGTCACCTGTTTGTTGTTTTTTTTTTTAATTATTATTTTATTGAAATAATTTGAAAAATAGCTCTTTGTCAAATATTGTGTTTGCATTTGTATTCTGCATGGTGATAAAGCATTTCAGTATTTGCATTGCTTGCTTGCAGTTAATGCTATGCCCCCGGAGGTTCTCTTAGCAGAAAAAGCATTTTCTGTAGAGGAGCCATATGTGTAGAAAAGATAAGATTTGCAATGGCATATTTAAAGAAAAATATACATAGGTCAAGTGAACAGCTGGTCTAACTCCTGTTCTCCGTGAGCTTCTCTGTGGCCAGGCCCAGCTCAGAGCATTTATAGAAATGTGGCACCCATTGCAGCACGGGTGGCTGAGCTGTTATGAAGCAATTAGTAGGAAATAGCCCAGGTGAGAGACAAGGAAAAGCCTTGGAAGCTTATTTAGTACAGAGAGTTTTTCTGAGTTAACCTTTTCACGGGGTTGCTGGGCCTGGAAGGAGCAGATCCTGCAAGTTTCTCTGTTGGTTTTGAATGAGCTGGTGAGTTTTATATTGGAAAAGTGCGCCAAAATGATGCTGATGTTCTGTTCTTATCCTTATTTTCCACACTTGGGGCCAGGCAGCTTAGGAGGTGAGTGATGGTTCCTATCCATGCTGGGACTCTGGCAGCTCACGGGAAGAGGATGGAAGTGCTGTGTGCCAGCTCGGGAGTGTGGTGTGGGGCTGGGGTGCCCTCAGATATCAGCTCAGAGCAGTGCCCTGGGGGTCTGCAGCACAGGAGCTGACAAAGGGCCATGACCATGGAAGGTAGAGGAGACATCTGCTGGTGGCTCAGATCTGCTGTAACCGTGTCTGCCATTTGGGTTGTCCAGTCTTAAAATTACTGTTCCTCATGTCATTGGTCAGAAGGGTTAATAGAGAGATTTTCTGCATTGTAGCTTACTGATTTCTGAACCCCCCAAGCATCTCTGAGCTGAGCTTTAAGGCCAGAGATGGCCCAGCTGCCCGTGGACGTGTCAGTTTGCACAGGGATTCACAGTGCAAGAAGCCCTAGGAGTATCTGAGACTGTGTGCGGTGATACAAGTTTGGCCGAAGTTTTCAGTCCACTTCATGAATTTGAATTACTCATGAAAAAGAATTGGAAACAAGAGGTCCAGCCCTCTGAGAGGGTGTCTGGAAATTGTGGCATCAAGGTTGCTGGAGGACAGATTTATGTGTTTTCATCATATGGCCCATTTCTCTTGTGCTGTTCCTTGGCCAGCTCATTTGCTGAGATCCTTCTGATTTAAGATATAGATTGTGCTTTCTCCTCCCAGTCACTCCCCTGCTGACAGTGACATGTTTTTTTGAGAGAATACCTGGGAACACAAATCCATCAGGAATTTCAATGAGAGTGGCTTGTTTGGAAAGCAGTAGCTCTAAGTTTTGTACATTTGTCTCCTTACAAATTCACGTTCTTACGTGTATGAAAAGGCAATGCTTCTCTGGAGAGGTGTTCTTGTATCCTCTGTCTGAATTCCCTGCACTGAAAGGAGCAGGATGGAATCCAAGTCCCTTTCAAGGGATGAGAATCTTGCTATTAAGTATTTCTACTTCATTTCCACTGGTTTTTCTCTGTTTTGATGGTAACATGCTTATGGCACATTCTCTATGATCTGTTTCTCTGCTGTTTTCCACCTCAGGATACTAAATGCAGGGATGATGCTGCTCATTTTCTCAGATGAGAAGTGATGGCTACATATTGATTTATTTATTATTTTTTATAAGCTCAGGAAATGAGTGGTACAAGTTAATTGAGCTATGCAGTGATCAAGGAATGTTAAATACCCCAAGCATTGTGTGCAAGTGGTTTCTTGGTAAAGGGCTGGTCAAATTTAGCCTTAATTGCTGGGTTAATAAGGTTGCTGTCGACAAGCTGGGATCCTTGGTGCCCTGTGAAGCTCATGTTATCCCTGAATGAGGATGGATGAGGAGGGATTCCCTTGAGGGTTGTCTGTAGCCTGCCAGAGACCTGCCTGGGTGATCCAATATGAAATGCTGGAGAGGGATGTTCCTAACGCCTCTGCTTGCTGTTGCATAAAGATCCTAATCTAGGGTGCTTATCTTGCTCTGTTTGGGTTCTCCTTCCAGTCCCAGATCCTGGAGGATGGACCTGGCTGGTGCTGAGGGAGTAGGCAGAGGTGCTCCTCTTGGTTTTGCTCACTTCTGTGGTTTGAACCTCAGCTGGGGATGGCAAAGACCAGGGGACAAGTCCCTGTGTGCCTGAGGGGGATCAAGCCCCCCTCTCCCAGCACCCTTTTTGGGTGACACAGAGATCCCTGGTGTCAAATTTTAGTAACTGTGGTGCGCTCAGGTGAAGGTGCCTTGGGGTTGCTGGTGCTCACCTCCATGGCACAGGGCTGGGGGGACACAGGGACACTGCCCAGGAGGAGCCTCCCAGGTGGGAGGGAGGCTCTGAGCTGTCCTGCCAGGATTCCAGCAGCCTGCAGATAAAGCAGGGACCAAACACAGGGCACAAAGGAGTTTGGTGTGTTTATGGAGGGCATCTTTGAGAACAGGCACTCTGAATTCAAGCACCCAAACTGTCCTCACCCACTGCTTTGGGCTGTCAACCCCTTCTGTTGGTCTAACAAGGGAAGAGGTGTGTGCTGAGACAACTGCCAGGCACCCTGCTCATCCCTCAAAGCTGTTTTGAGGAAAAAAAGTATATTATGGAGTACTTCTCCCCTAATTAATTTTGAGTTAATGGGTAAAAATAGCTGGCACAGCTTGAAAAGTGCAGCACGTGTAGTTCGAGAAAGTCTAGAGTCACAGTGGGAAGAGTTAAACTGCACTTAGTTAGTCTTGTTAATCTGATTTATTGCAAGCAAAGGCACTCCAAGCAAAACAACAGTCCCTTAGATTTTTGTAAGAGGTCTGACAACTGTTTTGCAGAGGCATATGATAACATTTAAGAATACTGAAAAGGCATATAGAATTGCCTCCTAGGAGATGCATTGTGGAGTGGAAGTCAAGAGAGTAGAATTTGATGACTAACAGTAGAGAAAAGCTGAACTCAGAAAAAATATTATGGAAGTGTGATGTCTAAAGACTATTTTCACACTGGCATAATATTACACAAATATTTAAGGAGTAAATCACTTGTTTTCAAACTCTGAGACAGAATTTATTCAGCAAGAGACAGAGACTTCTCACTTTCTTGAGTAGAAAATATTGGACCTTGTATTTGAATTTTAGAATTCAATGGGCAAGTAAGTTGACCAATCTTAAAGACAGGGGAGAAGCTTTGGCTGGTGGAAGTTTGTTTTATTTTATTTTTAAAAGTCCACTTGACCCTGAAATTTGTCAGAAATTTGACATTGATCTGAACATTAAGAACGTTCAGATCAGGATACAAAAAAAGTAAATGTATTTATCTTGGAAGGACAATACATAGAAAATTAGATGGGAAGAAACATGGGCTTACTGGGTGTGTATCTGTGGGATGCAGTTGTTGGGCTCTAGGGCAGCAGGAGTCCCTGGGACAGTGCTGCAGGAGAGCTCAGCTATTAAGGGGACTGAGAAAATGGGAGATGTCTGGGGTCCTTTTTTCCTAGCTGTTCGCCCAGAGAGAATCTGTGGAAAAATTTCCTTCACCTGACATCAGATGAATTTTCCGAGCACTTTATATGCAGTTCGTCACCCATTAACTTTCAGGGAGTCTTTAGCGCTGTGGGACTGGCACACACTAATTCTTCAAAGGCCTTGAAACTAAATAGGCTACTCTGTCAGTGACATGTGAAACTGTTAGAAAGATGGATGTGGTAAAGCCCTACAGCATCCAGGCACTGTAGCTCTTGCTGTCGAGTAGCTCTTTGAGAAGGCAACAAGGGTGCCAAGGGGGTGGAAAACCCTTTTCCTTGGGAGCAGTGCCCTGGGGATCCTGCAGACTTTCCGGGGCTGTCAGCCTGATGCTGGAGCAGGATTTGTCCTAGAACTCTTAGCTGTGAGAGTTTCTGGCAGGCAGGATGAGGGCTGGGTGCTGCCAAGTCTGGCCCAGGAGTCCCTTCCACAGGGCAGTGTGGGGACCCCAGACTCCCTGTCCAGCTCTGACCCTTTCCCATGCAGGGAAGTGACCAGTCCCAGGGCGATGATTTTCATTTTCACCTTGTGAAAGCTGTTACTCAGAGTTGAGGTGGTTTTGTGTGGGTTTTGGTTTTATGGCTTTTCTCTTTTCTTTTGAAACTGAAATATCAGTTTCTCTTCCTTCAATTCTCAGATTAACTCCGTGGCATTTTTCTGAGGCTGGGGGAGCTGCAACTTGTGTGGATCAGTTGTACTTAATACTGCTTTGAATATCTTGAGGTTAAGAAACATGTTAAATGAGGATTTATGAATTACTTTAAAGACATATAAGGGGAAAAAAAAAGGGGGTGAAGGGAAGTTTTTGGATGGGATTCTATGACTCGATAACACCTTCAACCTCTGTGAGTTCTCTCATGGGTTAATATTTTTATACAAGTCAAAACTGTGCACTTCAGACAGTATAATCCAAAAGTCATTATAGAAGAGGATAAATCTAACTTCCAACCTTTAATTTAAAATTTAAAAAAAAATGTCCTAGGGGGAGTTTAATCGCACTGTGCTAATCGCTTTCATTATCACTGATACAAGCACAAGACTTTGCAAAGTTCTCTAAAGAGCAGCTATGGGATGTGCCATCAGCTTTTACAGTTTTGGGTTGCTCGTTGTAGCCCCTGTGAATTTGCTCTGTGTGTATCTTGGCTCTTTGGGGATGCAACTCGTGCTTTCTTTCCTCCTCCCTCCAACACAGACAGCTCTTCCAGGAATTGCCTTAATGACAAAACCTCGGAGGATCCACCAGAGTGGGAATTTTGAGGGTTCTATAAAAATTTAACAGGGTTCCACAGAACTGGCTTGAAAAACCCCAGATAATTGCACTCTGTCTGTGGGGGGTTTAGCCATCTAAAATAGGTCTCTTGTGGGGATGTAAGGCTCTTAAACTCTACTGAATATTTTCCTGTAAATCACAGCTTTTCCTGTCGAGATCCTGAAATTCCGCACTGTTCCACATAAAAGGGAACACAACTATTTTATTCATAATCTCCTTGGACCTTTCAGACTCCGGGTGTTCTGAACTGGACTCTGCAGCAGAAGGCTCTTTTCAGAGTGTACTTTTTTCCCTGAATGAGACAACTCCAAGAGCTGCTTTACCAGCAGCACTGTGCAGAGCCCCAGAGCAATACATGGAATGCTAAAGATGAGTCTGCCTTCCAACACCCAGTGCTCAGTACCACATTTCAAGAGGTATTTGAATTCTCTTTCCTGCTAAAGCCCGGAGAATTAAGACTTTCAGAAATGGTTAACCTCATGTCAGTGGGAATGCACATTCCCTTACAGCCAGGGGTTCCAAGACAGGACATGGTGATGTTCAGCTCTGCCAGACCCAGGGAGTGTTTAGGCTGCACCCTCACCAGGCACAAGCAAGGTTAGCCCTGCTGGGCAGGAATGATAACTGAAATGAGATATCTGTAGATTTCAGCACTATATAGAGCATCACTCAGAGGAGCAACACTAGAAATATTTAAATGTTCTGCAAAAGCTGAATTTTAGTAGCACACTATTGTGCTTTTTGGTGGTTTTTTTTTCCCTTAAACCCCATTTGGGGCCTCTCTCCTCACTGGTGTGAATCGCTCTGACTTTGTGAAGCTGCGCTAATTGAAAGCAGCAGAGGATCTGTCTCTCTTGTGTTACGTTTAAAATATTCATACAATTAAACAGTGCTTTGAAGTGCTCCGGAGCTGGATGCTCTCTGCTTTACTTTGGGTGGTCAGGAGATGAAAATGGAAATGTTTTAATTGGATTTGGTCCTAAGAAACTGTGCCATGTCCTTGTTGGAATTGCCTTGCTAAGCAATACTGCACCTTCTCCTCGCAGCTCGGAGCGGTCGGCCCTGCGCAGAGGGGACCAAGATAAATGGTTCATTTTAATCATCTCCACTTCGGAGTGAATTAGGAAGGAGGGGCAGGTTTTATTCACTGAGCTCTATTACTCCACAGAGAAGGATTTATACCAAGGAAAGGACCCAAATGCATCTTGGCTGTAGGATAGTTTTGGATTTGTTTGTTTGTTTGTTTTGTGGGGTTTATTATTCTAGTTTTTTACAGTGGAAAAAGCCCATTTACTCCAACTTCTTGCAGCTGCATAATGAGGTGCCATTTTCTGATGTGCAATATCCAAAGGTCAGAGAAAGCCCTGCTGCTATAAAGCAATAGCTTTATGCACTTAGAGAGAGTATGAGCACAAGAATTTTCTCTCCCCACCCCAAGCTCCAGCCCAGGTGCGGGCAGGAGCTGTGTGCAGAGAATTGGAGCTTTGGAACGTTCCCCCCACAGCTGTGCCTCTCAAGAAACTGCCATCACTGGTGACATAGCATTGAATTTTAAAATTTGTTGTGCTTGTGGATGGGTATGTTTGACATACTTGTCTCATTTCAGATTAATTTACAAATCGTTCAGTCTGTTTTCGCAGAGCTTTCACTCAGTTGTCACATTCCCAGGGTTTGTTGGGTAACATTTTGTTGGTGATATACCTCCGGCATGGCTGGAAAATAACAGCAGATGAAATGCATGTAGCTTTCCCTCTTTGACAACAGCAAACATTGGTACTTTTCACAAGAAGCTTGTTTTTTTCTTCTGGAGTCGTAAAAAATCATGTGTGTGTGTATATATTAAAATAGTACGTGTGTATATACCAAGTAAAGTTACATTACGTGTGCATATGTACATTAACCACTTGGTGATCTTTCTGGAAGGTTAGATGACATTGTTACTCCTCAAAAGTTTACTTTCTTGAAGATTTAAGCTGTAAATCTGCGGGTAACATTAAATCCACTGGCTTTAGTCACCAAATGAACTTGCCCCTCAAATGTCTATTTCTGTGACACTCTCCTTCCACTGCAGGTCTGTTTTCTGATTTTATTTTCCTCTTTCATCTTTCAGCTGCTTATCTGTCCTTCCAGATTCATTACCTCTCCTTTCCTCTCCCCTCACTTCTTTTCTTCTCCTGCTGTGTTCCCATTTTTAATGATTTATTTTACAGTGTTTATATCTGCAGAACAAACTGGTTTTATAACCCCCCAAAATGAATACTGTAATGTGTTTTCCTCCCAGAGTCAGTGCTCAGTGCTGCTGAACAGCCTCTTGCTGGTAGTGCTGCACACCCTGACTGATGCCAGGTGACTCCTCTGCAGGTTTGGGCTGTGTCAGAGTCAGGACTGGATGGTGCCTGCGGCGAGGTGAGCAGCCTGGGGGAGGAACTCGAATAGTACCCACTGTGATTCAGAGCAGTCATCCTTCCATCCTTCCAACTCGTGCCTTAAACAAGGTGCTTAAACAAGAGTATGAGCTGGAGAGCAGGCAGAGCAGCACTTCCCTAAGCATCCAGCTCCTCTGCTCCTTCTTGCAATCAGAATTTGGTGATTTTCTAAGCAGCAATTGCATCTCGATCATCCCATTTAAGAGCCATTACTTGGTCCTGTCTTCTATAAATTTGTCTAATCTGCCCATGAATTAATTTATCTTTCAATCCCCATAATTCCATGGTGGAGAGTCACTCAATTATGCGTGGTGGGGGAAAAATATTTCCTCCTGACTGTTGTAAACCTGTGGCCTGGTCATTTTACTGGGTACTTCCGAGTTCTTGAAGCGTGGAAGAAGGCCAGGAACATGCAGTGCTGGGTTTATAGTGGGTTATGAGCTTCAGTTCAGTGTCAGGAACCTTCTTTCCTGCTCCTCAAGGCAGAAACACCTCTCTGCCAGCTGAAAACTGAAGTCCATAAATGCATAAGCATTAGTGAGGGGGTGCAGAGGGTGCATAAATCATTCAGGGTATTTTTAAATAATAGCATGTCTCACTACATTCATCTCCCCTGAGTTTATTCCTCAACCCCTAAGTACATTTTGACATTCAGAGTTAATCATACCTTCCAGTCAAAATATGCAGCACAGAACTGAGTTGGAAGAGAGCTGCAGCTCCCCTGAGCCCAGGCTGGGGATCAATAAGGGCCAGGCAGAGCCGAGGCTGGGCTGATGTTGTAGATTATGGCACATAAATGGTACCAGCTTCACAGCATCCCAGGAAATCCTGGTGGAAAGTGGCACAGCTGCTCCCCTGGTCATTCCTGTGCCTGGTGGGAGCAGCTTGGGGCTGGACTCTGAGTTTCTGCTTTTCTGTCCCTTTCTTTTAGCACAATTACTGTGGTCACTGAGCAGATGATGGGAATAAGTGGGTGTGCATGATGGTCCAGTGGACTGGAGTCTACCCCATGGGGATTCTGGTTCTCATCCTGCATCCCTGACCTCTGGCCTGGCATTTTTGGGATTGTTCTCTTACCTGGCCTGGTGTGCAATGAGAACTGCTTTATCTAAATGCAAATGCAGAAACATTTAGAAGCCAGAAGGAAGGGAGGCTGCCTTCAGGAGCAAGATGTGATTCCTGGTGGTCTTCACCTGGGTTTTATCAGAGGATAGGTTTGTCGTGTTTAACCACCCAGCTCCCAGGCATTGTAACATGGCAGAGGCAAAATGCACATCTCCCACTTGATCACCCATCCACACTGAGCTTTGCTGCCAGTGGCATGAAAGAGAGACAGTGGGAAGGGCAGCAGGAGGCAAGCAGTGCTCTTGCTTTCAATTTAGCCATGCAGGAGGAACGGGAAGAGAGGGATGATGAGGTGGCCTGCAGTGCTTTGTGGAAGGGAACATCTTTTTCAATTATCCGTGTCTGCTTTGTGCAAAGTATCAGGAGTCCCAGCTTGCACTCCCCAATATCCCACTTATGTCAACACAGATCAGTTTAATTCACAGAAATGTTACGTGATAGGAACAGCTCATTCAACTCGGCAGATAATTGCTGGGTGCTCCATCCAGCCCACTAACCAAACCCTGGGAAGCCTCAGTATATTGTCTGTGACCCTTGGGAGTGATTTTAAAGCTCAGAATCTCCTTTATCTCTTCCTGCAATTAGGAATTAGAATTATTTTCAGGAGTCATTCAGGCTAAAGATCCAGGCTGTGAAGAGACTTTGCAAGGAAAACACCAAAAGTGGGTGACCACCTCAGAAATATGGGATGACAAAAGGAAAAGCTGTTGTGTGTGACAGCATGTAAAAACATTTCCATCAGAATTGCTCTCTGCTCTCTGTAGTCCTGATCTGACACACATCTGCAGCTCTCAGGCTAAGACAGACAGAAATCTCCTCTCTGCAAAGCCCTGCAGAGAAGAGCATCCTCAGAGCTTCATAATATAGCAGTGTCCGGCAGAGACAAGCTCTCTTTCCTCGGTGTTGCGAGTTGATTATTTTGCTAAATAAGATAAAAAGTATATACTGCAAAATGAGATAAAAAGTCCTCTTAGCATCAAGGACACTATCTCCCTAGCAATTCAGTACTTACCAGCCTGGGAAGCAAGACCAGATGTGCTATGTTGCTCTTGAAGTACCAAAAAAAAAGCTCTGGCTGCAGGGTTATTAACTTAGGAAAGTTGTCCATCCACTGAGAACCATAAATAATCCACGACAGCCTCTCTGCCTGGCTCCACATCCCATCTCCCCTGCTTATGCTGATTTGCAGCCCAATGAGATTCTCCTCCTCACAGCTGTCCAGCAGGTTATTTTGGGCAAAGATGTGATGAAGTCAGCTGGAACCACCTGCTGCCTCTTTGGTTCTTGTTATCTCCACACAGATCTCAGAACTAGACCTGGCTGTTTTTTCAGGGAGCAGGGACGGCTGGACAGACCTGATTATAGTCAGACTACTGCCATCTTCCTGAGGATGACAGCCAGAGGCATGCACTTTGGTACTCTGAAAGGGGCTCCTGCTAGCTGTGACTTAGATCTTGTGTGGTTTATCATTGCCTGGTGATCCTGGAGATGGGCATTTCCCACCTGCTGCAGGAATATTGGTGCCACTCCATGCTGCACCTCCAGCTCTGGTGTTTGGGTGCTGGTAGTGGCTCACTGACTTCTGCTTTCAAAGAGAGGAATGATGGATAAGGTGGGAAAAATGAAACATCATGGTTTGATAAGATGTTGTACCCACATAAATTTCTCGTCATCTCTGGTAAAACTGTGATATCAGAAATAGCCTGATTGTTTCTGTCTAGATTTCTCCATGCATGATGCTCAGACTTGGCCTTTTCTTTCCTACATACACATGCATCTGCTCAGATGGCACAAAGCCCAATTGCATGTTAGCAACCTGCCTGTTGCACTGGGAGAAAATACCTCTTTACACTGAATTACCTTCGATGAGGAGAGCTGCCAAAAGGGGCAGAAACAGCTTCAGCCTTTGTTTCTGCCTTTGCTGTGTCTCCCTGATCTTCTACTTAATGTGAGAGACTTATAAAGGTTGCTGTGAAGAGGAAGAAAATAATCTTTTCTTCTCTCCAGACAGAGAAATGGCTTAAACTTCAGCAAGGAAGATTCAGGCTAAATGGGAGGTAAAACCTTCTAATGGCAAGGATGAGGGTTTCCTGGGGAGGCTGTAGGGATTCCACAGCTGGAGGCCTCCAAGCAGAGGCTGGATAAATATTTATCAGAAGTGCCATAGCCATGGCTGTTCTTTTGTCAGGGAAAGGGACTAGAGAGAGTAAATTGCTGAGATGCTGAGGTTCTTTCCAGCCTTTTGATTCCATGAAGGAGGCAAGAAAATTTTCATTCAAATAAATAAATAAATAAATAAATAAATATACAAACACAAACACGAAGAATCCTCCACTTGTGCTGCTCATGCTGCTGCTGTAGGGCGCAGAGTCAGGATATGAATTACTTGTGCCAGGAGCTGTGAGCTGAGCAGAACAGAACAGGACAGAATATGCTTTCCCAGCCGGTACAAGTCAGCAGCTGTGATGTTACACAGTGATCAGCTGCACTTTCTGAGTGTCTTTACTGCCAGTCCTAAACCCAGCAATAGGGCACTAAAAGGGAACAGAAGTTCTGATCTGTGCTCATATCTTTTCCTGATGTTTCCTTAACTTTCTGGGATGGTTAATGACACCCTTAGGAAATACAGCTGACATTTATTTGCTGAATTTACCTTTTGCTTCTCTTTGCATTTAAAACTTCCTGCTTTGGTTGTTATAAGTCCTATATGCACCCCCTTGGTCTGCTCACACTGTACTTGTCACAATGTCCCCATTTTGTATTTTGCACAGACAATTCATGTGCTTTGCCTGGCCAATAAATCTGAGATTGAGGATGGTATCAAAGCTATAAAATATCTTTCTGTCATTACCATGGAGAAATGGCTGCTGGGTGGACAACAAAAGAGGGGAACCCACTGGGCTGTCTCAGGAGCAAACAGAGATTTACCCTTGACATCTCAAGCTGGCCCAGCTCTCTCAAGCTGGGCCATCTGCTGTGAGGGAAGGAGCTAAACCTCTGCTTCTTGCAGGGAGAACAATCACCAGGTAGGCAGGAGATGGTTATTTTCACTCCACAACCTGGTATCCCAGGTGTGGGTGGCAGGATAATAATGCACCAGAGCGCCCAAATTCCATACTCACTGAGCACTGCCATCCATGAGTGTATGAGGTGGTTTGTTTTCAGGGAGTTGGCACAAAAGGAGCCTGTGGAAATTCACTCAGCAATCAGCACTTGTTTTTGGCAATGGCTGCTGCCATAGCAGATGAGGCTTCTATGACCCCAAGACCATCCATCTTCTGGAACAGGGGAGATGCTGTGAGCACAGGCTGAGGTAACTGGGTTTGTTCCATTATTTTGCCATGGTCCCAGCTGCTCACCGACGGCTGTTGCTCTTCTCTCAGTTGATTCAGAGCCAACTGCTTCTCATCCAGATCTTATTTCACCTGGAGAATGGCACTTTGTGGGTAAATCTGTGTTAGTCACAGGTCTGAGGAGAAGAGAGGAGCACTTTGAGGTCAGCAGAGTACTGGGAACCAGTAAGGCTTTGCAAATTTTTCTTTAAACTGACAGCCCACTCATGTGGATGTTGCTGTTGCTGTAGGTCGTGAATGTATCCCTTCAGGCTGGGTGCCAGCCTGCAGGGATCCTGATGTGGGACTGAAATAATGCCAGTTTTCTGGCCTTGGGATTGACTGTGTACCTGTGTCCAGAGAATCCATCACAGGGGAAAAAGGAGTAGTGCAAAATAATTGAGGGTAATGAACTTCTGCTTTATGCGAGAGACTGGATCTCCCCCTTGGAAGAGAAGAGAGCATGGGGGAATACAAGGGGCTTGTACAAAATCACAGATCCAGAGTGAAGGGAACTCAGGACTGTGATTCCCAACATTCCCAGCACAGGGAGGAACTAGGGTGGGAGATGGACTCCAGGGAGGTGCTTCTCATGCTTTCGACCTGGAGTAGCAGTCCTTGGCTAGTCCTTTTGTGGTGGTGGCCACCAAAGCTCTGCTGGGAGAGGGAAAGAAATTGCCTACTTTGTCAGCCAAACAGGGACAAGCTGGGCAGTGCTGGTCCAGATGGGAGTACTGGGCCAGCAGCTGACAAAACCAGTGTGGTCTGTATTGTGTGGGTGTGGAAAATACTCAGAACAAACATTTCTAGGAGAAGAGCCCCCAGACTTTTCTGTGCTCATGTGAAAGCCAGCGCTGGAGGCCAAACATGTACAAATATAACTTAATGATGCATGTGGATGCCCCATAACTGATAGGATGAGTGATGGGAAAGCAAGCTCAAAGATTTCACTGTGGCTGTGTGTGGTAGGTCTGTGCCAACACAGCCAGTGATCAGTGTTCATAAAGCTGGTCTTGAGTCTGTTCTTAATGTCGCAGTGTAGACAGACAGGGAGACCATCATCAAATTAACCTGCCACCAGCACCACGTTACTGCCAGTGGATGAGCTCCATGCAGCCAGCAGCACTGTTACTTCAACACAAAAACCTACAGCTTCAGGGGGAGGCTGTGTTGCATAGCTCACCTGCTTTAATATTCGCTCCCTGAATTGCTCTCTTGGATGTGTCAATTCCAGAAGCCTTTGTCTGCAGTTCTGCTTTCCTCTCACAAAGGCAGAAAAGAATAAATAACAGCGTAATGCAATGTGCAAGAGTATAAATGCCCTCCAAAGAACAACTGCTGAGGCTGTTGACATGAGAGTTTGTAAGAGAAACAAAGGAAAATATGCTGATTCTGCTGCTTTGCTGCCTTACTCATGCTGTGCCTGACTAAATGTTATCCCAGAGTTTCATTGCTCATGGTTTTCCAATGCTTCACTGAGGAATAAGCATCATTGTTTAAGTTATGCTGGTAAATCTCAGGTTGCAGGGTAGGAGGACTCATCCCTCCTCTATCAACCATCTGTCTAAACACGCTTTAATGAAGTACAGACATTAGGTGAGAAATCTTGCTTTGTTTCACAATATTCTGTGATTATTAAGAGGAGGAGAGAGATACACAAACCACCCCTGACTGCAGCACAGAGGCACCATCACCCACCCAGCTGTCAGTTCTGCTCAGCATCACCCCAAGGTGGGGATCTGCCTGCTGGAGGCACCAGCAGGGCTGGACCCTCACCTGCTCAGAACTGGTGTGGGACCACTGAGAACTGATTCACAGCCAGGTCAGAATCCAGGAGGAGGTTGGTTTCAGAAAATTGTGTAAAGATACTTGACATTTATGGTGGATTTAATGAGGGACATCTGTGTCATCCCCACCCTCATCCTCAAACAGAAGAAGTGGAGGCACAGGGAAATGTTTAATCCAAGGTCACACAGTAGGCTGGTACTGAAAACAAACTTGGAGCCCAGGCCTGAGCATGGCTTGTTAAGACACAGCAAGAATGCTCCCTAATTCCTCAAATACATAAGGAGCCCATAATCTTACAGGGTTGCCCCACTCATGATGACTTTTTCCCCTAGACTACTGTACTTCTTATTCTGTAGAGCTAAAATAGCAGTGCCCTGAGTGCAGAATTCCAAGTGACACACATTTAAAAGATGAGCTGTGGAAGGGTTAACGTATTAATTCACTTTAGAAGTGCATTCTCATGATGGCCATGAGACCCCTGAGTCTTCTTTGCTCTGAAACACTTCATGTCTGGAGAGTTGATGGTATTGGATAAGTGTATTACAGCAGTAGAAATTCCCTTGCAATTAATGACAGGAGATTAATAAAGGAAGAAGCTTAAGGTGGTCGTCCTTCCACGCTTTCAGCCCTGGTGACAGCCAGTGCCACCACATCCAGGGGTCTCAGTGGAAACTTGACCCCAATGGACTGCGAGGAGCAGAAGTTCCTGAGGGAAGGCACGGAGAGGATGAGTCACCCCCACACTGAGCAGCAGAGAGTAACTCAAGGTCAGTGACGGAGTTCTGGAGCTGCCTCTCCTGTTTCAGCTAGGTGTTTGCTTAATACCCACAGTCTCTCTTTCCCATCACATATTTTTATCTTCCCACCTAATTATCTAAGGCTTTAAAAAGTGGAGCAAGGCTTAACTCCTGAGACAGCGGTGATAATAATAACTTGGCTTTTATCCGGCATTGTCCCACGGTGGGAAGCACTGGGCTGATCCTTAGTGCTTAATGATGATATTGGTTACCCTCAGTCTGGGAATTTATCAAGGTGCAAAAGCATTTGGTCAATAATCTCCACTGAAAACTACCACGGAGCAGTGCATTACTTGGATCCAGGCAGTCGGACCGGGGGGGTTTGGCTGAGCTAAATGGGGTCTGGGCTCGCAATCTGCTCCTGAAGCAGAGGGACACAAAGCAGCAGAAACCTCAGGTGAGTCAAACTGGCTCTGCAGATTTACTGCAGAGAGGTTTTGGGCACCTGGTGCAGGGTAGATGCTGAGATTTTGTAGTCTGACTGCTCAGGGAGGTGTACCAAGTGGCATTTTTGCACAGCTGGTGGTCTCTCTTTGAGCGAGATCTGCAGAGGTTTCATGTTGGGTGAGATAAATCCAGAGCTCAATGATCATGTCTTGTAAACTTTGGAAAGCCCCAAGCCAGGCAGAATGTTTCTGCCCTGGGGCAGTTTTACCACAGCCTCTGACCAGGAAAGGAAATTCCTCCAGCCCTTGGAGCAGCTGCTGTCCTTCCCTCGACTTGGTTGTTCTGGCCACTGCTTGGGAAAAAAGGGAGCAATCCCTGTGCTTAGAAGTGGGCTGGGATTTAATGGCTAAGCGATCCATCTAGGGATTACCTTTGGTTGGGTAGGATTCTTGATCAGCCCTAAAATAGACAGATACAATCTGATCCACAACAGGCTTCCAAAGTCCCTGTGACAGCTGAATTAATTGCACAAAGCTGCTCAAAACAGCAGCACCTGCACACGTAAAACTGAGCAGCAGCTCCTGTTAACAGCATCTGGCAGTTTCAATAGAAGTGTCAACAATCCATGCAAAGGTTATTGGAATTAAAGGGAATTACAGAATTGGTTTTAAAAACTTAATAAGCTCATGAACTCAGAAGATGGGGTACACAGGCCCTGGTTTTCAAAGCTGTTCTAGTGCATCCTTCTGGCAGAGGTTATTTCTGTGACCATCTGTGGATACTGAGCACAGAAATAAGGCTCTTGGCAAACTCCCTTCACTCTTTCCTAGAGCAACCTTGTTTACAAGTTCCATAGGAAGAGAAGGGAGTCATTAAAGAGAAAAAAGGTAACATTGGGTGTGGGTGATGCAAAAGTCCGCATAACTTCACACCACAGGAATTTTGTCACGAATTTCAGGGACTTGACAAGGATTTCAGTTGTGTAGTCTGCTTATAAGCAAAGTGCAGCACATCATCAAAAAAAGACATCTTTTCAATGGGTTTTGTTGAACTCCATTCCTGTACAAGAAGCCTAATACCCCTGAAATCAATGGAGTTTTTACTGATGATATCGTTAGGATTTCATCTATTAACATCTGCTTGATTCTGAACTGGATTCTGCAAAATTCTTATCAGACAAGCTGGTTTTAGTGGCAAAGGGACTGTCCTTCCTTCAGAGGCTGTTTTCCTTCATAGAGAGAGCAGAGGTGAATAAAGGCTACTTACTGATGGAGAAATTCTCTGAAACTCCCTACAAGCTTCCAAGCCAGGTTTCATCATTCCTTTCTCTGCTATATTAAATACCCACCACACTCAACGCAAGAGCTGCAGAGGAAGTCTGGATGCTCCCATGTAAATGGAGCTACTGGAGATTTACCAGCAGGCTGAATATGAAAAACCTCCTCCCTAACGTGATGACAATGATGTATCCTCATACCTGTGCCTCTCACCTCTAAGCCAGATCCTTTGCTCCTTCCAAAATCCTCCTCATCTACTGCAAAACCCAGACTGAAATACCCACAGGGTGCTCATAGGCTTGATGTGCACACAAACAAGAAACAACCTTGTGCTCCAAAATCCTTAACAAATTTCAAACCCTTCTTAATTAGGATCAGAAGAGATGAAAGTTCCTCCGTGGGTTACTCCCTGGGAATGAAGGAGTGAATGTTCAGCCTCCTCCCCATCAGCTCATCAATCTCTCATGTCTGAGGCTGTCATCCTAAGTGTTTCTATTTTTTATGTTAAACAAAGAACAGATTTATGGGTAAACAGGCAAAAATAAGTAAAAGGAATGGAAATGAATTACCATCCTTCATTAGGCCACTCCCTGGGTCCTTCATGCAGACATGAAATATGCCAGAGTAAAGTCTTTGCTGCTTTGCATGCCTACTTCAGGAAACTCTTTGCAAACATTCCCTTTAGTATTTCTCTTTGTAAACTAAATAACTGAAACTTAAATTGGTATTTCTAGCAGAGGCTGCAGGCAAAGAAATGCCAGCCTTCCTGGCCTGGGGAAGCAATGCCTCTTTCCACTTTGCAACAGCATAAAATGAAGGGAGGGGACCATGGGCTGCTGGTTTCCACCTAAAATTTGGCACTCTTGTGCTGTGTAGCCTTGGGCACACCATTTAAACTTCCCATCCTGGTTTCTTCTGTTGTAAAGCTGCAGGATGAATACCTGCCTTCCCTGCCTCTCTCTGCTGCCAGGGGTGTTATACTGCATAATAGAAATGGGTTCAGTTTAATAGAAAAATGAGTTAAAGACCCAGGCAGTACCACTCTCCTTTTAGCACTGAGTTATGTGTCCATCAAGCCCAGCTTTGGGCAACAAGGAGAATAAAGTAGCAATGTCATATTGCTTAGACACCTGGTAACTGCACCATTTGTAAAGTTTGCCCAATATTTTCAGAGAGACAGAGAAAAAAAGGCAAAAATTTGGTACCTCTGCAATTTGTGCTTTGCTGCTTTCATTGTGAATTCTTCTTAAAGCAGCTGAAGGTCTGGTTGGCCTTAAATATTAGAAGAAAAAAGGTAAATCTCCAGCTTCCTTTTGATACCCGTTTCTTCCCTTTGAAAAAGTACAGGGAAAAGACAAACATTTGGAATGTGCCTGTAATCTGTGCCCTTCCTCTCACCAACTGGCAGCAGAAAAACCAAATACACAACTGACAGTATTTCAATGAGTTTTTGAATTTTCAGTTGGAATAATGTCATCACTGTGTAACATTGCCAGATCCTCTGATCTCCACAAAAATAAACTGTATCCATAATGTTAGAGAACATTTCTCATTTGCAAAAATTTGCATCCCTAAGATGTGCATTAGAAAAGGCAGAACTCATTGCAGAAGCTGCTGTTCAGAGCGTGCGGGGCTGCCCAGTGCAGGCACGTGCTGACAAACGCTGTATTCCTAAAGGAGCAGGGAACAAATAAGGGGAGAAAATAGTTTCCGGAGGCCCTTGGAGAAAGTTTCAAGGACTAGCAGAGCTGCAGGGTGGGGTGGTTGCAGAGCAGCTGCCTTGTGCCTCTGGAGGATGTCAGAGCTGGAGCCATGGCCAGCAGCAGGGCTTCGCTGCCTGCGGGGTCACTCTGCTGGCTGCGTGGGAGCTGGAGCCCAGCCTGGCTGAGGAAACGATCCCACCAGGACCAGGCCACCCAGGCTCAGCCCAGCAGTGGTGTGGGGAGCCTTAGGGGTCAGTTCATCTCCTTCTGTGAGTGATTCTCAGAAATGCCGTGACTCTGCTGCCCCCTGAGCAGAGAGAGCAGAATGTTGTGATCCTGGCTGGATGAAGAAGAATTAGGAATTTGCTGTGGTTATCTCCATGGGAGGACTTGTCTCTGCTTTAGTATGAAAGGGTTGAGGGACCCCTCCCCTGGGCTGGGTCAGTGTCTTCAGTCTGTGCTCAGGTTTTGAGGTTGTCATGACATTGGGGTGCTCATCTGGATCCCTGCTTGAGACGTCTCCTAGCAAAAAAATGAGTTTTTCAGCTGTACTGCTGCAAAATGTGTGTCTGTTTTTTTAAGCCAAGGCTAATAAATGCAAAGCAGATGGGGAGGTGTCCTCTTCACCCCTGAGAGACAATTCCACCAGCTGCTGGCAAGCACAGCAGGTCACAGCTTGAGCAGAAATGTCGATGTCCTCTCACACCTTTTGGGCTGGTGGGCAAGGACGAACATCTTATTTATTTTATTTATTTGTGCATAAAAATTTAGGGATGAAAAACTGCAAGGAAGTATCTGAAATGAACTTTGGCTACTTATTCCCAAGGAAGAAACAAACTAATTTTGCTCAGAGACTCAGACTGTGCTCCTGGTTCCAGCGCAGACAACAATTTTTAAGGAAACTTCTTGAAGCAAAGATTTTAATGAGTTCTCAACACCATATCACATCCCTTGGATTTGCATCATTTGAACCATATTTCTGGAGGTAATTTTTCAAAATGTTGCACAGCACTTTATCTGCACGAATGCCTCTGCATGAGTGATTCATACTTCTAAACTGTGGATGTACAAAAGGGGTCCAGGCATTTGAACAAAAAAGTGAGGCAATTTACTTCTGTTTCCAGTGGTTTATCCAGGGAAGGCCAGTTTATCATTTGTTCAGGAGAAAATTACACAACACTTTTCATCCTCCCCTGGGACAATGACTGTCTTGGACTGCAGAGAGTTGTGCCCTGCAGTACAGGCAGGCTGTGGGGGCTGCACCTCCTGTGTGTGCTGTGCAGAGGGATGATCTGGGACCCTGTGCCATGAGTGCACCACACTGACTTGCCTGAAGAATCTATGGCTAGTCAGATCCCCAGCTTGCACCCTGCCCAGGAATGGCAGAGCTGCCTTGGAGGCATTCTATAAATTATTGTTTTGCAGGAGGTTATCAGAGATCCTGTGGATGGAGATCTGCTCTTCCCCGTGCCTTTATCTCCCTTGTCCCTGGGGTATGTCCACAAACTGGAGTTTCCTCTGACAGCCCCAAACAAAAAGGAAACGTAGGAGAGCATAGCAAAGTTTCATTCACTAATGTAATCACATCCTAAAAGAAAATAGCCCTGTTGTCCTGGAAAAGGATCCATTAAATAACTCTCTGGTGTTCTCAGTTCAGTGTTCAGCCTGAGCATTTAAATCCTTTAAAACAACTAGGGAAGCCATCTGATTTCCCTGTGTCAGTAATGTTGCTGCACGTTGGAGAAATTAATTTCTTCCCCACTGCATGCTCTGTTTGAGAAATGATATCACATTGTGAGGTACTGCACCAAGCTTCACTGATCAAATTGCATAACAGGATGCTGGCTAATGATCCAAGATAATAGAAGGCGAAAGCTGAATACGTTTTTAAAAATCATCACATGATACAAAATAATGCCAGTACTTGGTACTGGGCAGGAGAGGAGAAACTCTTCTAAATGTGTTGCCCATATGCTCCATCAGAAAAAAACCACATTTTCATAATCTAAACTTGAATGATTCTATGATTTATTTTTTTTTAATGGGGGGATAAACGAAACACCTTAGGCTGGATGCTCAGCAGGTGTAAATCAGCAGCGCTCCCCCGGAGCTGATGGATCGTTATTTTCTACTGCTGGAAGAGGAAACTAAGAATAGAGACAGTCAGCAGTTAAAAGTTCTCTAGTCCCAAGCAAGTGCCTGCAACGTTGGCATCCAGCAACAAAGCTGCCCTGGCCGCAGATTAATAACGAATTCCCATCAAAGCCTCGGAATACCTACGGCAGGGGCCCCGGGTGGAATCCAGCCGGCGTCACTCGGCGCTGGGGGAATGGAACTGCTGGTGCTTATTAAGAAGGTGAAACTTTGCACCAAGGACACTGCAGCTGACGCCAGCCCTGCCTCGCCTCGCCTGACCCTGCCCTGCGGCAGGTGCTGCTCGTTCCTGGCCAGCATCACCCACAAACCTCAGTGCCGGTCCAAAATCGCGGGGAAAGGCAGGCATCTTCTCCTTTCCGGAGCTTGGTGTTGATCTGCCTTTTACAAGGCTGAACATGTGAAAATCAAGAGGAGAGGATAAAGAGAGGAGACAAAAGAGAGGGGCAGCTCTGAAATTCTCTGCCCAGTAAAGCGGCCCAGTCTGGGTTTGGCCCCTTGCAGTCCATTCCTCACAGCTCCTTGGATGAATGGATGTTTTTTTCCTATTCAGAATAATCCTCAGATCTTCTATCGAAAAAATTCAATCAAAGAGGAGTACGCCGGTTTGGTTTTCCCCTGGAAAAATTTCAGAGTAATTAGGAAGCAGAAAGAATACATATGGCCAGGCATATAGCTGGAATAATAATCAAGAACAGCGGGGGGGGTGGGGAGAGAAGGAGTCAGACAGAGCTGCCTGCGAGACAGCCCAGGCTGTTTGGAAACTCTGTGCCCAAACAGCATCTGGTCAATTATAAGAAATGCATCAAATGAAATTCAAACTCATTCAGAAATGAATTAAGATGAGATGAAAAGGGAAACATTCACAAAGTATCTAATTGGAATGAATAATTCAGTCCTACCTTACTTCTTCAAAATACTTCACAAATATTTACACACTTCCCAGGCGCAGGACTGTGGTGTTGCCCACCTCACTGCTGCCACCACAGAGGGGTATCTTGGGGTTATTCTCCCAGCCTGGTGGGTTGTGTGCTGCAGAGTAAATCCCTCAGAGCTACCACTTTGCACAGCATTTACATATATAAACATGCAACAGGAGGGAATGTTACCTTGTGGTCCTATGCAGGAAAAAATACCCTGTGGTAATGATGACAAGGCTGGAGGGTCTCACTGGGAGTGTGTCCTCTCTGTGGCTGTGCTGGGATCACTGCCTGAGCCCAAACATCCCTCCTGCTTGCTTTAGAAAACCCTTCCCAGTGAAAACCCACAGATGTTCATCACCTACAAAACCCGTCAGATTTAATGGGTGGCATCTGGGTACCAAATGGGGTAATCAAGGTCAGCAAAGAAGGAAAAGCCTGGACAGAGATTCTTTCTAATGAGATTCTGACCCATGTAACATAGGTGCTCCTCTTTCTCCTACCCCCACTTGCAGTGTGTTGTTATTCAGGATGGTGCTTCTGCATGTCCTTGAACTCCTGCAGAAACAGCTTAATTTTGAACATAAACTCAAGCATCATCCTGAACCAGTGCTGTGCTTGCTCAGCACAGAAAACCTAGGCACCCTATTATCAAAGAGTGGTTAAAGAATAAAGGCACTCTGCAAATAAGTGTTTAGTTTTAGTATTTCCTCTGCTGTCTGTTTCCCTGTCCCTCCAGGGTCAGGCACAGAACCACACCTCCTGCACTGCAAGCTCATTAGCCTTATTTCATCTCTTGAAGGGGTTGGATACAGATTCTGACATTTGCCACGGAAAAGCAGAACTTCAGCACCAATCTTGAGATTAATTGTTGACATTTCTCTCCTTTCTCCCCTTTGATGTGTGTGGGGAAAAAAAAAAAAAAAAAAAGAAGATTTAAAAGGAGGTGAGAGGGAGAAGAGCAGCCCAGCGAGAGGACAGCCTGGTGCTGCAGAGCAGAGGCTGCCACGCTCCCCTGGGATGTGAACAGTCTGGTGATTGCTCCTAATGAGAGAGCAGCAGCAGTGGTGAGCAAGGTGAGACTCACAGAGCCCAGCTGAGTGTGGGAGGTGTCAGAGAAATCATTCATCTCGAGTTTCCCACCTTTCCCTCCAGCATGTAGTTCAGCTGGGAAGAGGTGCCTCGCACCAGCGCTGCACGCGTGGAGCCAGCACAAACAACTGCTGCCTTAATGCTGCTTCTTTCTTGCCTCCTGCTGTTTTTCCATAGGGCAAAAGGGAGGACCAGAGCGCCTTAGGCTAATTTTGATGTTTGCAGCAGCCTGGATGAGTGTTTGTGTGGTTTGGTATCAACAGACAAGGGCAAATTGCAGTTCAGAACCAACTAAACTGGACTCGTCACTTGGGTCACCTGCATGGTACTCGGGCAAGCAAAGGCAAGAGAAATTAATGAGCAACCATCTCTTGAAAGCTTGGTCCTGCTGAAATTGGTATCAAACAACCAAACTTCAGGGGGTGCAGGATTTCCATGGGAGTAAGGTCTATCTTGCTGCCCAGTGACAGTCCCAGGGCTCAAAACCCTGTCTCAGAAGGCTGGGATGGGGCAGTACTTGTGCAGCCTGGGTGCTAATGCAGGTTTCTCACACACAACAACTTTAAAGTCCTGTCTTGATGCAATGAATGAAGGCCTGAAACCAGGTTCTCAAAATTTTATCAGTTTTGGACCCTCCTCTGAGGTAGCACAGTGAGAAAATGTATTGCTTCATTGTAGGCCCATAATTAAGACTTTTTCTTGTTGCACATCCTGCTGGTTTTCAGGCAGCACAGCAATGTCAGAGCCCCTCATTTGCCACTAATCCTGACTGTCAGGCACATCTTTCAGCTCTGGAGATGAACCTTTCCCAGGAAACAACAGATGTTTGCTGACTGTGTCCTCCCAGAGCATCCCTGATCTGCCCATGGGTTGCTGCCACGTGGCACTGACAGCACGAAAGTCAAATGGTGCCTTCAAACACAAAATCACTCCCAGGCAAAACCTGCCTTGTGCAGTAGAATAGCACCAGGTGTGATCTTTCCCTGATAAAACACTGTGGATAAGGATTTGATCTCCCCAAGAACAGGAAAATTCAAAAAGTTGCTAGAGGGACTAAGAACCTAAACCTTTTAATGAGGAAAAAAAAATTATCATTACTGTTACTGTAGCAGACAGGAAGACATTGCCAGACAGTAAATCTGTTGTGGTGGTTATTGCCATTTAATATTGAGTCAATATAAGTAATGTCTTGGAGTCTTTCCACACAAACTGATAAAAGAGCCAGGACATGGGCTGCTCTCCAAGTAGCAAGTAGTTTGAACTTGAGATTTCTGCAATATTTTTTCTCACTCTGTGTTGAGGAGGAAAGGGTAGATTTAAAGGCCAAGGCATTTGCTGGAGAACTGGATTGAAGCCTTGGCTCTGGCTTTGACTTCCTATGTGACCTTGGGCAAGTCACTTAATCTCTCTGAATGGCTGTACAAGGGAGATCCCCCATTCTGCCACCCTGGATGATTTATTAAGGGTATCTCAGAAACAAGTTGTCTCTTATTATAGTTAGTAGTATCTCAGTTTGATCCAAGATCTGATGCATCCTTGGATTTGGGACATAGGAGACATCTGTGAAAACACATATATTCTATAAAATCCAGCTCACGAGAATCTTTTAACAGAGACCCTAAATCTTTGACCAATTCAGAAAAATCTGCTATAGAATGTGATAATGCCATAATTTTATTTAGTTGTGCACAGTCTTGAGAAGCTCATCAACATGCCTTGACTTAGTGTTGGGTTCAAACTGTGCAGCTCATTGCTATTGAAAAGCATCCTTGGTCCTGCAGCTGTCGTGATGACCTTTTCCTGTAAATTGTATCCCAAAGTAATTCCCAAGAAAAGCCTGCATGCAGAGATCACTTTGCCAGTGCCTGTGCCAAAAGAATTTGGTCCAGTATGTCTTCAAAGCTCGAGGATGGAAAACTTGTGCTGGAGAAGGGGCCCAGAGCTTGGCCCAGAGCTGATGGGGAAGGGCAAGTGGAGGTTTTGCAGCCAGGGCTGGGTCTGAGGCTGGGCAGGGGTGCACACTGTGATAGTCAGGCAAACCCTCCTGCACTGCTCCTCCTCCCTCCTTCCTCTATCCTCCACCACCCCAATAAATCAAGGCCTGCCACAGCTGGCCTGTCACAGCCTTGTAGGTCCTGGGGAACCACTTTCTGTGCTAACACAGGACTAAAAGGCAGAAGGAAGCACTAGGTTGTGCTGTCAGCGAGCTGTGGAGTTTTCAACTATGTGTGAGCCTGAGTCCGAGTAAAACACAAAGTGTAAGGCTAGAAAACAAGCCAAGGAACCAACTGAGACAGACAGTGGTGACAAACAGAGCTTAAATACTGTGGCATGCTGTAAGCCATGTCCCCAAGTTCACTCCTCTTCATCCCAGCAAAACCCACTGCGATGGTCCAAAGCCCCTGCAGCCGCACTGATGCAGGGCAGTCACCCTTCCTCCACTCTCCCTGTGTGTACTTGGTTGACTTCTTTGCTTCTCTTTTCCCAGCCATCTGCACCAGTGGGATTCCCTGTAGACCTGGAGGGAGGGCAGACATTGCTTTTTGCTACAACTGCTTGCCTTCAGCTGCCAAATTTCCTTCCTGCTCCCTGCTTGTGCCCATGGCTGGTGGTCACCAGCCTGTGGGGTGATGCTGAGGTGCTGCACTCAGCCCCAGACACCTCCTGCAGCTCAGGCTGAGCAGCAACAGGGACATGATGGGACTAAGATCTGTCTTTGTTGCCTTAAGAAACCTTTGCACTTTGTTTGTTCAGCGCATACACGAGCTCGACTCGGCAAAGAGCTCTAATGGGGTAAACTTGGCACTACACTCAGACAAAACTGCCCCAGAGGGAAAACAGCCTAAATCTTCCTGGTTTGAAAAAGCCTCAGTCAAAGGTTTTTGTCAAGATATTGAATTGATGTAGCAGTTTAACTCTTATTTAATATTTATATATTCATGTCTAGCATCCAAATAGGTCAGGAACCTATTGTGCTCCATAAGGCACAGACACATTCACATGCACCAAGTCCCCAGCATATTTCAAAAGCATCACTGATACCTCCAGACTGATCCCCAGTACTTGCCTAATGGGAAAAGTGGGGTTTGAAGGTGTTTCTTAATGCAATGAAGACCCTTCGTGGTTTTATTGAAGCATTCATATTATCGAGTTTTCTCTGTAATTCTGTTTTTGAAAACTTCATTTCAGACAAGGAAGTCTTCTGAACTGGTGGCTTTTAACTCCTGTCTCAGTGTGAGCAAGGCCTGTGTTTTAATCACAGCCCAGCCATGCTGTATGCAGGGCTCTGGTCTGGGACTGTTCCAGGAACTGTGCACCAGAGTTTGCATTTCTCCTTTCCCTTCCTTCTGCCTCTCTCTCCCCTCAAACCTGTGCTCAGGCTGTTTATGTGCTCTTGTACACATCTGCATCCAGGCATTACTGTATTTTTATACAACAAATATATTTATAGGGTATAAATATAAATAGGATGATGCTGGGCTCTGGCTAATTTGATGTTAGTGTGCCTGCACATTAATTTAGCAGCCCAGACCTTTGTGGCCCTTGAATCAGTGGAGGTAGAATATGTCCAAAGGGAGCCATGAGCATGCAAATTCCTGGCAGAGGGGAAAGGGAAAAAGAAGGAAGACAAACCATCTCTGGGCATGGCTCCTCCTTGATAGCAGCACAGCAGATGGCAGAGGGTTACTAGAGAGCAGTTTCTTGAGGCTTAGCATAAGCCAAGAAACAATAAAAGAAAAGAGAAAAAAAGAAGATAGAAAAAGGAATTTAAACAGATTGTCATGTCACTGTTTTATTCCTGCCACCTCAGCAGGAAATTAATCACATAATGTCACGTAAAAAAGATAGCCCTGAAGGTCCAATGTGAAAATGGCTCTGCCTGAGGGCAGGAGTGAATCAAACCTCAAGGGAAGGACAAGGGAAAGTGAGGATGAGGGAGGGCAGCACTGGCTGTGCTGGGAGTGGGGAGCAGCCAAAACCCAGGCTCAGATCTGTCCCATCCATGCCTCCAGTGGCTCTGAGAAGTGGGAGGAAAGACCTGCAAAGTCAGCCTGGGGAGAGGCAGCTCTCCTGTGAAAGGCTTTTTTTTGCCCTGGGTGTGGGTGGCAGGCTGTGGGGCTGCAGCAGGGGAGGGGAGAGAGGCTTGTTGGCTGAAGGAACCTGCCAGGAATTAGCATCTTGGCATGGCAGAGAAGTAAATGGACCGTCCTCTTAATTGCAGATTTACAGCCAAGATGGGTACTGACGAGTCCATATTTCTTCAGAGGAGCTGGATGGCCGTGGAGGGAAGGCTCCCTGGAGAGAAATCTAGGATATGGATGGACGTTACCCATAAATACAGTGAAATAAATTTCCCATTAGACTTAAATCCAGTGAGGCAGCATGAATCACCTTAAACATGCATATAACTCTCCCTTATATATCACCTCTGCTGAAGCATTAATTAACCCATAGCATCCATCCCTAGACACTCTAAAAGATCTCATTCCTTGCTCTATTCCAGCAGAGCAGTTGGAGAAACAAAATAATGGTTTCCAGGTCAGACCACAACCTGTGTGCTTGGCACTGCAAAAGCCTGCAGTGATTCCTCTGCTCTTCCTCTGGGAAGTGGCTGAGGACCTGTGGGACCACAAGGCCCAGGTGAAGGGGTGGATTTGAGGGATCTTCTTGGTGCTTTAAGGTACTCATATGCTCAAACATTTTCTATGTTCAATGCTACTTCTGATGGCAGAACCTGGTAATCCCAAGATACCTGCTTGGAATATGATTATTTTTCATTTTCATTTATCAACTTTATACAATTCTACCACATTAAAAAAAAAAAAAATCATGTTGGCTTGCATTATGTTGCACAGATTGTTTTGAACTGGACTTCCAATGGCAGAGAGGCAGCTGAAAGAGCAGAGCAAGGGAAATAAAGAAAAGACACCAAACAAATAAAAGGGCTGTTTAAGGTGGCTGCATCCCCAACTGGAGCTCCTAGTACTTGTGTTGGTGCCAGGAGAAGCAGAAGCCAAAAACAGAGAAAAAGAAAACTAAGTGGGAAAGATAAATTAATCCTCAAGTAACTGAGAACAGGTGCTTCATTTGGGCTGTTGGATGTGAATGTGCTGCAGTTGGTTGCTCTATCGACAGGGGAATTCAATAAGCGAGTCTGGTGCACTGATGACAGAGCTCAGAGAATGAAAAACCATGTAAATTAACTCCCTTCCACCAGACTGTGCTTTATTAAAAAGCACAAATTGTCAAGGCGATACCTTGAAGGTCACAGCTCCAGCAGCTTGGGCAAAAATCCCTCAAAACTGAACCTCCTAAATTCCTCGTGTAACTAAAAGGACTTGAGTTACAGCCCTTTATTCTTCCTACTCTGACAGGAGGCTGGTGCCAGCCTGACTCCTGCGATGAGAATGTGCTTGCTCAGATCTCCAGGCCATGAGAAAAGATGAAGGAAAGGTCTCTACAGCTTCCCTCACCGCCAGGAGGGTGGCAGAGGAAAGCAAGCATTTCCTTGGCAGGACTCAGGTCCAGAGGCATGCTGCACCTTCCAGGGCAACTGAACCACTGCTGAAAGTGCTGCAAGGATCTGCTAAAATGAGCCAACAACAAAATGCTTCCTCCGCTCCCGGTGCAAGGAAGAAGCAGATCAGGAATGGCATCTCCCAGCAGGGTCTCTAAGCAGCAATCCTAAGAAGCATCCCTTGATTTAAGGGTGCAGCTAAAGGAATAGCCCAGTGGGTTGTTCCTGTTGAGCTGGGGCCTCTGTGGGGCATCCAGGGGGAGCTGGGAAAAGCAGAGGTCACGACACCCCCATGTCCTGCTGCGGCTGATCTCTGCTGCTGCAACGGAGTTACTGCATCCCCACTCCCTTCTCTGCAGGATGAGGCTTCAGAAAAGAGTTAAGAGCATCATGTCAAATATAATTATGAGACAATAACAGCCTATTAGTTCCAGTGCCTAATTTTAAACCTCAGACTGTCTAAAAACCCTCAGTCTGCTTTTAGAAGAGCTGTCATCTCCTCAAGTTATAAATAAGAAGCATAGAGAATGGATAATCTCTGCCTGTCCTAGGGCCAAATACCACCTTCCAGAAAAGGTAGAATTCCCATTTCATCATTTACTCATTGAAAGTTTCATTTCTGGCTAAATGTGGCCAATTTCCCCTGGGATGATCATGCCAACAAAAGGATTTTATCTGCTTTGAATCTGAGCCATCGCAATTCCTTGAAAAGGCAAAGCTGTGGGAGAGAAGCTCAATCCATTCCTCACTTATCCCAAACCTGAGCAGTTCTTCCTTCCTTCGGAGCATCCCCTCTTTCATGTCCTTCCTCTGTGCACTTTTGGCTTCCTGTACTTACCCCAGATCTTTGCTCTGGATCATCCTGGGTAATTTTCGGGTCAAATTATCTACGGAGAAAAAGCTAATTGGTCACGTGGGCATGAGCTGATAGCAAGGTTTTTATTGTTTGAAAGCCTTTCGTTAATGTTATACATATGCAAATAAAGCCTTTTAATTTTAAACCACTATTTGGATAATTGTAATAAATCACTACACAAAATACACCCCCAACAAGCTTATGATGCAGAGTTGAATATTGTATGTATGAATGATGCATCAAAAGTAGCCCATATACTGAGTCAGGATATCTCCCACTAATGAAGTCCCTAAAGAAATGCACCACAGACCTTCTGAGCTGAGATATTATGATGGCTTGGATATATCAAGAGATAGCTAAAATAGCATTAGATATAAGATCTTCCTAGGAAAATTCACCAAAGAAGCACATAAACATCAAAGAGCCTTAACTCGCAACCACTATAAAATATTCTTATGTTTGGATTGATAAGAAAGTAGGGTAGTGCCCTAGATGCATAGCTATGAGGAATAGTGTGGCCTTAAACAGTTGTGCCTTTGTCTTACAGAATTACAAATATTTTGAAACGAATTAATTTTTTCCTTACAAAAATATCTCATTTTTAATTTGCAAATCTACAGTGTGTGGTCAAATATAGTTGATTTTTCACTGTTGACCAAATGCAAACACTAATAATACTCAAAGGTTGCACATTAAACTGATGTAGAAAGTGTCTGATGTTTGCTCTCAAAATGCTCCTACTCATATAAGTGAAACAAGCGAATTCTTTATCAGATCAGACCTTATCATAGGAACATGGACCCTGTCACAGGCCATTCCACATTATGAAATCATAAATTCCCATCTTCATTTCTTATCATGAAATAATTAGAATATTTCATTTCTGCCTACTGAGTCACAAACAATGATAAAGAGCCAGTAATTCAATTAGAAAGGAGATTATTTTTTTAATGAGCAGCTATGCATTGTGATATCAGTATTCAAGCATAATGTTCGAAAGTAAATGTTTGCTGGCTTGCTGGCAACTTCACTGAGCTCTCTGGAAAATATTGACTTTTTGGGGCTCAGCCTGGAATGTCTCTGGTTAAGCTGTGAGCCCCTGCTCTGCAGAGTGCTCTGGGTAACATATTCAGGTCACATTTGGCAACTGAAAATTAAGTGGTTCTGGAAACACTTTTCAGTAGCAACTCTCTGTGTGTCTGCTTTCCGAACTGGAGGTGCTGGGAGCATGGAGCACTCCTGACTGCTCCTGGGACAGGGAGCTGAGCTTTGTCGTCTGCCTGCCCCGTGCCCCTTCCCCCAAGGAGCAAAGCAATCTGCAATCTTGCACTCTGAGTGTGTCTTCTCCCAAAAATTCCTGGCGGGAATTCCGGCTGGGCGAACGGCCACAGGAAGGGTTCTGCTGCCCGTGCTTCGGCATGTGGCACTCCAAAACAAAGTTATCAGAATAAAGCTTTTAGCTATAAATTGCAGGTATTAAAGATCCATGTGATAATTGTCTTATCTGGCTCCAAATGTGCTTATGATGCTGAGAGAGGACAAATTGGATTACGCCTGAAACAGGCTCTTCCATTTTCATAAATTACCCGGCAAAGCAGCGAGGGCTCAGAAATGCAGGCGCCTTTGTTTTTGACAGCCTGTGATTTTGTTGAAGGATCTTGTGGAAGAGAACAAGCAAACAAACAAATTGAGAAAGGTCTTTTCAGGAGGAAGGGATGGAGAGCTAAAAACCAAAGTGGCAAAAAGTCAAATGAAAGTAGCAAGGCTACAACAGAAGAATGGGGGAGAATATTATAGTGAATATCCCCAAAATAGGAGAACTTTTGAAGGTATGATTATCAGAGGAAAGCTAGTCTGTGTCCCTAAACTCCCATAATCTGGACCCCTCCGATCTAGCTATTTTTTTCCCCCCAAGTTCTCTGCATTTTGGTGTTTGCTGTTGGAATGTGCAGATAGAGACAGAGGTCAGCTCTGGTGTTCTGCTGCATGGAACCAGTGGGGACCATTGCCTTTGCTCCCAGTACCCCGAAAGTCACCAGAAACAAAATTTTCACTGAGTTTCTTCACTCTGGAGTTCATTTTTTTCCCCTAATCATGTTGGCTAAGTGGTCTGACAGAAGCCACCATCCAGGGGCAGAACCCTTACCGTTATGAAAAATATTGGTCCTGGTCTGTGCCTCAGTGGCACTAAGGAAATGCAGAATGTTATTTTTCATATATTATTCTAGCAGTTGAAAGGCAAGTGGGAACAAAAGTGACAGGAGATCTGACTGGTGTTTTAAACCCGAGAAGCTCTTTCAAAATACAGCAAAGAATTCAAAATAGCTGTAATAAATATGAAAGCTTTTAGGGCTCTGGTATACATTAAATCTTGAAAGTGTTTGGTTAGTGATTTGCCATATCCCTGACACAGATGATTTTTTCATTTCTCCATCTTTCTTACACTTTCAACCCCTCTTTTTGGAGAAAAAAGGCTAAAATATTTATCCCAGAACAGGCTTCTGAATTCATAAAATATGTTTTAAGTTATTTCTCCCCTTTTGTCAGCTCTTTACAAAAACTGCTTGGTGAGGTCTTCGGAGATCCTAAGAGGATTTTTCTCTCATTGGTTTGCTCACACTGCTCATTGTTGAGCATTACTGGTAAAAAAAAAAAAAAAAAAAAAAGAGACCCAACCAAAACCACCACAAGCTTGCAAGGGTGGATCCTCATTTGGAAAAGTAGTTTTTGCAAGTTCATGGTGCCTCTGGGAGAGTCCCACAGGGGTCCCCAGAGTGACCAGGGATGACCAGGCTGATCCCTCTTTCTTCTGCTCACCTCCCACTTGTGCAAAGGGAAGCCAGGCTAATACATGACACTGAAATTTTACTGTCTTCAAGGCTGCTCTGTCTAAAGCCAACTGCTTTCATTTTTAGGGCAGTAAATTGCTGGCAGCAGAGAATAAAAAGACTGAACTTTCTTTATTAGCCTGAATTTTCTTTATGGGTCTGCCAAAGCTCTGGGTTTTTTCCATTCACTTCTGGCTCTCTTCATGCTCCCTCCCCATTTTCTGCTGATTTTTCTTTGCTCAAGAGCATAACTAAAGTCCTTAAAAATTAGTGTGGGGCTTGTTTCTCCCGATCACCTACCTGCTTGCTCTAGACAAAGTCATTGGCACCTGGCAGCACAACAGCCATTGAGCAGCTGAGCAAATACACAATTTATTGCTGGTTGGGAGAGAATTGAACATCAGAGCCTCATAGCTTCAGAGTAATCCTATTTATGTATCAGGAATTCATATGAAAAATACTAGTTTCACAGACAAGGAAACCAGAGTAAGAAGCACTGCTGCTATGCCCAGCACCCAAAGTGACCCAGCAGTGGCCTCCAAAAGCTTTATTCCAGACTGTCCTGCAGCCTTGTTTGTGTCATCATCTCTGTAATGCATCTCTGCTCCTCTTCTCCTCTTTCTCGCACACTTAAAGCACCCCTTGCTCGTTACACACACCCACACATATTCCAAACAATATCAGTGAAACCCCTTTTCCCACATCACTCACTTTCTCAAGTGCCCTTGTGGCAGTGTCTGGGTGCATGTTGGGGAGGGGTCCACACAGACCAAAGGAAATAGAGCTGAAGAGAGCAATTAGAGACGAAACCAGCAAGGACAGGGTGCTCTGCTTAAATCTCTGCACGTTTCCCTCATTCATTCCCCCTAAGGCAACATCTTTATTGTGGTCTTTGCTCCTACACCAGCCCACACATCATTACAGTTGTTTACATACCATCACTAGCAATAATAATAATAGCTAAGTAATAATTCTTCATTTGAATGTGATGAACGGTTGCATCTCTCAGTAAAAATAAATACATGGGGAAAAGGAAAATACATCATTGTTACCAGCAAATGAGGCATAGTGCAAGAAATTAAAATATTTGGCTTATGGAAAAATGGGGAAAAAGGACTTTGCAAGGAAGTGTTAAACCAACAAGCATAAAGGATCATTTATTTAATATAAGAGAAATTAATAGGGAATAGGGAAAATTAAGAGAGATATAAATGTTTGCTGAAACTCTGTATAAGTGAGTACCAGCAGGCATAAAATTAGAGCTCAAATAAGAAAATAGGTTACAGTTTCATTCTTCAGATGACACACTCAATTTGTACAGGTTTTTTAAAGTTTTCTACATTTTTGAAGGACAAAACCCATCCATCAGGAGGGACCCCATAATTTTCCAAAGACTCGAGTGCCTAGCTCTGTAATATAGCAGGTGAAGTTAAAATTCCCCTTTCTGAACTGCAGGAAGACTTATGCAGCTCTCTGCCCTGAGCACTGCGGCAGTCACTGCCCTGCTGAGCTCCGAGGGCTGGGTCAACACCCTCCCAACCCCTGCAAAACGTGTTCCACAGGGCACCAGGCCTCCTCTGACAGCAATTTCTCTATCATTTGTGGAGCAATCAAAGGGAGAGGACAGAGGAAAACATCCCACCTTGGGATGCTCCATGCTCTCCCTCTGCACCAGGCACTTCCCCATCTCACCCTGGCGTCCTCTGACAACCCTGCTGGGCCAGGCAAAGCCGAGGATTTCAGGGGTTAACACCCTGCCAAGGTTCAAAGGCAGGTCAGGGAAATGCTACCAAGCAGAGAGCTGATAAGGACAGCTGAGCCTGCTCAAGCTCAAGGCTTTAGGAGGAAAGGAAGGAGAGGCAAGCAGCCTGTGTTCTTGGGGCAGGGTGACATGGGGTAAGCAGAGATGAGGACGGTGATGGGTCGTGCTGTGTGCTGCTCTTACAGCCTCCAACACTTGGCTTTGACCCTGCTGTAGGATCACTGGCTCCAGCTCTTGCCTCCCTGGGCTCTGCTGGTCTCCCCTTTTCCTCCTGCAGAAGCAATTGTGCAGTACTGGGGGCAGGAAGGGTGCTGGGCAAAGGGGGAAGGAACCCCCTGGAATGTCAAATTATTCTATGGCGGAATCTGTTTCTAGTTTTCAGTCCTCAAAGATTTCAGTTTTATCTGGTGATGTGCCAGTGAGAATTTAGCTCTCTCTCTCTCTTTAAAGCTGGAGTAGCTGGATTCATTACTTTGACTGAGCTTTCTGTACCAGCCAGGGGGGAAAGCAAATAGGTTGGAAATATTCATTTAATAGCACTCTAAAGCAGCTTGTCCACAAACTGCTGCACAGCCAGAATATGTAGTGGTGAGGGGTCATACTGTTTCAACTTTTTGTCTTTTTTAAATTGGTCATGCTGAAAAACTCTCTTGCTTGTACTCTCTAGTATAAATATGTCAATATTGAAATCATGCTGCTATTATACTTCTAAGTATTTTTCAATAAAGAAGCTGCAGGATAACTCTGCCAGCATCTGTCTTGAAGAGCTGAGCTTTAACACAGCAGAAAGCAAGAATTTGTTTCATCAAAGGGAGTCTGTATTTCTGTTTAATGCTTTTCTTCCCCTCCTGAACTGTTTACAAATGGCAATTTAGGCCCTGGTCTTTGTCAACATATTCCAGCCACAAAGCCTTCAAAGATGGCCAGAAGTGCTCATTTCTTTTTGCATTAAAGATGAATTATATTGTTTGAAAACAAAAATTCAGGGCTGAATCTGAGGCATGAAAGCAAGTGATAACAATTAGGAGCTGCTACTCATCTTTGATGTTCAGGGAATTGTTCACTATTTGTGCAACTACCCCAAGCCCTGCTGGTCCTGCGTGTGGGTCTGGTCTGGAGGGAAGGCAGAGCACCCATCTGTCTCAATTTGCAGCAACATGGATAAATAAATTCAAGGGCTACTGAAGTGAATTTTACATAAATGTTGCAATAAACTAGCTTCTGCAGACATATGTATTTATGCCAGAAAGCAGGAGAGTTTTAGCTGTGTCTCGGGATCATGTGTCATCAGCTGCTTTACTACTGCTGTTATACATGTGTGAGTACATCCATGATGGAAAGAAGGGTGAGATTTCTGCGTTGTGGTAAACAGTGGCAGAGTAAAAGGAGCAACATCTATATTTAAGGAAGCTACATCGTATCCTTATAACACTTCTTTTTTTTCTGAATTAAACTGCTCTAGCTTTAGATTCTCTTCATGTTAGGGGGAGAGAAGTCTCTCGGTGTGCCCATAATTAATCATGAGCCCAGACTACACTATTTCAGTTTGGCAGAGATCTAGACCATGCATATTCATTAAAACTTAGTTCAGCCTTTACTTTTATTTCCTAGTGATGGCACAGAGAACTGGGAAAGGTCTCTTTACTCCTGTAGTAATGGAAAGGCTGTATCAGGCTGGGATGTTCCTCTCCTGGCATTCTGCATCAAGCACCAATTTCTGACTGAAAATTTTTTACTATAACAACACATGAGAAATTGGGTAGTGTGATTATTTTTTTTAATGAAGTGAAGGCATAAGAAAAGAAAAATGAAGACTTCTTAGTTTAAGCATGAGAGGAAATATGGGGTACTGGGAGGTTAAGCTCTGCAATAAAAATGGAGGACCACAAAGATCAGTGATTTTATTAAACACAAATAAAAACACAGACTGTTGGCCTTCATCTTTCAAGGAGAAGAAAAGTCTCCTGTTAGGGGTGAATTTGCCACAGGTGTCTTGTAAAAGGAGATGGCACACACTGCCAGGTGGGAACACAGCACGTTGGCTCCAGTCTCTCACACACTGCCACACCAGCTGTCCCAAGCAACGTGGGATTTCCTGCAGTACGTTCACAAATCTTGGACCCTTTGCTAAAACAGTGTTGCTTGGACAAAGGTTTCAGCAGTATCAACGTGCAGAACTAGTCCCAGTCTGTTACATGTGGTGACAATAGGTGATGTTACCCTAAAGGCCTCCCTGGGCTGTAGGGCTTGTAGGATTCCTCATTGTCACCTCTGTGCCTCCTTGGCTCATGTGTTCCACTGCCTGGGTCTCATGGTGCTGTGTTCATCAGTGGTCAATGCCACATTTTAAAGGCTTTAAATCTGGCAACCATATGGTTACTGCAGTCAGAGGAGATACAGAAACTCGTAATTTCTACTGTGTCTTTGCTCACTGCATCTCGAAAATATCCCATCATTTCCCCTCCAGCATCACATGGCAGAAGTTGCTGTGAGATTAATGAAGACATTTAGCCTTAGTAAACAAGATGGTTGGGCCATCTTAATTTTCTCCAAGGACTTTATAACCTCAAATTTAAATCTGACTTAGAAAAGGTCAGAGAGAGAGGAAACCTAAGAGAGGAATGGGGTGGCAATTAGGGGCATGTAACTGGAATAATTCTTCAATTTCCATGCATGATGAAATGAATCTGTCCTGACAGAGCTAGCATGAAGAGAGGATCTGTTTCCGTACGTGTTTGTGAAATGTTTGTATCATCCAGCAGGAAAGACAAAACTATTTGTGTAGCAGCATGTTGGCAATACTTCCACATTTGATCTGTTCCCTAAAAGTGTTTGGGTGTGTGGTTGTGCCAAAGTCCAGATGGTGGATTCACATCCATATCAGGAGAAATTAGGTTTCGGTCCTGATGAGGTGATAGTTTTTAAGCAAGTTTAAAACTGCTCAGAGCTAAGAATTTTTTCACTCTGCAGGTGAGAGTCTTGCAATAATCTAAGGTGAAAAGCCACAGAGAGTTCCATAAAACAGCTGCACCATGACTGTGAGCCTTAATTCAGCACTGAAGAAGGGCACAACACATCCCTTGGTTTGGATTCCGTAAAAAGATGGGAAACAGAATAAGCTGAGAATGTGCAATCACTCAGTACAGAACAAAGGTCCTTCAGGAATGATGTAAGTGAAATTGGTCACACCCTGGAGATAGATGAGAGCCTCCAAGATATTCCCATTCCTATTTTCCTAAGGTGAACGAGGATGCTCAGGAATGGCACCCTTTAGACCACTGGGTCCAGAGAACATTTAAATGTTTGCCCCTTTCCAATGTCCACAGGCACAGAAAGACACAAGGTTCAAAGCTTGAGGAGGTGGTGGGTGTCAGAATGGATTCTCTTGAATAATTATCTTTTCTGGAACATGATCCACCAATTTAGGGGGGGTTTTGCAGTGGTTGGCAGCTGCTGGCTTCCCAGAGCTCCTCTGAGCTGTGTTAGAACAACTACTTTAGGGTTTCTTGCTGTTCTTGCTGCACAGGACCAGTATTGGATTATTTGTTGTTGTCCTTTTTGGTTTTTTTGTTTGCTTGTTTGCTTGTTTTTAATGGGAAACCTTTTTGAACTTCTGAAATATGATCCTTTCCAGCGCATCGAGTCCAGGCTGTACCTGCTTTTATCATCTCTGACAGCTCATTCGTACTCTTGTAAGGTATTGTATCCCATCCTTAGCAGCTGAAAGATTAGTTCTGGGAACTACTTACCCTTTGCCAGTGGATCCTAAGGCATGTGATCCATTCAGTCATGATCAAGAAGCTGCAATAAATGGGGCACTTCTTCCACTGACCTTCTCTATCCCCTTGATGTAGCACTCTTGCAGGTTGGCTGAGGTGCTCGGTGATTAATGTAGCCAGGAGGAAACCCAGAGCAGGGACTCAAGCTTAACCACTCATTCTGATGTAAAATGTGTAGGAGCAGTAGTTAGGGTGACAACCTGGGATTTAGGAAAGCTGTGTTCAATTCCCTGCCTTGCCATGTGTGACACTGCACCTCTGTGCCACAGCTCCAAATCCACATAATGGGACAACTGTATTTTCCTACTTCACATGGCTCTTGGGAGAATAAATGTCTTTAAACCTGTAAAGTGTTCAGCTAACCTGACAATGAGATCGTATAAGGGGATTGCATAGAGAAGGCAGAATCCAATGAAGGTGGCTTTAAAATAATATTAGCATCTATCTTCTTGAGTTTGATTCTATGAGGAGAGAATGTTCTTCATCAGTATTTCAGGCTATTCATCATCTTCCTGATCCATCCATTGTTCAAGATGTTCCCTGGCCCTGAAAACCCAAAAGAGCTTTGCCATGAACTGCATATTAGAAGAAATATTTCTTCCATTTGACACAACTTCTAGAGCTGACATTTTCTCAAGTATCTTATATTTTCTCCTAAACTAACAGCAGTTAATAGAATACAGTGATGATTTCTACAAGGTGTTCTGTAACACAGAGGAATACTTCTCAGATCTGAACTTTGCTCATCTTTCTAGGTGTCTTTCCAGGGCTCTGGAGATAGGCCAATTCCAGTGATTAAGAAGTTCTGTTAGTATCAGCACTGTTCAGAGTTTTGGCTGCTTTATCTCTGTCTTGCTTTCAGTCCCAGCTGAAATCAAGAAGTAGAAAAGCAAATTGAATGAGAGTGATTGTTATTAATTAAAAGAGAAAGTTAAAGAGTTATTCAAACTTTTTGGTGTCTCAAAAAAACCCCTTTCAGGTATGTGATGTCTCAAGCTTCTTGAACAAGTAGATGTCTATCCCTTCTTTATCTGAGTCCACTCAAGCATACCACAGAGTTGATATGGGCCCCATGTAGCTTTATCTGAATCAGTTCTCCCAAAGTCTTAAACTATATAATTAAGCTCTTTTTAGGGACTGGAAAACTGCCACTAAATTTGAAATCTGTCATGGTAATTTCAAGGCTAAAGGAATTAAATTTAACAAGAGATATTATTCCTAATTATTACCCTATCTCCAGCCTTTTGCACTTGCCTAAATTCTTTAAAAGTTTTGTTCCTTTCATAGCCACCTGATCATCAGAATTTTAATTAAGGCTAATCAGGATGTCTGAACCATGACTGCCCATAGATTACACTCTTTGGCTTAATAGTAGGTGTTCATCTCAAAGCCTCATTGTGTTTGTTACTTGGGGTGACACAGCTGTCATGGTTTCCAGTTTTGATATAGCTTCTCCTTAAATTAGCTGAATTGAATGAACTGAACTTAATTTGTAATTTCAGAGTAGATTGCCATTTTTTCTTCATTATGGCAGTTTTGCAACTGGCTACAGCCTTTTTGGAACATTGACTGTTGCCACTGATACCATATTTAGATGCAGGGCCTGATTTTTATCCCAGGGAAGTATGGATGAACTGGCTACTTTTTTTGTTAGTAATTTAGGTTATTGACTCCAGCAAATATCTCCATTGATTCTCTATAATTGCTGGTGTCAAATTTTTCAGTGGTATTTAATAAACTCCTCTGAAGTTCTTCTTAGTAGTATGAGTATTATTACAAAGAGCAAATTCACAGGTGTGAAGAAGAGAGTGGGATCTATGCCTCTGTGCTTCAAGGGGTGAATATCCATTAAAGAACAGTGGTTGCACATCGCAGCTCCCTCAGTGAACAGAAAAGGAAAGGTTGGATGGGACAGATTTGTCACCAGCTTATTCCCATTTATGATGTTGTTACCTGTCCTTCGTTTTCCCACTGCAAACATTTTGCTTTAAAGCCAAAGTTTTCCCTTTATTTAATTTTCAGGGAATGATGCCATTTACAGAGGAACAGGAGGGCAGCTGTGCTAGTTCTGATTGTGGTTCCCATTACCTGGCTGGGATCAACCAGGAACAGGCTCCCAAGGCACAGGGCAAAGACATCTTAGCAAATACATTCCTAACATATTCTCCCAGCTCTTGCTAGTCAAGACCAGTGACTTTCTGAGCTGGAGACACATTATACTGGTCTTCAACAGCCTAAAATACATTTTCTTGCCTGAACTTGTCCAGAGGGGTTGTTGCAAGAGATTTGACCACACAAAGTGTTGATTCCTAAGGATTTTTGAAGGTAGTATTGAAAATGGGAGTGTTTTTGCAAAAGAGGGGCGTGTTGGGACAGTCTGTGCTGCAGGATGGGAGGTCACTGTGCCACTTCTTGGGTGTTATTCTCCAGGGATTGTAATGAGCAGCTTGGCACTGTGGCTGCTCTCTGTAAGCGATACTCAGGGAAACACAAAACTTATCACCAACAAAATATATTATCTGAAGTTGAACAAGAAAGCAATTATGGTGCCAGATTGCCATTAGCAGGTAGAAAAAAAAAAAAAAAAAAAACAAGCCCAAGGTTTTTTCTGCATCTCAGCTTGTGGGCTGATATTCAGATAAGATGAAAACATAACTTCCAGTGATTAACTGTGAAACATTGGAAATGAGTGTTCACAAGTGAATTTGTCTTCAAATACAGCCTTAAATACTTTCATCTAGGCATTTCTTTTTGAATAGCACAGCCTTCTGTGACACCATGGAGCATTTTTATGTGCAGACTTAATTGAAACAGTCTTATTTATAGCCGTGAATATTCATTCTTCCTAAAGGTGATTCTGAGGGAGGCTAATAAATGTTCTCACTTTCCTTTGCATTAGCTAACGATCTGGAAAACAAATATATTGCCATTCCCTGGGAACCCAGTCTTGCTGTGCTGGACTATGCTGGATGAAAGTTGTATTTCACCTTCCGTTTATTAATTATTATTCACATCTCTCCAGTGCCTGAAGTTCCTGCCATGAAGCATCAGGCACAGCCCCAATGTCCATGTCCCAGAGCTGGGAGTTTAACTCTGAGGCAGGAGACGACAGATGGAGCCAGAGAGACAAAGAAGCACAAGGAGATAATTAGATTGAACCCATCAATGCAACTGGCCATGGTCTTTGTGTGCTGCCACGGTGGCAAAGGATTTTGGCTGAGGAGAGTTAAAGGGGAGTCCTGTGAGGGACAAGTGATAGACTATGCCAAAATATCACCTTTGATTCTAAGAAGGGTAATTTTGATCAGTCAGTTATTTTTATCACTGATCAATAATTGTTCATTACAGTTGTGGGCTTATCCATGATTTTTCAGGCTAAAGCTTGGCTTATCCTATGTCAAAGGAGACACCAACCCTTCGTGCAGCTGTAACACAAAGTGGAGCTGCAGCTTTTCCCAGGATGAGGTATCACAGCATGGATGTATGAACTCTCCAAAGCTCCAAGCTGACTGTGCCTTTTTGTGTAAATTTTTCCTTCTGCAGTGATGATGTGCCACCATTCAAATTGCCAGAAACAACCAGGACACACGGCAGTATCCTTCAGCTCAGTTCCTTTACGTAACTGAATGCAACATTGCTCTGCAGTGAGGCATTTGGGGAATCTGAGCCTATCCCTGGCACTTCCTGCCTCCTTTCTCAGCCAAGGAGAGAGGAGTGATACTGGCATAGGGAGCTGATGAATTCTGAGATTTCACGGACCAGTGCTCCCGTGAGCTGCCTGAAGTCTTGGACTGTGTTGCTTGGAAAAGTTCTGCACTGGGGCTGCTCTCTCATGGGGGTCCCCAGCTCCTGCTTAGGGAGGTCTCTGGGTTAAATGAGTAATAAACAATGAAAAATTATCTCAGTCAGCACTCTCCTCTAATGACTCCTAGCAAATGATTTCAGTCTGCTTCATAGACATGTACTGAACCCAGCCTCCATTCTCAACAAAAGCCTTTTAATAATAAATGTTATTAAACCAGGAAAAGTGTAATGCAGTGAAATTCAGAGCCTAATGCTGGGAAATAGCTGTTGGCTTCCAAGATTTTTCATGTACCCAATGTTGCTCTTTTCTGAAAACAAGAGGTGCAGGGATTTCACCTCTAGATGCCATTTTGTACCTATGGTGAACTGTGTGCAGGTAATTTGTCTGAGACCGTCTTTAGGGAGCACCAAAAATTCCACTTCTACCTCAAACCAGAGAGCTCATCTGAAAATCAGGCTGGTGTGAGGACTCAGTGGAGCTCCGTGCACAGGAGAGCTACTGTTCCTGACTGATCCTGAGCCATGGCCAGGGGGTCACAAGTTTTGATAGACCCCAGCAGTGTCTCACTTTTGGATATTCTATTGAGCTCTGACAGAAGCAGCTGTGGAAAGTCATGGTCAGACCAGCAGTGGAAGGAGAAAGCCTCTGAACAGTAAATCCAACCTTGCCTACACCTTCTCTAATTCTTCTGTCTCCTTCCAAAAGTGCCTCCCTCTGCATGCTTTTGCAATTACCTCTCATTAGCCATTGACAATGCAGGAAGAGAAAGCATAAATTGGAAGCATGAATCATATCCCAATTTAGGCTGTCTCTTCTGCTAATAAAAAAGCATATGCTTCTCAGATACTCCTCTGCATTGAGACTGGGAAGGAAGGCAGTGGAGGGAAAGATGAACCATGCAGACTTTTGCAATGAAGTGGTTCCTGTTTTCCTTTAAACAAGAGAATAATAAATTAGAAAATTTTCTTCTTAGAACTTCATCTTGTTCCAGGTATGTACTCAAGCCAGTTCTCCATATCCAAGTGTGTGGAAGGAAGTTTGGTTTCTGGTGATGTATCTGTACATCTGGGGTTAACTCTGCAGCTCAGGTCCAGATTGTGAGTGCTTGAGCAATCCTTATGTAATAATTTGCATTTTACAGCTGAGGAAATAGCAGTGCCCTGACAGAGCTTGTGGAAAGGGTTATATGAGACCACTGCAGTAAAGGGAACTTGTCTCTGTGACCTGCAAAATCCTTCTAGCCCTAAATTCCTGAGCTCACAATCTCAAAAAAAAGTTAGTATTTTTTGAGGGCTTCTAGCATTATAATAAGGAAATAAGTCAATGGAACAAAAGGACTTCTTTAAAGGGAGTAAGGATCTAAGAATCTAAGAATCCAAACAGCATTAGCTCCAAATATTCAGTGAAGCAATGGGGCTCTGTGGGTTAGGATTAGATTGTTGTAATGCTCAACTGACAGTGTAAAGCCAGCACTTGTGAGAATATGCAGAGATCTTTCAAAATCACATGAAAAACACCAGTCAGTGATGATATCCTAAAAAGAAATAAAGTAACCCAGATAGCCTGACTGCACAGTGAAATAATCCAAATTATTCTTTTTGGAAAAAAAAATTAAAATTTTTCTGCTGTTGTGTTTGGTTGAAGCTTCCTGTAGTGTATTAAAGTCATAGATTTTTCTGCTGAAGATCATTACAAGTACCTCCTGATAAGTAATGAAACTCTTTATTTAGTTTACAGAAAGTTTAAACAATTTAAATCTATTCCACAGAAAGAATCAGATATCAGTGAAAACAGGAATGTAGTATCAAAACACAGATTAAATATTGATGACTGCCCCAATTCTACATGGTAGTAAAACAACCTTTGGTACTCAGAACAGCAACAAGGCCACTTAGAAACAACTCAGCAAAAACTCAGTGAAGATTTGTTGCATGGCATATACTTTAAAACATGCAAGCTGTTTCACCAGTTATGTTATTGAACACTTTTGGGACAGAAACAAAAGCAAGGCAGTTGACTGTGCACTCTTGAAACTCTCTTTTCTCTTATTTTCCTACCAATGTATTGTAGAATAAGAATCTCTCAGCTGAGTAAATGCTAAAAATGAGCCTCTGGAAAATGTGTTACAATTCAATGCATTATGAATTCCAAAGTCTGACAAGAGTAACAGTCAGTGGAGTGTTGGGAACTGCCTGGGAAGAAGGCAATGAATGCAAAAATCATTGCCCCTGTCTCTCTGGTGAGGCAAGCTGATGTGACCACAACACATTATTGACCATAATAAGTAACAAAGCTTAAACACAAATTCTGGGATATAATTAGCACCGTCTTGTGAAAGTGTCCTCACTGCTCCCCACAGGCAAAAAAAAGTCCCTTTCTGCCCAGAGTGACACAAACAGGCAAACTAAACAACCCGGAGCTTGGGACAGCATTTTTTCCTCTCTGATTATTCTCCTATGCCGAAAATATATGGAAGTGAAAGTAAAGTGAAAAGTACATTTTCTGAGTATAGAAAGTCCAGTCCTGTCCTGGTGCTCTCCAGTTGTGTCACCACTGGCCACAGAACCCAGCTGCTCTTAAGGAAGTGAAGCTGTGATGTCTTCTCCACAGGGTTTTTCTCTTTGCAGGAAAACTTCCCTTGGACTCCATCTGTCCTTGGGTCAGACCTTCCTGGAGTCCCAAAGGCTCTTGGAGGCTTGGAAAGGAAATAACAATGGGAATGAGCCTTTCCCATTTCACAAGTGACAGAAGAGTCCTTTGGTAATGGCTGGGTAATAACAAGCAGAACAGCTCAGATTAGAAGCCCACAAATCCCTTTAACTGACACAACTCAGGCCAGCAGCGACCAATAATGAAAGTTATTTGAGATTACAGCCCTTATTTTAGAAGTTAATGCTTGTTTCCATCTCCTTTAACTTCTTTCAGGGAAAACTATAAATGCTCCATCCTTCCCAGAGCCTTTCCCTGCCAGCTGCATGGAGGGTATAATATGCTGATATTTAAGACTTTTTTTTTCCCAATTTTATACTCGAAAGGCTGAGACCTCAGCTCTAATCAGCTAATGCCTGATGCTTCTGGAGGGGAGACCTTGCAATGAGCTCTGAGGTGAGACACTTTCTGGAAAGCTTTTTGGGTGTTTGGGTACTGGAGTACTGGCACTGGTTGCCCAGGGAGATTTTTTAGGAAATAGCTTGACAAATTTTTGTTGGAGTAGTTTTTCTGGAGTTGCCTCTGCTGTGGAGAGCTGCAGGACTACAGAACCTCTGAGGAGGTCCAACATTTACCTTTACTTTCTTGCCTTGGTTATGGTAGTTTAGTGTTTTCTGCTTCCAATCCATGACGGATTTTAGAAAATAGTAGCTAATCCCTCAGTGTCTTTGAGACATCTCCTTGTTTCACACATGGTCCTGCAGCCCCTCGGACCAGGCAGGCACATGGATCATCCTTCCCTGGAGGAGAACCCGTCCTCTTCACGACTGAGATGGGGACAGTGTAAGCTGAGGGGGGTGAAAAAAATCGTGTGCTTCTCTCTATTTAAAAACTGTGCAGGAATTCCCGTGCTATTTTACTAACAGATAAAGGCTGATATTTTCATCTGTCATGGGAAAAGAGGAGGAGGGCTGGAACCTGATCTCCTGGGAAACACAGAGAGAGAACCTGCATCATGTGAGCTGTTAGGTGGATCCAGCAGACTAAGTTTATTTCCTTTTTCATGAATTTCAAGGGATAGCTAAATAAACCCCCTAATGAGATCCCTGCTGAAGGGCAGCTGTTTTCAGATCTTTAAGAGTTACTGATTTCAGCCTTAAGTTGTACTGAAGCTTCTTTTAAAGCAGAGATTTCTGCTTCTGCAAGTGCTACAGAATCTTGCCTCAGGCAGGTGCTCTCTCTTCCAGTCCTCAGCAACTGCCATAGCTTGCTGCAGCTCCCTCCCCTGAAGTGTGGAAGGACAAAATTTGTCTGGCTGCAGAACATCCATCCACGAGAAAGGGAGTTTAATATTCACTGAGTGCCATCCATCAACTCCAAAGTTCCCACTTTCAGATATGAATTGATTTATTCCTTTCATTGTCCAGGACAAGCGTGGCAGACACCTTGCTCTTTCTAGGCTGCACAGCCCATCCAGGAGGCTCTGACAGGCTAACAGGGTTTATTTATCACCTTCCCTTATTAGATAAGCTCCAGCCAGTTGGGAAGATGTCCTGGGAATGTGAGGGTGGGAACCCACAGGATCCATGTGCCCTTGACATGAGACACAGCTGCAGGGATAAGGAAGGCAGAAGCCTCCCATGGACACGCTGGCACAGCAGAGATGGAAGCTGGTGATACAAAAGTGGAAACTTTTATGTCACCAGCACAAGAGAAAAGGTTTCCTTTCCTATCCCATTCCTACCTACATTCATGTGAATGAAGAGGACAAACCCCAAATGTCCACAACAAAATGGTCAAGGATGAGATCGCTGTTTGAAAATATCAAGACAAAACCCCCAATAATGACTTGGCCACTGCTGTTGGGGACAAATGTTGGTTGAAATGGGGTTTTTTCTCCACAGGCACCTGAGGGGTATTCATTTGCTGCAAAGCATTTTCTCCTGAATGCCCAAGATACTCTGAAATGCTGTTGGGAATGCAGCCAATTCCCACCTTCAGCTCCCCGCTGCCTTGTCCTTTCCCCGTGGGCTGTCCTTCCAGCAAATAAATGCAAAGGGAGGGGAACCTGCTCCTGCTGCCTCTGAAAGTCACAGACATGAGGGGGTTCCCTGGGAGAGTCAGCATCTCCTGCTCACTGCACCTATTGACAAAATACACATATGTTTGTCAGCACTTCTGGGGAATAATGTTAATATTTGCACATTCTACCAGACTGATCAAGCATCAAACACTCAGCAGGTGGAAGAATAAATGAGAGCAGAGAGAAAAAAATTGACTCAGAGACCTGAAAACAGTGAATCTTTCCTCTGACATTCTTTCGGACAGTGTGGCTTGTATTAGTGTCTTTCTGAGGCTGGACTGATACAGATGAGCTTTAAACCAGATTCAGAGCTTGTATGGCCAGCTTGTACATCACTCAGACAGCAGCTCTACTCCTGTTTTGGAGGAAGATGCACATGGTAATGAGAAAACCATAAGTTTCTAGCAGCTTTTACAAACCAAAGCCCCTTAAAGAAGCCTGATGGTTGTTTCACTTTGTACTGGTGGCACATTTGGCCTTTGGCCCATGCCAGAGTCAGAAGGAATGGGAAATATCTCTGTCTATCTTTGCCTTCCTCCAACAGCTGCACTGGATGCCCCTCTCCTCTTAAATGTGATTTCCTCAGTACTACTTCTGGTATAAAAGCAGGGGGTCATTGAAGTCACACTGATTGCAAAACCAACGTAAAAGAGAGGAAAACAAGGTCTGTTCTTCTGTTAGCCAGAGTGTAACTCTGAACTGGAGCGAGCACATTGCCACAAACCCGTCAGGAACACGATGTGGGGCGGTCAGAAGCACCTGAGGTGGGAGGATGTGCTCGCCGGGGTGTGAAACGCTTCAGCCACCACTCCCGCGGTGCTCGCAGCTCCAAGGACAAACAAGCAGCATCTGTGTCGATGTTCTGGGCAGCTCCCAGCACGAGGAGCAGCATCTGTGTCAATGTTCTGGGCAGCACCCAGCACGAGGAGCAGCATCTCAGGAGCACAGTTGCGGAGCGAGCCCGCCCTGCTCTCACATCAGCTGTGTTTTTGTCTCTGTGCCTTCGGGAAGGTTTCAGCACAGTTGTTTTTTCCCCTCACCCAACACCGGCTCAGCCCAAGTAAATCTCAGTCTGCAAGAGACACAGTTTTGGTTTCTGTAAACCAAGGTTAGATGTTTCACACTGTAATCAGAACTGGCAACTCCAGTGAGCTTCTTTACTACTTAAAAGCAGAATTGATTGTATGGTAGCGAGGCTGAGATCATGAAGGAGCAATTTCTCTTGCACAGACCCATCTGGGGTAGTTAGATGACCTGCTCTGTGAGCTGTAATTTAAGAACAGTGGGATAGACAGCTAAACCTTAAAAGAGTTTCTAGGAACCTCCCAAAGCCCCCCAGCACACATTAAAGAGTCCCACTGCTTGTGGATTTCTGGATGTACAATTCTGGCACTCGGAGCTTTCCCTGTGCAGTCAGCAGATGTTTTTTGTTGTTTGCAGTCTGCATTCATCTGTCTCTACTCTGTTCTGCTCATCTATAATCAAGTTCTGGAACTACAAATGTGTTACTCAACAACCCACAGCCTTATGTTCGTATCATAACCCATTAATCCTGGACATCCTCTAGTGGGGGTTCTATTTCTAGAACAGTGGAGAGAGGGTTAATGGCTGCTGCACACTCAGATTTAACACAAACATCTTGTGTTAAAGCTGGGCAAAATCACTTCACTCAAGGTGCTATTGGCAACAATCAGCTATGGTCATAAGCAGCATATTGACCTGCCAGACTGTACAGCAATCCATAACATTTGATTATCCATTTCTTGAAATAACTATTAATCGTTCATTAGCCCTTTATAAAGTATTTATATACTCATGTTTCATATAAAGCATGACTGTAATGATAATGTATTTGACCTTTGACTACCATCAATCACAAAAATCAGTAAGAAACAAGTTTTTGGAGCATTCACACCACTTTGGCTAAAAGACTTGAAGATCTGTGCCTTGTCTCAGATTCATTTGGGTGGGGGAGACTCTGTCTAAATGCTGTGTCTTGCTAAGCTGTTCTCCTGTGTTCCCTTTCCTGACAGAGACACCATGGCACTATCAGATCAAAACACATTGAACCCCTCAATTTCAGATCCAGAATCGGGATGGGTCGAATCACTCTCTGCCTCTGGGATGGGCAACTCCAGAGAGCCAGGGTGAAGTGAGAGCATCCCCACCCTTCCTGGCACTGAAGGCTGCTCTGATCCAGCAAAACACTTGAGAATATGCCTAAAGTGAAGATCTGGATGGAGCTGTAGCATTTATCCAGGGAAGGGAAGGCACACGACTCTGTGAGGGGAGAATTGTGAAGGGAGCAGTGTGGTTTGAAGGGCATCTAAGTGCACAGAGAGCCTGAGGGTATTTACATGTCCACACATGGAGTGAGGAGATTAGATGCCAGTGTAGTACACTCTTTTTCACATCAAGAGGTCAGAAGAACCTTGGAAATGTCAGCAGGACATTCAATTGCGAGGCACATTTGTTGAAAGATCTTTTATCTTTGACTGCAGTAACTTTCTCTCCGGCTCTTAGGACTAATAACAGCAAAGCTGGATAGTGCTTTTGAAAATACTGTGTACAGCTTGCAGGCTGGGCACTGCACTCTTTCTGGTGCATTTACACTCCTTCTTCATCTGCATGTCCTGCCTCATCAGGCAGCGATGTGTCACAGGATTACACACCATGAATTAAGCCTCATAACAAGCTGTACTGAGCTCCAAAAGTACAAGAAATGTATTTTGGCAAATTGTATGAGAAGCAGAGGAGAATAGCAGATGTTTCCAACAGGCAAATGTTTCCAGTTTGGCTATGAGTCTGTACTCTGGACCAGTCTCTAGATAACATCCTCCAGCATCATGCCAAAGGGAACAATGGCTTTTTTGATCCCAGTGCTGTCCTGGTATCTGAAAACTCTGGAAGAGCTGACTCAGATTCCTTCCAACATCATCTTCATCCAAACATAGCCAAGAATTTCTTTATTCTCTGTCCCTGGCTCTTCATGGCTATAATCCAACACCTGCATTTGAGCCACTGGAGACAAGGCCCAGAATATTCACGAAGGGAATGGAGTAGTGAGAAGGGGAAAGGCAATCTGCCGTGATATGAGGTGGGTAATTCCCTACCCAGGCCTGAGCAAACACACAGACACCGTGGCAGGGAGCCTGACAGATGGAGCAGAGCAGTGGGCTTCTCTTCACCCAGACATGGCTGCCCCCAGTTCCATCTGGACATGAAGATGCAACGTAGTTGTCACTTCTCTGCTCCTTCACCTCATGGGGCCTGAGTCGAGCGGATGGGGCTCATATGGGGTGCACTGAAACCAGGCAGGGTCCCCCTGCTTCTGTCTCTACATCCCAAAATGCCATCCCCTGTGTCCATCCTGAGAGAGTTGCTGTTTCCATCCCACCATCCCTTTTGCCGTTGGCATCGTGAGCCTGGTGCTCAGGCCAGGGACAGCTCAGGTGCCAAGGACACAGCTGCTGTGCCTGGGCATGGCACCACTGCCTGATTGCAGCCTGGCCTGGGCAGTGACAGAGCTTATGTTCCCTTCAGGGATGCCTTTGCTGTCCTTGGATGCTGTCCTGCCAGGGGATGCCATGGCTCCTTCGTCCAAGGGTGGGAGAGCACCTGCCACCAACCCAGCCTCCGAGTAGGGATGCGATGCTGGGGATGGATGGGGAAGAGGGCTGAATTTGTCTCCTTTTCTTCATGAATCTACATGTGTGCAGGCTCAGGCAGCCCCCTGGGGCAGAGGCAGACAGCCCTGCAGCACTGCTCTGAGCCATGCTCCGCAGGCAGAAAATACTTTGAATGCTTTTCCTTTGCTCATTTGCTCTTTTGTTTCATCAAGCCATCAGTGCAGGCAGCCGACCTCCGATGGCGCCTTTCAAATGATTTCCCTCGCCACTTTCACAAACATGAGTTTATCCCTCCTAGAGAGGTGAACCGGGGATAAGTTTAATATAAAAAGAGAGAGGCGAGGTAATCAAACACCTGCTCCCACTAAAACAAAGCCTTTTCCTCTTCACAGGCTGTTGAGCACTGATGAGGGAAGGTGAAGGCGCACAACAGCCCTAACCCAGCACAAGGTCCAGCCTTCAGAGGGGGCAAATCTGGGCTGTAAAATCAGAAACCTGAACCACACTCTACACTCTCGTCTCAGCTGCTCTGCTCAGGTCAGAGAAGGTTTTGCAAATATTTCCAGTTGAAAACTTCAGGTTCTTTCCCTGCTGCCTGTTCCCATCGTCAGAGGGGAAAGCACAAGTGTTAAGTGGATAAACCTAAGAAAAATTGCCTCTGTTATTCTTGTTGGAGAGTCCCTGGGGCACTGAGCTGGGCATTGAGCCTCCAAATGTCTCACTGTCTCAGGCCAGAAATATTGCTACCCTTCTCCTCCCCTCTCTTTCTCCCCTGCTGCCCACATAACACATATCCATGGCTCCCCAGCACTGTCCCAGTTGCAGCTGGGGGAGCCCAGCTTTCAGACAAACCCATGGGATGGGCATTTCTTGCTGTCCTGAAGGATTTGTCTCAGGTTTTCAGACCTTCACAAGCAGCTAACCTCTGGCTTCAGGCGATTTGGGTTTTCTTGGAGAATGCTGTTCTACAGTGTGTGTTTTTTCCCCTCTGCCAAGAGGAAAAAAGGACATGGCAAGAGGGAAAAAACCAAAACCCACCACCAAAAGCCAGGGGGATTTCTATACCCCAACGTTGCCACCTCTCATGCAGCAATGACATTATGGAACCAGCTACACAGCCTGGCTGACCCTAACACTCCTAACTTTGTGTGCCTGGTGAAGGGCAGCGAAGCCCTCACAAGTGTCAGAATATCTTCAGTCAGATTTCTGGGTGCCCACCAATTTGAGATGGTTTCTCATTGCCTCTAATGGCTGATGTGCAGTAATGGGAGGGAGCTGCAGATGATGCCCATCAGCAGGCAATCAGGCATCTCATATTTCTCTTCCAGCACAATGGTTCTCCATGCAGAATGGTAATTTTCTCTGGCTGAGGCCGTGAGTCCCCTGGTCCTTTGGCTGTTGCCTCCCTCAGGTCTGCAGCTTTAAAAAACAACTTTCTGCACACCAGACAACTGTTAGGACCCAGTGTCAGGGAAATAAGTACATCTATATCATGTGGAGTCAGTGGCATCAGCCCTAGAGAGCTCTTTCCCAGAGCAGATGCCTAAAAAACCCCATCTGATGCTGACTGCTCTGCAAGGCTCGGGATGAAGAGGCAGATTTTTCAGACAAGCAGCCCAAAGCAAATCTGTACAAGTCTCTGTAGACTGCACTAATGCTTGAACTGTAACCAGAAGGAAACAGGCTGCCAAAACCCAGCAGCGTCCAGGGATGCACACATAAAACACGGTGCTGTTTTATGGACTCACCTGCACGGAGAGCACTGCGCACCACCCACGGCACCGCTCTCCTTCCAGCCCATATTTCATTACAGGGTTGCCATTTCCCAGTGTGTAAAAATAGGATGTGCTGGCACAGCTTAACTGGTGCTAAGAGCACCGTGGAGAGGCACAGCTATAGCTGCGAGGGAAACGAGGAAACAGAGGAGTTCTCCTGAGCAAAGGGCAATATCCAGCAAGTGCTGAACTGACAATCTCTGCTGCTGAAACCAAAGCGTCCTGGCAAAAGCCACCACCACATACACAGCAACCAGCAGCTCTGAAGAGGACAGCACAACCCAAATGCACTCAGCAAATAAAGCCTCAGCTGCATGTTGCACTGCAGACGGGATAATCCTGCTGTTTTACCCGTCTGAGGAAAGCTGGGCTCGGATTTAAAGGCAGCTTTCCACGGGTTTCCACCTTGTCCATTCAAAGGCAGAAACAGCAACACACTGGTGCAGGGATCACAGCTCCCCAGAGGCCAGGATGGCTGGAGATAACTGAGAGGATTCTGAACGTGCTGTGGGTTTGCTCTGCTGCAGAGTGGGGCAGAGTTCAGTGCTGCCCAAGGCACCCAGCTCTCACCAGCGCTACTTCCCACACAGGGTGGGCCTCTTGTTTGACTTTGGGGCTGGTCTATCCACCCTTGCAGTGGTGGTGCTCAGGGAACAGAGACCTTCTGCTCTCCATGGGTGCCCTGATGGAATAAAACTGTGTGTGGCTGGAGGGGAAAAAAAAAAAGGAAGAAATTGATTGGAGGTGATTTTGGAGACTCATTTGCCAGAATTTAATATGTTTTGGATAACTGACAGCTGGCCTTCCACAGGCAGAATTTTGTCTCAATTCTTTTTATTTCCTCAGGTGATATTTATCTCTGCTTTTTAAACAAAATACAGTCAGACCCAGACTATCACAGTGCAGACTGATTGACTGCTCTCAGACAGCTCTCCAAGCCTCCTAAACATGCTAAATCCCCCTCTCCCTGGTGAAGAAGGATGCAGTTCTGCCAGGAAGCATTAGTGAAAACATGAACATTCACAAAAGTGCTCAGTATTTCTGGGCTGAAATTACCCACAGCAATGTTTTTGTAATTCTGTTTTTCATTTCTAGTAGTGGGCACAAGAGTCACTCTTTCAGCTGTGTAGATAGCTTTAGCTGCTATCTAACATGGTAACAGTTTTTCTTTCCAATACTATTTTGTCAATAATAAGATCAACTTTGTAATGAAAAGGTTCATATTTATGCTTCAGAGTAAAACATTGTGGGGTGTTTTGCACGTAAAGCTGAATCTCATGTACAAATAGTAAGGAATAAAAAGACAGTTTAGTTAAGACAGTTTGAGCTAAGGAGGTGATGGAGAATGTTTTTTTTGGCTGGAAAGAAATACACGTGGAATATCTAAAATTTCCCAAGACTAGTAAGTAGGAGATAATTTTCCTCCCTTTTTCTTCCAGGGTATTCAAATCCCTGCAACTGGATAGGAAAGTGGACTTTGAGAGGCCAGTGAATAACAAGCCCCAAAAATCTCTGGGCCTGCTGGACCTGCTGTAAATGTGATGAACTCATAAACGAGAGATCCAGACATGAGGCACTTTGCTATCAGCCTGGGGAATTCAGTCAGACACACTCCAGCAAGCTCATCCATAGTTGCTCTGCACTCCCCAGTGCTATTCTCATTTCTCATCCCAAACACAGGAGATTGAGGCTGTAACAAAATCTCGGCATCACAGAAACAGCTTGCCATGGCTGGTACATGGTCAGTGATTCTCTGGTATATAGGCACTTACTGCTATAGAGGCTTTTTTCCTACTGCCCAAAGTCCTCAGCAGCTGCACATGCTGGATTTATCAGGCTTTATGAGATATGGCACCACAGAAATTGGTCTGAGACCGCCAGACTATTTACTACCACTCTACCAGAATAATTCATATGCTTATTTCCCATCCTGAATACACCCAAAACTAAACCTCCCAGTGAAGTTGAACTGATTTAAAGCTAACCATAAATCTGTTGGCCCTTGGTAAACCATGCCTGTGCTTTTTCTTTTTTCTTTCTTCATTTTGTATTTGTTTGGTGCTGAGAAAAAGAAACCAATTTTCCAACCATCTGCCTCAAGCAAATCTCCAGATCCTTTGCACTATGCTGTCCACTCTTTTTCCTGTTCCTCATTTGTTTTTATCTCCCAGAATTTTCTACAGTATCTCCTGTTTATCCTGAAATTTTCCCCCTCCTAGCCTCTTGCATAGGGAAATCCAGGGATGGAAACGTGCTGGGTTTACTTGTCCCCCTCTAAGCAGGGAGAGCAAACAAAATAAAACCAAGTCCTGATGTGTGTTGTATATCAAAGCTTTTCACCACTGCCCTTGATCCAGAGCTCTGCAGGAGGAGGCAACCTGCACTACTAGCAGATAATTAATGGTTTTATTATTGAGCTGCTGCTTTTCCCCTTTGGCAAAGAGGGTTAATTTTGGAGGGGAGGGGAGGGAGAGGGAATTTTTCCCTAGCCTGATGATGGTTAGGTTTTGGAAAGCTTCCCTACTTGGGACAGCCTGAGTCATTTTAAAGCTTGTTTTCATCTACCATTGTTTTCCCATTAAGATTTTATGTAGTTCATTTCCATGAATATGAGCCTGTGTCATCCAGTGCTTCTCTGTCCCTTCCTCCCTTCCAGACTCTTAGCCACTATATTCACTTTGGACAAGAAAAGTAATAGGTCTTTGGTAAACAGAGCTCACAGAAATCTCTACATTCATTTTACTGGTTTATTGCAATGGAAAAGAGATGTTCACAACGTGCATGAATTAACATATTCTGATTAGCCTTAAACAGTGGTAGGAGGAGATAAGATAAGCTCTCAACATCTCTCAGGAGTAAACAGCAAAGTGTTAAATTGGTTTAACAGCTTTTGGATGAGTTTAAATGAGGCATCTTTTTTTTTTTTTTTTTAAATGACATATTTAGAAAAAAATTAGCCCTTTGGTTCTTTAATGACACATTCACTTATGTCACTTAATGTTGCATGCTTCTTCTTTTACAGCCTTTGCTGTGCAAAGTGCTGGCACCGTTGTGATCCGGAGGAAAGAACTACCTCCTTAGCTATTCTGATGATTAGCTGATTTTAAAAGTGCAGATTTTCTTCATGAAACTCTCAGCTGGATACGGCATCAACAGCAGTCTTTTGTGCAGCTCCTCCAGGCTTAGTGATAATAATGAATTCAGATGGGCCAGACCAAAGCAGTTTTTCCAAAACTATAGCATTTCTGTACGGAAACTGGGCCTGATTAAAATACTTCACCCCACCCTCCGTGTGCTTTCTCCTCAGCTTCGAACATTCTCTGTAGACAGCAGATAAAAGGATTTTGTCCCTTTCGTCAACATCCTGCAGTTATCAGTCTCCATTCTGCCGGAATGTCTGCTGCACTCCGGGGCCAGGAGAGGCATCCTGCCCTGCTGGCCAACGCGGGCAGGGGTTTGACAACATCCAAAGAGCAGGTTGGAGGCAGGACTTGTTTCTCATTGTGGCTCTTCCCTTGGGAGGGTCTGTGAGACCTGTTGGGGAGAGGCTGGTGGGTGGCAGCTCCGGCTCTGACTCCGCTCCTGGCACGGCTGTGATGCTGGGAACGGACACTCTGGGTCCTGCACTGTGCAATAAACAAAATAAACCCCCCAAACCCCACAGATTAATTAGGTTAGAAATGTTGTCCCCCTGTTTGAAGGAGTATTTGCTGGGTGCTGAGAAGTGCCAAGGTTACAAAGTCCAGATCTCCCACAGGGAATTACACAGTCTGAACAAATTTCCTCTCCATCATACTTTTAACAAGAAAGTATCAGTTTGTATTTTAAAGGAATACTGAGGATGGGAGAAAGTCATCCCTTTTAAATTTTTAATTTATTTTGGGGTTAGAGATTTATAAAAAAGCTATTGGATAAATTGGATGAATAACTGTATCATCTCTATTTTTCCCTGTCTTTTTAAAAAATGTCAATAAGGAGATGGGAGCTTTTCCCATGCCTTTTAGGAGATTATTTCACAGAGATTTTGCACTGTTTCTTAGCTCAGACTTTCCCTTCTGTCATTTTTATCGTGCTTTCCTTAGCATCACATTTTTGTACACACAAAATAATTCTTTTCTGTCTGCCTGAACACAGTAACCGTAACGCTAGTCATTACTCAGTGAAGGTGCGTGTATATATATATAGTTCATCATCTTTTCTCATAAATAAGTCTTTTCAACCCCAAAATCATTTTAGCTGCTCTTTGAATTGTCTGCAATTTGGTTTTTTTCCTAGTAATGAGGTGGCCCAGAACTGAATGCTGTATTCAAGGCAGGCTGCCACCAAAGTAATCGGAACCTGGATGATTTCCATTATCTGCTGTTTGACACAAACCTTCGTGTGAATAGGATGCGAGAAAAAGTCTGTTCTTGCAAATGTTACAGTGCTGAAAACATACATAATCTTTATGGTCTGCATTTAATGCTGGGGCTCCCAGGCATCTGCATTTCCTGGTCCTATTTTTCAATCCTGAAGGCTTGCTCATTCAGAAAAAAAAAAGGGAGGGGGGAAGATTTGGCCTTTTGATCCCTATTCCAGATGTCAGTGTCCAGGTAGCTGAGCATTGAAATGTGGAAGCTCTCACCAAACCTGTACACTTCTGGTACAGGTACAGATGTAGCTATTTTAGCAGCTTCTGAAATCCTTCCTCAGCTCCAACTCGTGTCAGGTCACTCTGCCCAAGCTAAGCTCTCAGCTTGAAGCATTCCCTGATCCATTTTTATGGTACAGCCGTCACATAAATACAGCACCAAGTTCTCCTTATGGGCATCTGGGGACTTGCTAGCCAGTCTAACAGCCCTGTTATTTTGATGCTAAATAGAGCAGTAAGAGCAGAGCAAAAAGAAAAAACCAAACCCCAAACAAAACAAGAAACCCCCACCAAACACAGGGTTGCTGAAAATTATTTCTTTCATCCACGTGCTGGCACAACAGCAGCCGCTCCCTGTTCATCCCTGTTCCCTACATCAGTGATGGCAAAGAGCAAAAATCAATACCAGGAAAGTTTGATCAATACAAACAGAAAGTTTTGTTTTAAAAGATTTTGGCAGAGGGGTTTTAAAAAATTCTGCCATCTGTGGTATTTCTCTCCATCGACAGCATGTGCCGTGGATAATGCCATTCCCACATCAATAACATCTGCTAGTGCTGCTTCCTGAGCCCTGCAATCAATCCTGCCCAGCAGGCCCCGGGGCAGCACAGTGAGCTCACAAACTGCGCCTGCCATCTGCAGCCCTCACCCGAAATCTGGCAGACTTCACCCAAAGCGCCCAGCCAGGCTCGAGGCACGGGGTGATGGGCAGGACCAGTAGGAGCAGGGGTACCTTACAGTGGTGCCAAACCCCAACATGTGCTTTATTTTGAGCTTGTCAGTCTTGGATGTAAGCAGCAGCTTCCCATAAGCACCTCTGCACCCCTGTCCCCAGCTGGGACAAGCCCCAAATGCCACCATGAGGACCTTGGCGTGGTCACCTGGGGACCTTGGCGTGGTCACCTGGGGACCTTGGCGTGGCACAGAGCAGAGCTGGGCTGTCACTCTTCTCTGGGAATGCAGACCAGGTGTTCTGGTTTGCTCACAAAATATCTGAGGACGTGTTTTCAGCACTCCCAGGCATGACAAAGAAGGGATCCAGGGACCTTACCCCAAGAAGAAAGTTTGCATGAAATGGCTCTGAAGAAGTTTTGCCTGTTCTTTCCATGTGAAATCTTTTTAAATCTGCTGAGATTCGGTGTACCACCCAACTGCCAGCCTCATCCATCAGAAAATACCCATTTTCCTGCTAGAACATTTTGTTTGCGTTGCTTGCTGGCCCAGGTGGCCCTAGGAGTGCTGGCAGTGCAGTGCCTGTCACACTGCACAGCAGGCCCTAAACCCAGGCTCTCCAAATAAATTTATATAATGTTGCAATTATATGTGATTCCTTTGAATTTGATAGTTAAAGTCCCTGGGCAGTAGCAGAAAGGAGGTGGGACAGGAGCAGATGCATTTTCTCCTGGGGCTGGCTGGGTTTGCAGCCTTCAGCATGCAGCCCTGAAAGCATCCATAAGGACTTGAGAAAGTAATGGGGATCAGAATAAGTCAAATTAAACAAAAAGTGGCCAAAGCACACATATTTGATATGAAATCTTAATAGATGGAAGAACTGGCTTCCTGCTAATCTCATTTAATAACCTCTCCTGCAGAAACACTGTGCTGAGGTGCTGGGGGAGGATGAAACCATAAAGTCCTCAATTTGAATGGAACATTTCACCCAAATTAAAAGGAATGGCTTTTCCCCAGAGTCTGAGTGTGTTTGACAAATAGCATAATTTTATAAAAAAGATTTTTGTTTTTTAAGACCTGAAAAATAGGGAGTTCACTTTGACATCTATTTTTAGCCAGATTGTGAGCATTTATTGCCTTTTCTCCATGTACAGATAAAACAAATGCTCCCCTCAGAGTTGTTTGCTTTCAATAGCGCAGAGCCAAGCAGTTGTTTTAATTAGAAGGTTTTCTACAGACAAGGACATTTCCCTGATACTTTTCCTGCATCAAGACTGAACAGAAAGGGAAACTTGCTGCAAAAATTGCTGAGGGTTGTCCAAGAAAACAAATATATCCCAAAATAAAGGGAAACCTGGCCAGTACCTGACCCAGAGCCCAAGCATCACTGGTGTTCATTGGTGCTATCATAAATGGAAAGCTCTGTCCATCCAGCATGAAATTCAGTGCTCACAATGTCACAGAGTCCCTCTGCCTATCTCTGGCAGCAGCATCACAGCAGTCATGTCACTGCACAATCACCATTTTGGCACTTGCAGGAATCTGGAAAAAATGAAGCGAAAAAGAGAAGGAGAATGACATGGTGAACGTGGTTAGATAAAGTTTTGTTTGTCAAAGAACTGTTGAGGAAAAAGGTTGATGTATTCCAGGCTGTTGTATAGAGCATTACAGAAGCAATCTATTTTTGTTCTGCTATTATGCCATGGAGAATTCATCTCTCTGCAACAGTAGAAGCGATAAAGGAAAAAATTGGCCCTTTTCCTGTAAATCAACTCCAGTACTTTAGAGCACGCTGCTCTCCCTGCAGGTGAATGCAAGCCTGTATATTCCCAAGGGAATAGCTGCAGCCAAGGTGCTCTTGAAGATCAAGTGCAAAACTCAATGTCCTGGGACAAGAGAACAAGTCTCGAAAATAACCAGCCTGAGATGACACCTGAACTGCAAAGTAAATCAAACACTCTGAGATTTGAAAAGCTCAAAAGGCTTTAGGCAAGGCAGGATTACTCGCCAACCAGCTTCTTCTGTAGTCTTGATTTTATTTTTCTTTAAGGACAAAGAAATATTTCCAGGAAAATGATACGAATTCAGTGTCATCATTTGGAACAAAAGAAGGCAAAAATTCTCCATCAGAGAGGACAATTTGATCTCTAGGTACCAGGGGACATGATGCCTTTGATGATAACCAAGAGAAGAGCATCTGATGTGTTCCATATCAGAGGCACTGCCATGCACATTGAGGGGCAGCTCCTTGTGGTGGTGCCTTTTAAGAATGGTCTTGAAATAATACAACGGAAAAGCAAGTGCTTTGCATCGACACCATTTGTGCAGTCAAACCAGAATCCAGCCTGATGCCACAAATAAAACAAAGATGTTTGGAAAATGTAGGTTTTTCTCCCTTTTCCCCCTCTTCTATCCCTGGCATGGTCCTAAGCCACAGACATGGATCCTGTGGTAATGATGGATCCAGGCAGTGACTCAGGGTGGCCAAGATGCTTTATCCTGAAAGGTTTGTACAGATGCACCTTCTGTTGCCCAGGAGCTGCAAGATGCACACCCTGGACTTCAGAGAGACACAAAGAACAGCTCTTGGCCAAGAAATGCAAGGACAGGTTCTCTTGTCTCATCCTGAGGATGCTTTTTCTAGCCCTAAGTAGGAGAGAAAGCCATTCTGGGAGGTCTGAGCTTCTCAGGTCAACTGGGAGAGTCATTCCCATCAGGGAGGGTCAGCAGCATCCGTGAGCCTGATGCTCTGGGGCTGTAGAGGATTAGGTGGCTCCAGGAATGCTTTGGGAAGCTTTAACAGCAAAAGCTCCAAAATCACAGGGAGAAAAAAAGAGAGTGGGAAATCTGAAGAAAGAAGAGAGAAAATAGAGAGGGTGAAGATGATGAGAATAAAGCAGCACAGGCTGCCTCTGTCCCTGCTCTCTCTGGTGGGGCAGCAGGAAGAGGACAGGGGATGAGCATATGGCAGCCAAGTGTGGTGAAGAGTGAGCTGTGGTCACTCTTGTGGCTGTGGGGACCTGCCACGTGTGTCCCCCGAGAGCTGCTGAGCCACAGCCTCGAGGGTTTCACAGAACAAAGGGGGAGAAGCAGGGAAAGCAGCCAAGTAGGGAGAAGCATGAAGGAGGGAGCAAAGCTCTGAAGCAACAAGCAGGAAGACCCACTGGTCCCTGTCTGGCCTTGGCTCTTCCTGAGGCACCAGAAAAGCCACTGCCTCAGACACACAAGGGTTACAGAGATGCATCGTGTGAGGAATATCCCCTCTGGAAAAGGATGGTGCTGTTTACATGATTTATAGCGAGATAAGGTCATTTATAATAATGAATAATGAATTCCTACAGATGTTAACTGGGGCACAAACATGAGAGCCCTTAGAGCAGAGTGTCCAGGGATGGCAGAGCCTTGAGTCCTGGAGAGCTGTCTGGGATCCCCATGATGATGGTGATGATGGTGGTGATGGGGATGATGGGGATGATGGGGATGATGGTGGTGATGGGGATGATGGGGATGATGATGGTGATGGGGATGATGGTGATGATGGGGATGATGGTGATGATGGGGATGATAGGGATGGGCACAGCTCAGATGCAAGTCCCACATTCTGAGTCTGGCAACAGGGAGAAACCTCCCCAGAGAGTTGCAGCCCTTCATCCCACATGGGCTGATTATTCACTGAGTGTTGTAGGAATAAAATGAAGAAGTAACCAAAAAAAAAATGAGGGGTTTTGGAAGAGGCACAGTTTCTCATGGTCTGGCCCTCCTGCTAACAGCCTGGGAGGTGGTCTCAGTGAGAGCTGCTGGAGGCTGTGGCTCTTTCTTGAATCTCAGGAGATATTTTCAAATATTTTTCCAAGTTGACTGGGCTGTTGCATCCCAATTTGCATTGTACCTATTTACACTTCTGCTCCACTCCTTCCAGTTTCGGCTGGCACACATTGTGTGGAATGAAATCAGGCATTTTCAGCCACACTAATTTTAATCTAAAAGGTTGGTAAGGTAAGGTCAGAATTCTGTCAATGACAAATTTAATGAAAATAAAGGTCCAGACACCAAAATGTTATGGAACTGGATAAGGATTTTTGATTGCTGTCATTACAATTGATAGTTCTATTCAGTCACTTGAAATTTTATTGATTTTTTTTTTCCCAAGCACTCCACCTTAAACTTATTTTTCATTTCAAGAAATCAATACTATGGATCCTTTGACACAAGGCATGCAGCATTCTGCCACAATATGTATTTCATGATGGAAGGAGCTAGGATTTTTTTCTACTCACTTCTTTCGTTGTAAAAATAAACTGGAAAATCTCAGTTACTTATAAAAATACAAATCTTAGGGAAACTTCCTGCCCTTGATTCTCTGCACTAGATCACCTGTGCTGCTGTCTGCTTTGGAGATGTTTTTCCTGAAGCCCTGCTGCTGGTGGAAGGCAGAGTTATGAATGTGTGATGAGGTTCGCCTAACAGCTTTGGTAAGTGGAAATTTTTTCTTCTGTCTGCTTTTTGTCTTGGTTTTTTTTCTCTCAGTTTTGCTTTCCTGAGCACAGGTGGAAAATATTTTTTTTTCTTTTTTCTTTTTTCTTTTTTTTTTCTTTTTTTTTTTCTTGAACATCAATAGAATAAAAAAACAGGTTCTGCATGGGAAAGACTCCAGGTTATGTCACTGCTGTGAAGGCAGATGAGCTCTGGGGCAGTGCACATGATGGGTGAAAAACATGTGGGGTGGTGAAATGTTATCAGGATCTGTCTGTGTGAGACTGGGGGAGGAGACTGGCCCACTGGTGACACCAGCTTGGTGACTGTAGGGGTGAATCTGCACCCACTGCCTCTCCAAACCCACATTTGGAAGCCCAAATCCAGCATCCCTGGGTGGCCTTTGGACACCCACCCAGCCACACCATGCCAGGAGCATGGGCAGGTGAGATCATCTGGGCTCAGGTGTCTCAGAGCCAGCGAAATCTCGGGGTTTGGGCACAGTGTGAGCAGCAGCAGAAGGTGCTGCCCTTCCCCACCAGCCCTGAGGGGTTCCAGTGATCACCTCCACTCTTTGCATTGGATGGATGAGGGACAGACATCCAGTTCCCAACTTTCACGTTGTGTCTCCAGGCATTTTTCTCAGTAAATGTATAAATTTCAAAGTCTTATCCATGATTGAATAATGCCCACCACTTTCCTCTGTTAAGAAATCTCTAGGGAGCAGAAAGATCAAGGTAATACCCGAAGCAGATGACCCCTCTGGTCAGCTGAGGTCCTTGGAAATGTCCTGTACTGTGGATCCAGCCGTCCTTCTGACTGATAAATAATTTAGATCTGGATGTTTTGAATCCCTGGCTTTTTATGAATATAGAAATTTATTACAAGAACAGAAAGTCTCACCTTTATCAATTATTAAAGGTGGTTACACAAAAAGACTTTAGCAAATGATCTGAAATTTAAGTGAAAAAATGGTGAAATATTTGTCCCTCTTTTTTAGAAAAAAAGAGAAGAGAGTGTTGAGGGATTGATAACAATGTAAGGGCACGTAGGAGGGGTGAGTGGACTACATCTTTCTTCTAAGTATCTCTCTGACCTGATGGATTTGTGACTACAGCTCTGTAATTCTGAGGTAAATGAATTCAGTTCAGAGAGAAGCAGGAGAGGAGGAGGGAAGTCTACCATCCACATTCATACAGGTGCAACAGGTATAAAAAAACAATATCCAGCATCCATATCTTATTACATCCACCACTAAACCAGAATGTTATTAGCAGTCGTGGCACAACAGAGAACAGGAGGGGAGATAAAGAAAGAAAAGAAATCAGGATTGATGTTCTCTTCCTGTATTTTTTATCTTACAGAAGCAACAGCAGAATACAAATCAACTCACCCCTTGCACAAGAGGGTGGGATCCTTCGAGGCTCTTGTTTTATGGATGAAACTAATTCAGTTATTGGAGGATGAAAGGCACTGTAAGTGTAAAGAAAACCTCACCTTTTGCATATCCTTTTCCTCTGGTCAAGAGCTTTAGGAGAGTGGTGTGAAGGGAGATGCCAACAGTGGCCCAGGTGAGGATGGTCACAATTTTTCCCTTATCAGGAGAAATGCTCCCATAGACTTCCTCTATTCCTTTAATGGCATCTCCTTCCTGGAGATGACAGTGAAATGGCACTCAGGGTATTGTTACTCATTTGGAAAGAAAAAGGAAAAAAAGAAAAAAGAAAAAAAAGGGGGAAAAGATTTTAAAAGGAAAATGAGCTAAGGAAAAGTATGTGAGCGAAAGTGGAAAAAAACATGTTCTTCATGTTTCAGCAGAGACCAACAGTCTGGTTTTTTTCCAGTTTGCAGTTTTCTGCCCGGAAACACAAGTTTATATGTTTTACAGACCAAATCAGCAACTGTTACACTCTGAAGGAGCCTGTGTCTCCCTGACAACATGAAAACACAGCAAGCACCAGGCTGGCGAAGCCATCCCACCTCCCCACCATCTCCTGTTCTGCACTGGAAGCACTGCAGAGTTATTTCCCACATGATGCCTCACCTTGGAATGCAAGAGAGATTTCACAGCTATCTTTAGACTGGACGCAGCAGCAAGAGATGAAGTTGAACTGAAAACCTACCCAACACATTCCCTTATTCTCATTTCTTGTAGATTAACATGGACATGTCAATCTACAACTTCTCAGGCTTGTGCCCTGTGCTGGAATATACTGATTTACAAGGTGGAGTTAAGAAATTGGTTGTTTTAACAATATCCCTCACAAGCACACATCTCTTAAATTTCCATCATAGCAATCATCCCAGAGGTAGTGGGATTCTTGGGGTTCAGATACATCATGCCCAGAAGGTGATTTCTCCGTGAAATTAAACCACATTCAAAACCGAAGGGCACTTTTCAGATTGGTGATGAAATTCTTAATTATGCTGCATCAACCAGAGAACTGCTGTGGAGAAGCAAATTCTCTTGCAAATTATGCACATACATCAAAACCACCCTCTGTTTCAGAGACAAATGCCCAATCAATCCGATCTATTTTGCCATCTACAGAAGACACTGCATCAGGCTATTTGATAACTATAAATTTTAATATATCTTTCCTCACTATAGTCAGTCAACTTGTGATTATCCAGACTCGGGGAGGGGGCTGAACTAACCCAAATAAAGTGAAGCACAGTCGAATGAAACTGATGTAAATCAGATAGTGGATATAAATGCTTAGTTTTCTATATTAATCTTAGCAAAAACTGGAGCAATGAGGTAGGAAAGGTCAATGGGGGAAATAAAAGGGTTTTATTTTTGGAGTAACAGGGTTCATTTGCAATTGGATAATCCGCCCACACATAATTAAAAGTTGACAGTGTCTGTATTGCAAGATAGGTGAGAGATTGAAGGAAAAAGCAAAGTTGATTTTGTTTCAGTCTTTGCAAGGATTCTGCTGCTTGGTGCAAGTGATGGATTAAGACAGAGCTGGGATACAATTTACAGCTCTGTCCCCTGGGCAGACTTTTCAGAGAAAAGAAAGCAGCGACGGAGCAACACAATCTTGATCGCTTGGCAAAATGTAACGTGCTTCCAAAACACAGGGGGCAGGGCCACAGACAGGGGTTTAAATAAAACCAGCTTGTGAGAGGGAGATCTATGGCTCAGTGGAAGCTGCAGGCAGTGCCCAGCCGGGTGGGGCAGATGGACCAGAGGCAGAGGATTCATGGGGAGGAACAAATCAAAGTGACCATCACACAGCTCTCCTGGTGCTGAAACCTGCAGGAGAGGTGCACATGTAGGAGAGGCAGATAATGCTTAGAAGAAATTCTGTACATTCAATAATCATCCTTTTCTGTACACTCAATAATCTTCCTTACAGAGATTTGATTTCCTATTACATTATTCTGAATTGTATTAGAGGTCGCACACAGAATAAAGATTGGGCTCCCTTATTCTTTTATGCCTCTAAACCCAGATGGAATGCTAAAAAACAATAAAGCTCCTTTTAATTTTTTTTTTTTGCTTCCATCTTTACTTAGAGGAAAAGGTGCTTAATAGTAGTTTTAAGATTAAGAAAGAAAATGGCTGTTTAAAAAAGAAACATATTCCTCTTGGGTCACTCTGAAAAGCTGCTTCATTATTGCCTAGAACCAATGGAGATAAAGCCAGCATGTCATCAAATCCTTAATACAGCATTAGATCTAATTGAATCTTTTGCATCTATTTTTAATGAGCAGCTTGTTTGTTTAATGTGATGGCTACATAATTATGAGTATGAGTTTGTTCTCTACTTGGGACATATTGGTTCTAATGCAATGACATTTAATTACCACCTCTGAAGGAATTATAAGAAACAAGCTGCCAAGCTTGGAAATGCAGTGAATTATTCCTTGTTCATTGGACTGAAGAGCCCCCACCCCATTATCCATGAGGTGTCCCTGAGGGGGCTGAGCCTTTCATCCTGGGTTTCTCCATCCCCATTTAGCACCAGAGCTCTGTACAGCAGCCAGCCAAACACCAACATATGCAGATGGGTGAGGCTTGCCATAAAATGAATCAAAACACTCATATTAAATGTGCAGTAGCTCAGAGCAGCAACAGTGAGCGATAGGAACAAGGATGAGATCCAGCTGTTGAGACAGAGACAAGAGCACACATTGGGAGTGCACATCTGCTTTCTGAGGAACAGCCTCATCTGCTTTCCTTGCACCTGTCTGACCCTATTTCTGCCTACCCTAGAGCCCAGAAATAGCTTTAGAAAGCCACCAAGACTCCTGCTGGGAGCTGTCTGTCCTCATTTCTGTCCCCCAGGCCTGAGACTCGACCTGCTGTCCCTGCCACATGTCACTGCTCAGCATCTCCTCTTCTCTGCTCCAGCAGTTGGTTGTTTCTGAGGGAGGTGACAGGAGAGGAGGTGAGGGAATTATTGCTGGTAATAACAACCACAGCAAATCTGCCCTTCCTGCCATGCTGTCTCAACCAAACCCGTGCCCTATGAAGGGATCAATCACTTGTAAATCCCCCCAGTGATCAAATGAAGAGTGGCTCCCAAGGCCCACGTGCCTGGCTGTTTTTTTCCTCTCAATGCTTCAACCACAGGCATCTGTTCCCCAGCAATTAATAAAACCACTTAAAGAAGCAAACAACAAATTGTTACCCTCCATCCAATCCCACCTCACAGGGAACAGAAGACATCCCTTGACCTGTTCTTTTTAACTCCTGTCAGTATATCTATTTTCACTAAAAACACCTTTTCCCCTCTTTTCAGGGAAGGGCTGCGTTGCTGCGCCTTTGCCCTTGCAGGCAGCCCCGAGCTGCCAGCGCTCCTTGCAGCAGGGCTGAACACAGGTCATTTCTCAGCCAGCCAATTTGCCATTCTCTCTTTATGCCATTACTCTTCCCTTCGTGTAAGCCTCCCTCACACACGACCCCATCAATAACGTGAGCTGAGCACAGAGCTTCTCTCCAAAAAAACAGCCACGGATCCTCGCTGCTAATGCTTAGCCAGCCCTTGCTTAGAGAGAATGACTCTTTGGGGGCTGGTGGCCATAAGGGAAGCCCTTCAAAATGCCTGGTTTACCTCAACACTGTGTCCTGCCTGCTCAGTTCCTGGGCTGCTGCAGTGGCACAAGTTAATTGGAGAGCAATCAGGGAATATCATAACTCTGCTGACATGAGTAACTGCAGAATTGCCATTATTTCCAGCAGAGTTACAGTGCAGTCCCCACAAATAACTGTACAGTTGGCTTAGATAAACCCTGCTATTGTTTTTCAAATGTTTTCTAGATAACAGGAGCCATTGTTGTGAGGGATTTCATAGGTATGCATCAACAAAATTAAAGATTCAGAGTTAGGCCAAAGTCAGAAACCTCACTGACATTACCAAATCAGACTTTGCTACTTTATTCATGTGAGATAAAGCCCAGATAAGTCCTGCCACATTTTTTGCCCACAGTAAGAAGGATTTAGTCAGTGAAACACCACTGGAAAGACACAGCTTCAGCTTTCTTACAGACTGTGCAAAAATGGTAACCTAAGGGACACCCAGAGCAGCAGTTTTGCTGGATAGGTGATCTAGGAGATCACCCCAAGCTAGGAAAAATCTGTATGGACTAGGGATGCAAATGTCAAGGGGAAAACAATGCTAAAAAAAGTCCATTTTAGCATTTCCATTATTTGTTCAAGTTTAGAACACCACTGCAAGAGGTTTTATTTTATTTTATTTTTTTTTGAAGTTGCACATTTCATCCTTCCAACAGGAGGAGGAGAAGGGACAGAGTGGACTAGAACACCAGCTTGGGCTGGCAGTGAAATATCACACTCAAATGCCTGAATAACCCACAGTGAAGAAAAGATTAGACAAATGAACAATAAAACTGATTGTTCCATCTTGTCCTCAACGGATGGGAAAGAAATGAAAATCTCATTAAAGATATATGTTGAAGTTAGTTTAAAATGGATTTAATGAAAGTAAAAGACGATGAGTACTCATTCTAGGCTACTAGAAGATTTATATTTTCTGTATTTTAGTCCTCATAACCAAGTTCTGTCTCATTACCATTAAAAGTTTAATACAGGGTTACATGTTCAGTCAAAATCCAAGCAGCTTTTAAAACTTTGAAGAAGCACAATGCTGCCTTTTGAAAGATTAGCAAGGGTGTCCTTGGCTAGGTCCTTGCATATTAAAAGTAAAGTTCAAACTTGGGTTTTTCTTGTGGGATGCAGGGAGGGGGAATAATTCAAACCATCACTGCTTTTTATTTTCCTTCCATTGAACTTCGTATAATGTAAAATTATACCAAACTTGCAATGAAAGGAAGAAAGGTTTACAAAGAATTAGCTAGAAAATGAGTGGCTCTTCTGAAGATGAAACATGCTCCAAAATTAGCTGAGGGGTTCTTTTTTTAATTCTATATTCTTTGTCTTTCATCTGCTTGCAGATTTTAGAAAGAATGAGCTAATTTTTCCCACTTTGTCTCCTCAATATTTTTCCGGGGTATAAATAATCCATAACAATAACAGTATTTGGAAGAAGCGGAATCCATCTTGGTGTCAGAGCTGGGTTGGAGGCAGACACAATGTGGATGAGGGTCGTGCACCATGGTGAAACCCTCGCGTTAAACAGCGAGGACCACGAGCCAGCAAACCCATCCTCAGCTAGATGTGCTCAAGGAACATCCACAGAGGGATGAGTGACCTTTTAGATGGGCAAAAACAAGCAAAAGTCCTTTATAACGCAGGAGGATGCAAAACACAGCCCCAGGCTGCCCACACTGCTCTGCCAGTGACTCAGCACTGAACCTGAGCCTCTCCCAGCCCGGACCATCAGCTCCTCTGACTCATCCCCAGCACAACAGCAAGGCTGCCAAAATGCCAGCAGGGTCTGGTGACACAGGGGCCACACTCCAGTGCTTGGGCTGAGACAAACCCACCCACTCCCTGCAGGGAAGGGCAGCAACTTTAGGAGGCCACGGCTGACCCGGGCTGGACGCAGACCTGGGAGTGAGAGCATCGTCATCTCTGCAGTGGCCAGCCGGGGGCTAATGGCTAATAGTAATAAGATAATAATTAATAGAAAATGGCTAATTAGCCAATAGGTAATTTAGAACGCTGAAGCTCCCCTGTCAGCTCCCTGGCTGCAGTGAGAGAATATGGATCCAGATCTCAGTAGTGTGACAGCAATGTCCTTGATCTTTTCAGCTGTGTAAATAAATACGTAAATAAACTACACACACGTGCTTTCCTTCAGAAACGAATGGGAATTTTCCACACACAGACAAGGAGCAGCCCTCTGCTCAAGGTTTCTTCCTATCCCTGTCCCCAGGACTCCAGTGTAACACAGGATCCTGCTGCAGCCTCCGCTGGCATCTCTGAATCTCTGCTGCCACAAAGCAGCTGCTGGTGCTAAGCGACTTTCTGCACCAGCAGTCCCCTCATGAGCAACACTGATTTTTCTTTCCTTAGCAACTGGAGGTGCAGGGCCTGACTCCAGTCAATTGATTCTGATGGGGATCGCAGCCGCTCGCAGGGGGAGGGATTGGATGTGCCACGAGTGCCTCGGTCCCGGAATGAACAATTGCACCAACAGCAAGGACACAAAGGCAACACATCCCAGGCTGTCGCAGGTAGCAGTAACAGTCCATCACCTGCAGGAAATGACTGTGTTACTGTAAATCCATCTGCACCCTGGAGTGAAACCATCCCGCTCCCGACCTCTCCCAAGTCAGAGAAGTGACTCATTTCTTGATGAAACTCAGCTGGGCTTTAGTTTCCCACAGGTTGCACAGTGACTTTGCAGTCCTTGACCAAAATGAAGGAAAGCTACCTCAATGAAGTGAGTGCTTTTAGATGTAAATTCTCCTGGTGCCTGCTCACTGGTATGAGTTCTTGTTCAGATGCATCAGTATTTATAAACCACGAGTGCTTTTCCTGGGTGCTTTTGCTTTTTCCATCGTGGCTTGACCTCTCAAGCAAGACCTCATTCTCCTTCCCAGCCCCACCATCACATCCCCTCTAGTGAAGGTGGCCCCTGTCCTGTGACAGTCTTGCCCTGTTGTGAAGGTGTTGCTTGGGCAGAGCCACATCCCAGCAGATCAACAGGTGGGGAGAACTTGACCATGAGCCCTGTACTGCCCTGTGTTGAGTTTCTGGATACTTCTAACCCAAAAAACACAGAGTCTGCAACCAGGAGGCTCTCAAATATCCCAAGCAAGGCAGGCAGTTGGGTTTTCTCTTCTCCATCCCCTACCTGCACTGTGGGTTTTCTTCCCTGGTGCAGGAGGAGCAAATACATTACCCACCACAGCAAATGCCAGACAGAAAAACACAGGCACTTCTCAGGCCTGGTGAGTAGGGCACATCTCTCCCCAGAGAATAATCTCCCTGCGATCAACACATAACACTGAAAGACAAATGAGAATGAAAAGGCCTCTCAAATTTAATAGCCTCCATGAATTACACTGCCTTTCGTCTACATGGACTGTCACTCTTTCCATTAAAGAGTCACTGTCATCAGTAATCCATTTTAAGATTTATAGATGTGGAGATTTATAGACTTGCTTGTTCTTATCTGCCTTTTCTCCCCCAAGCATCTCCAAGGGCCCCCAAAAGGTGGGATTCTATTCAAAGCCCCTCTCCTGCATCTGAAAATATAAACCTCTGATGGGATGGAAGGCTTCTGAATTGGATGCCAACAAAACTAATAATGCTGATAAGGACATCAAGGATCATAACTATGAGGCGGAGAGAGAGGAGCAATGACCAGGACAAGAAAGAATAAAAGATAAGCAAGAGAAATAAGAGGGGGATAATCCAGATTTTTATATATTTTTCCCAATTCTCAGTCTATAATTCTATAATTTTAGGAGAGAAATAGAGAGAGAAAGAGAGAAAGAGAGAAAGAGAGAAAGAGAGAAAGAGAGAAAGAGAGAAAGAGAGAAAGAGAGAAAGAGAGAAAGAAAGAAAGAAAGAAAGAAAGAAAGAAAGAAAGAAAGAAAGAAAGAAAGAAAGAAAGAAAGAAAGAAAGAAAGAAAGAAAGAAAGAAAGAAAGAAAGAAAGAAAGAAAGAAAGAAAGAAAGAAAGAAAGAAATTAGGTTGGTTTGACTCTTTGGTCATTTTTTTTACTTAAGAGGAAAACAAAAGCTTGCATCCTTGAATTAAATGTATTCAGGTCCCACTTTTGCATCCAGGAAGGCCACTTTACAATGTTCACAATAAAGAATATGCTCAGGTGGGAGTATGCTGATATTACAAAGTCTCTTCAAACAGCTAGAGGAATTTTAGTACAAATGAGCCTCGAGCTACCTGCTTTGCATATTTTTATCTGATTCTAGTGCAGTTGCACAGTTTGTTCTTATAGTAATTGAATACCCATATGTGGATTAATACCTCCAACAAAAAAGCATTTGAATATGCTCTTGCTTCTTGAAACCAGTCCGTTTGCATGTGCAACTCTGTCCTGGATAAAATTGCAAATACTTACATGACTTAGAAATCAAAGTACTATTCAAAAGCTTCTAACTCAGTCTGGATCTGGTTTTGGGACGTGTGTGAGACACAGATCTAGTTATCCTCACATATTAGTCTGACAGCAGGTAGTGTTTGAGGCAACACTGAAGAAGCAGCACTGGACTCAATTCCTTAGGTAACCTTAAAAATCTCTGTTCTTTCTGAGTATTCCTTCATGTATTTGCACCTGCTTGTTTGTAAGGAGAACTAGGACAAATCTTTCTCTGAGTTTTGTTGCTGTGTTGAAGAAAGCTGTAATGTTTGGTGAGCGACCAAAGAAAATGGTTTGGTACAAATGGCTACGGCGTAAATCAATGGAAGTCTGCAGGGAACACTACCCATGTACATAAAAAATAAGGCTCTCTTCCCAAATGCAAATTTACTTAAAGAGCAGTGAACTATGGGGACTGAATGTGTAAAATATTCTAATTAGCTTCCTCTTAATCATAGCCATTACCACAGGCTATCGTCATATTGGAAGCTGTGTCTGTGCTGATCCTTTACACCATGCACATGTGACAGCTGCCAAAGTCATTATCAGCACAAATTTCACTTTCTGTCTGTATTTTCCAGCTCCAGACAGAGAGAAATTAGTGGTAGATTAATTTTGCTGTGCTCTTGGGGATGGGCTGTGCCAGGATTCATTTTGCATTGATCCTTCTCAAGCTCTTCAGCAGACAGAGCCATAACCCATGAAGTCAAGAGCTGACTTCCTGTGCTCCAAAGTGTTACACAGGAAGGAAGCCATGAAGCCAAAACAGTTAAGAGTCTCCTCCTTGAACAAATAGTTTCCTAAATAAGTACTCTGGGCTCATTGCCACTTTTCAGTTTTGCCTCAAACACTACCTGCTGTCAGACTAATATGTAGAGTGAGGATAAGTAGATCTGTGTATCACACAGACCATCCCAAAACCAGACTCAGAATGAGTTAAAAGCTTTTGAAAAGTAGTTGTTTTGTTTTCTTTTTCTTTTTCTGCATATCATTAATATGCTTGCATTTGTCCCCCAACAACGTTATTCTATTGCAAGACAGCTCCTATACTGGGTCTTCTATTTACACCACCTTTTGCATGGCCCAACAGCTATTTGAGAAATAAAATCCAATGGGGCAGAAGGGTAAATGATGGGATTTTAGTGTGCTTACACTGCTCTTGACCCATCTTTCAGGTGACAACAAAGAGAGATCACTTCATGGAGCAACAGCATTGTGGATACCCTGAAAAGAAGCAGAAATTCTTGCTCTCTAGGAAGTGTTTTACTGTGCTTTAAGCACCAAAGGGATGTTTGTGCTGTTCCATGGGCTAAGAAAATGGGAAAATAGTGTAGAACTTGCTCACATTTCAAATCTCCTCCTGCATCAGGAGGCTGTCCATGGTGGCCACCTCCTCTTCCTCCTCCTATGCCTGAAGACAGCAGTTTGAAAGTGCATAACCTGGCACTTGGGCATCTTCCCAAACCCATTGAGATGCTTGTTTGGCAAATGGCCTCTCTCCTTCTCCATCTCACTTGATTCAAATGCCCTAAATCTCCAGGCAGGGCCAGTTGTGCTGGAAACCAGGGGGTGAGTGATGCACATAGGAGGCAGCAGCCTCAGTGCCCACACGAGAGCTTTCAGAAGAACACGTGGGCTCAGCTATTAAATACACCCACAGACAAAGCAGAAGATTGAAAATGCCATTTTGCAGCCTCCTGGCAGCAGTCATCATGTTGACAGGGAGCAACAGAGCATCAGATGGGGGCAGAGCCCAAACCTCTTTTTTTACACACACACACATCCCACCTATTTTAGGTAGTGACTTAGAGATCAAAAAAAGGACTTGACAGTTTAATATTTAAACAACTTGTTTCACGTTAAGACCATCATGTTAATGATCTGTGTGTCACAACAATAATCAAGTGGGGTAGAGGTTGCTTGCAATTAGCCCCTTTTCCTGTCACCTTCTACAGCACATCAGGCCTATGGCTTCTAATTTTAGACAAACACTTGCTTTAAATCCAATTTACATTTTGTTTTCAAAATAAATCCACAAATACTTGTGTTCCCTTGGCTCTGTATAAAAAGTTTCCCAAATGACAGGAGGTGAGTCTGTGACAGCCCCCAGTGAAGAGCTGGTCCCTTCCCTCCTCCTTGGCCATTCACCCTTTCTGCTCCTCTTCTCTGCTCCTCCATGATGCCCAGACAGCTGCAGCCCTCTCCCTGCTGTCCTCAAGAGAAAAACATTTCATTTCTGGGTGACATGATAAGCAAGGCAGCTGCTGTGCCCCTTATGGCTTCTGTCATGCACCATAGAGTGTCCTATAAATGTTGAAGGAGGAGGCTTATTCCAAAACTTTGTACACCTGTCAGGAAAAACAGAGGCAAAGCTGGAAAATTATACATCCAGGCTGGATTTGAAGTATTCAAGTGGTGAGAAAATAGCCTGGCTGCTCCTGCTGCTGCTCCACAGCCCTTACGCAAAACTAGATTTAAGTCTATTGCACTATAATCCCCTCCTCTTACCTCTTTATTCTTGCTCTTGAATAATCTACATTGTGCTGGGACTAATCCCAGCCAGAGGCCTGTTGTGCTGGAGATTGTGCTTACAAAGCCAAGACCGGTGTCACACGGAGCTTTAAACCTCACTTTAATTTTGGTGCAAATTACGCAAAACAAAGTGCTCACAGCACTGCTGAATTTCGTCAGGAATTTTGTGAAAAAAGGAGACAGACTTCTTTTCTTCCTTTAAATAACAGTAAAACAAGAACCTCATCACCAAGAGCAGCTCCTACCAACAGTAACCTGGATGGTTTTTAAGCCAGCAAGGAGGCTTTGACTGATCGCCCCGCACGTATCAAACCTCAGCTGTGCTGCGGTGGAGCCCCGAGCAACAACAACGCAGCGCCCGTGCCTCTTCAACATCTTTATTAATGATGTACAGCCCAGCCCCTGCTGCTCGCCGGCGCTTACCACCAGATTTATGGCCAGCTTCCAGGGCCTCTTCCAGTGCTCTTAATTTACTGTAACAATGGTGTTCACACGTGAGTGTCCCGTGTTAGGGACAGGGCAGCGTGGCCCACAGCGGTACAGCACAGGAGGTCTAGCAGAGTCCTACCAGTCCCGGCAGGAGAAGTCTCAGGGAAGCAAGTGTCCCCCAGCTAAGGAGCTGCAGAGTTGCTTTTTAAGCCTTTGTAAAGTGGAAGTTGTTTTTGCATAGCCTTTGCCAAGCGTTTATCAGGGCTGCAAAGGGGCAGTGTGAGTCTGGCCACTGACTCCAGCAAGGTGTCCCCAGGAGGGTGGCTGCAGAGCTGCTCAAGTCTGAGCTGAGCCCTTTCATCTCCCACCAAATCATCTCAATCCAGTTCTCAGACTGTAATCTCTTTTTCCCTTTTTTTCAGCATGACTTGATTGTATCTAAACCTCCCCAAATTCCCACCTCAGCTCTAGCTCCCTGTTAAATTTATCTGTTTTTTTCTTGCTACATTTTTAACTTTTGACTGTATTAAAGGGCTGGTCAGTTCCAAAGGTGGTGTTCCCAAGAGACTACAGGCTTTTCCCACACCAGGAATCACATGAACGGTGATGTGATGGTTCAAGGCTTCCTGGGGCACAGCAATCAGAAAATTATCAATAGTTTCCTAATTCTTGAAGAAGAGGGCAGGGGGTTGTCAGCAGAAGGGCTGCCTTGGACTTGGGCCTGTTTTTAGGAGCCTGGTTGACAGAGTCCCTTGGGAGGCAGTTCCTGAAGGGCAGGAGTCCAGGAGTCCAGGAAGGCTGGATATTCCTCAAGAAAGAAACCCTGAAAGTGCAGAACAGGCCACCTCCATGTGCCAAAAGATGAGCCAGGGGGGAAGACTGGCCTGGCTGAACTACAAGGATGTTGTGAGGTTCTACAGGGAGAAAATTCAGAGGGGCCAAAGGCCAGCTAGAGCTTAACCTGGCTGTTGCTGTGGAAGGAGCTATAAAATGTCTCTATAAATACATAAGCGATAAAGGGAGGGCTAAGGAGAATGTCCATTCCTTATGGGAAATGAGGAGAAACTTAGTGACAGAGGATGAGGAAAAGGCTGAGGTACTTAATGGTTTCTTTGCCTCAATAGTGGGACCAGCTGTTCAGCAGGTACCCAGAGGTGGAAAACTGGGATAAGGAGCAGAATGAAGTCCCCATAATTCAAGGGGAAATAAGTGTCCTTAGCTCTACTACTTGGACACCCATATTCTGTGGGGGGATGCGATGATCTAAACTCTTTAAAAGGAAATTATCCTTTCCAGTAATTATTTTAGCCATTCTGATAGAACTTTTTTGTTAGTAATATTTTATTAAATTTGACAAGGTGATAACAAAAGGTTATAGAAAGGTATTCAGCTTTATTATAGCCTACAGTACTTTTCCATAAAGGTTAGTATGGACTCACCACTCCAAATAATTAAATGGCAGTAATTCCGCTGAGAATATTCAAATCTTATAGTCCTGCCATTTCAAGAAGAGTCCTTTGTTTTACATTCTGTCCTACTCCACTCTTCTGTGGTTTTCCCCATCAAAAGGCTGCATTTGCAGAAATTTAGGGATATCTTCTCTTTCCTCCCAAAGTACCATTGGATGCACTATAGTAAAATACAAAGTAAAATCTGATCAAGACAATTTGAAAGCTGTCAACATATTTTGTTCTCCAACTATATATCCAAATCATCTCAAAAGTATTGTAGTCTTCTCTTGGAGCTGATAAGCCATTTAAAATGCATTATACTGGTGACAGACAAGCTGGCATTTGCTACAAGCATTTTTATGATTCAGTAGTTTTCAGAGAGGCTAGAAAACTAAGTAGCAGATTTACAGTATAACAAAATAAAAGCAGAGATCTCATCTGCCTGATGAACGACTAAAGCAGCTTTCATCTCCAGATTTGCAGATAGTTTGCCTGAAGGTGGAGAACTTATTGCTTAGGAAGTGATAACGGTACCCCCAGGCTAAAATCACATGGCATCTGCTGAAGACTGTACACAAGCAGGGGGTAGAGAGATTTGTAACTCTGGGGCAGTTTCCATCTAACCAAGACACATAAGTGCAATAAATTTGAAAGGAAAAGGAGACCCAGGGTAAAGAGAAGTGCCCATATATGTATATGGGCCCCCAGAAGCTGTGCCTGCCTGGCTGCTCTGTGCAGCCCTTGGCTCTTTGGTGAAGGTGCCACAGCAGACATGGGGCTTTGCAGAAAGAAACAAATTCAAGGGCAACTGCAGCTGGAAGGCCATTACATACACAGAATTTGGCATCAACAGGCAGGCAGATAGAGTATTCCTGGCTGCCTCGTGCCTTAGCAAACAGATATTAGATAATGCCTCCTTCTTGGCCAAGCAATGAGTCAGTGGTTGAGATGAAGGGGGAGGTTTCTTGACTTCCATTCTCTACATCTGACCAGAGATCATGCCAGCTGCCTTCACCCACATGTTTGAAAAGGTCACAACATCTGCCTGTGTCTCAGCACCAAGGGACACACTCAGCCCACCTTCCACTAAGGGTTAACTACATTGTTTTGAGTTAAAATGCCCTAGATGGTGAGAGAGTGATGGAAAATTCAGACTGTCCCAGAATCCTCTTATTCTGCCTCTTCATCACCTCTAATCTTTCATCTTCCTCTGTTAGGGTTTAGAATAATGGACTCATAGAATCATTTTGGTTGGAAAATACCTGCAAGATCATCAAGTCCAACCAGTTTCCTCTGTACCCTATGGAAAATCCCACAGAAGTCAGTTCCCTTCCCACAAAGGAAATGCCCAGGAGGTGCTGTCAGATCTGGACTAATACTAAGCCTTCTGAGGCCAGTGCAAATACTGGACAAAACCAGTGATTGTATTTTCTATGCACAGACTTTTTGGTGCTTTCTGTATGATTTTTAAACCATGAGTAATGTCAGCTTTCAAAGATTTGTCCTATATTTGAACCTTGCTCACAGTCATCCACTTGCTTAGCTGTAAACACGACTTTAACAAAGCCATTTCAACATCTTTGTTAATTTGGTTCTGAGGCTTTTCTCTTCCAGAGTGTGTAATTAAACAAAAAGAGCCTGGAAAAGCCCCTTACAGTAAATAATTTACAAGTTCCTCCCTGGGGACATTTTTTAATTATAACTCCACTGGTCAGATCTTACTGAATAGTCTGAGATAGCATTCCCCGCTGAGATCCTGAAATATAATTAACTTATTCCTTTGGTAATGGTGTTTTTCCTTAGTCTATCTATTTCCTATGCAGGGCAGGCAGATTTGTTTATAAACAAAGTGGAGATTGATAGACGCTTTGTCATGAGAATAGCAATAATGGCAACCGCCGCGCCAGACGGGGGCACGTCCATTTGAGGAAAGATGATACTGTTTTGAAGCAATTTTTATAAATCCTACCCTGACAATCCAGCGTGGAGAGATACAAGAGAGCAACCAGACAGCCCCGATTCCTCTCCGCCTTGGCAGCCTGCCTCGCTCCCCGAGTGCCACTTCATGCATAGCAAACGTAAATAATCCTGACGCGCCCCCCGCCCCCCTAACCTTTGTGCTTCAGGAACACTGCTATATACCATCAAACTGACAGTGATTTCATGTTCTGTGGCAAAAAGAAAAACCCTGAGCGACAGCAGCAAGGCTGGGGATGTCAAATGAAAACTGTCACATTTATTTAGCTCCGTGATTTTCAAGACAATATACATAAATATCGTTTTACTATCCCCACCAGCTAAATGTTAAGAGCTATCTGCATCAGCCAGGGTCCTGCAGCTCCCCCAGCCTGGCTGATGAGCCTGTAATGATCAGCTCCTGACTCAGGAGAGGCTGGCAAGGAACAAAGCACCAGCTCCTCTTGTTCCCAATGATACAGTACATTAAATAGTCTCCTCATCCTTTCCCACTGCAGCTGTAGCCAAAAGGGCAGTTTGGAACGAAAGTGGGAGAGAATGGCTGCACAAAGTACTGAAAAGTGATCTGAGACATAAGAAGTTTGGGGACACTCATTGCCTCAAGTCCTGAAAACCTTCAAAGCTCGCTTGCTCTTCCCTCACCAATTAGTTCCAGCAACACCAGTGAGCCCACAAGGACAAAGCTTGGTGCCTGTCTGTGGCTGTGCTGGATGAGTGCCTGTATTTTGCATCCAGAATCTTGTCTGTCATTTCCCCCCCTCCTATCTTGAACTCTCGCACAACAAACCCGAGTCCTTGTCTCTCAGCCCTTTGTTTCTGTACAGCTGTTAGGGCTGGCTCTGAAGCCTCTTCCCCATATGCTGGCCTTTCTCTACACAGTCGTTCACCTGCTGTCATCTGTAGTGAAATACCTACAAGCCAAGCAGCCCTTATTCTAGTGAATAAATCCAAATTCAGCCAGCAAGATCAAATCCTAATCTGCAAAGGGTTGGACCTAATATATGCATTTAAAAGATGTATCAGATGCAGGTTCCAGGTTTCTGCTGTGACAAGCACTGGCTTCGGCGTGGCTTTGTTGATGTTGGTGGTAGGCCGTGCCATATGGCACAGTGCTGAGCCTAATGTGGTAGGTGAACTCAAGCAGAGTTGCAGACAAACCCAGAAACAGGACTTCCACAGGCAAAACCTGCCCCATCGTTTCGTTTTGTTGCTCTCCTTATGCCAACGGAAATCCAGAAATGAAGAAGGGATTAAAATGTTGACATGGCAGAGATGGTGAAAAAAAGGGTTGGATTTTCTCATCTCTTTTATCCCCCAAAGGTCTGGAATGGCAGGACTCTGCCTCCCTAGTGTGAGGCAGTACAGCTGGCAGTGCTCAGAGCTGAGAGGAGCTGGAGGACACTCCAATGATTGCACCAGCACAGATGCTGTCACCTCAACTTCTGCTTGCGCAACGCTTTGTGCACCCATGGACACACCTTTCATTTGGTGGGGAACAACAGCATAAGGAAGGGATGGAAGGCCAAGTCTGATCAGCCCTGCTTTTCTAAGCAGCCCATATTGCAAAGTGCTACCAGCTGCCTTGCCCAGGCTGCAGCTTCCTGCAGACACGGGTGGGATGCCCAGCAGGCCAACACCGAAGGGATCTTCTGCCCAGCCAGATGGACATTGGTTAACACAGGATGGAAAAGCACCAGGGAGCACAGGCCACAGAGACCTCAGCTGCTAAGCTTATGCTCACCCCAGAGCCAGAGGGTTTAATTAGTTCCTGTATTAGCAGAATGGAAATAGCACCGGGTACGAGCGCTCTGAGATGAAAAGGTTCCCAAGTACTGCAGGCATGGTTTTGTTCACAAAACCAGTTGTTGTTGAGGAAGCCTTAAGGTCACTCCACTCTGCAGCTGGTCCTTGAGAATTTATGGGTTTTTTAATGAAGGAACAGTGTAGTTTGGTGAAAATAAATGCAGATTTATTGATTGAGGGAAGAGTTAAATATGCAGAGAAAAGGTGAGGTTGCATTGAAGAAGGAACACAAAATTCTGACAGTTTGATTGATCCTGATTGGAAATATTGTGTCCTGTTAATATGAGGACAGAGTGCTGATGAAACTCACTATCTTCTTCTGGATTTCCATTGTCTAGAGAACCAGAGAACAACCAATCTTCCACCCAAAAAATTATTCAATCCATAAAACCTGCTCTCTGCAATTCTCAGCATCTCTTTATCACTTAACATAGCACCCACACTTCACACAGTATTTTGGGACAAGTAATTTTTAATATTATTTTACCAAAAATAGCTCTCTCGGGATAGAGACTGTATTACAATCCTGTATTCAGATAAAGGAAAGAACATACTGAAGTTAGGGACATCAGCCTTTTTTTATTAACAGGTACTCCCTTTATTTTAAGACAACTGCAAAGAGCCAAGTAAACAGTCACTAAAATTAATTAAGGCTTTTTTCTCATCACCATTTTTCACAGCTTACTCTAAAGATACCTTCATCAATTTCTTGTTTTGCTCATGGATGCACACAATATTTAAGTACTAAGAACTTTTCCTGTTACAAGTATCTAATTCCAGAAAGAATCAAGAATTGTCATTACTAAACAGTTCACTTTTAAACCAGAATAAAACTGTTAAGTATCAAGAAGCTTGTAACTCAAAAATATTATGAAAAGAAATGGTTCTTACTGTATAAACAGTCACTCATTCTTGTTTTTATTGATTCCAGAGTAAGAATTCACACCAGACATTTGCTAATTAGAAGCAAATCAACACAATCCTCACTACTATTACCACAGTTACAGTGTTTTTTGAGGTTTTTTCCTCAAACACCAGTAGTGTATTTTATTGGTCCCAAAGTCATATATGACAATTAGAAAAAAACATGATTGATGGATCTGACACCTTTGGTTGGTTGCTCTGAAGGTAGGTTGGTACCAAAACATTTTCAGCAGTCTTCATAAAGGATTTCATCTATTGGAACATCATTTTCTGTCACAGGCACTGATTCACAAATCTGTTCTCTAAAAGCCAGAGCAATCGTGTAAGGCTTTCCACGGGGATGTTTCATACATCTTTCAAGATAGGTATCATAATATCCTTTCCCTCTTCCCAGTCTGTTGCCTTTTTTGTCAAACCCAAGGCCTGGCATGAAGATAAGGTCAAGACCTCCTGTAGAAAAATGAAATAAGCATTAGTGGATGCCCTGTGGATTTCCTGATGGCTTGACTACAACCACATAACTTCAGACATTTGCAAGAATGCAAGCTTTGTGTTTTGTAAAATGCTTCCCTCTCTTTGATCAGATGAAAAATACTTTGAATACTAAACCTGTAAATTTACATTTTCATCTTATAAATTGGATACTAGATCAGCTGAAAAATAATTAGATCTTGAAAAGCTGGATGGAAAAAAACCCCTACATTTTAACAAATTTATTTTATCATTTTAACCCCACACTTCCAAATACTAATGATTATGACTCTAAATCCAGCCAGAGACTGAACTCAGGGAAATGAAATGCAGGAGGAAAACAGAAAATTAAATGAACTTCAACATCAGACACAAAAATAGAAAAGGAAAAAGGAATGAAAAGAAGTCATGTAAGAGAGAGAGGAGACATCTTGACACCACTCTAAGATGCCATGAACCTTCTCTTGACCTTCCAAAAACATAAAGCCTTGAATACAATATATTCTGAAAGCGGGTATTTGCCCTCTTATATCAAGATGAAGATTTGAAGGCTTGTCCCTTCTTGATGTCAGGTTCCTTTTCTCCCAAAGGATTTTCTTCCAACAGAAATCCTCACTGTTGTTCCAGCAGCACGCACAGGCATTCTGCTTCCCTGCCCTAAACATCCCTCCTTCCAGGATTCTTGTGAGATTGCACTTGACTGGAACTCAAAACCAGTTACAAAAACTGAAAGATGCTGCATAAGTTGCTAATCACCTAGACTGGCTGGTGAAACTCTTAACAGAAGACCCCACCAACCAGCTCCAGATAAAAAGGCAAGATTTCTTGCTTTGCTCATGCTCTGTGAGGAGATGTGGATCGGCACCATGCCAGGGAACCAGATCCAATTTACACTTGGCTGCACACTTGTTTCAGGAGCTGATTCACATCACTGGAACCGTCTGCCACGAGGAGTGAGCACCAGGCACGGAGGCTGCTGCACATCCCCGTCACTTACGCCAGGCTGGTACGTTCAGTGAGAGGAGTCTTGCACGGACATCCTCCAAACAAGTGAGCTGGGCTGGCCTGGTGCTGACTGCTGAAGCCAGCAACATCCCACTTACTCCCTTCACAATGCAAAGGAAACTCTTTATTTCTTGCTGCTGTAGCAAACAGACAAGGAGAGAAGGGCAGGGAGTGGAAAGGCAGCACAGACTAAGAGACAGCTGACACGAGTCTGGAAAGAAAGCAAATACAGTCTCAGTCCACTGCTTCTGCCTTCTTACAGGAACAATACCCAGCCCTGAGCAACTTTTCTGTGACCAGACTCTACTCCTTCACCACCTTGGACCTGGCCAAGTATTTTTCTGCTTTTTCCATGTTCACACCTGCTCTTTCCTGCCATTTTGGTCTGAGCTGCTTTTACTACATCTATCTGAGGGATTATGCCCACCATTGCAGGAGATGTGTGGGAGCATGTACTGGAAAGCCACAGCAAAGCAGAGGTTTTCAGTTTAGAGGGAATCCCATCTGAGACCACTTATCAACTCCAAACTGCCTGGAAGGGCATGCTAACAGTTCACATAAGACCAACTTATTTGCACATACTTTCCAGGCTCCTGGAGATTTCCTTCCAGTTGTCATTGTTCAGAGAAGAGTCACTCACATGAACACTCATCCATCATGATGTGATGTCTTAATTAGAACATTTATATAAAATACACAAGGCAACACAATGTGAATTGCTTAGAGAACATCAATCTTGCAAATCCAGCATCGTACAAGATAGTCAAGAAGCAAAGCTTTTCTAAGGAGGTCAGGGGAGTAAGGACAGGGAATCGACCAAAGGACAGACCACAGAACAATACTGGTGGAAATAAAAAAGAGTTGGGGTGTTTTACCACACTGCAGTCAACTTTTGACTCACAGGAAAGTGAAATGAGTGAAAAAGTGAAAGGCAAACAAAGGGGGAAAAGAGTCCTGAAGGCAGAAGCATGGTCTCCCTGAAAAGAGATGCCATTTTCACGGCACCACCATGTACATCATGTTGGACATACCATGTCACATCTTTCTCTTATCATTGTCAGGCCTATGGACTAGGACCTAGAAACCAACCCTCTGTTAGCAAGATCAGGACTAGATTCTACAGTTCAAATCCTCCCCAAGTTACTCCTGCTTATCCTCTCCATAACCTGCCTCACATCAGCCTCATGTAGGTATTCAGGTGGCCCAGAAACCAGTAAGTACCAACCAGTAATGATGCACAGAACTAAACACACTCTGCCTCACAGTCTGTTTCAGCCGTTTTCACTCCAGGTGCCTCTCAAGACAAAAAGCAGGAAACATTTGCAGTCTGCTGCTGGCAGGAAGAATGCACATGGGGCAAATCTGCAGAGCAAAATGGTGCCATTTCTTCTTATATTTGTGTTAGAGACAGGAAGAAGACAAGTCAGTGGAAACACTAGGGAAAGAGGGAGATAGCAAAAACAGTGAAGGGAAGAAATATATTTTCTGTGGAGTTTAACTGATAGCACCAGGCATCTAAAGTGAATTTAGATGTATTAAAGCACCGTATTTTCCTCTGGGTTCTCTGGAGAAACAGGGACTCTTTTAACAAGCTGGCTCCTCTATAATCATGGGGGTTTTATGCTGAAGAACTCAAACAAGCTTATGCAAATCCCAGTATGAAAAATTATGCTGTAAATACTGTAATAGTTACCCTTTATATTTTTCTACTGTGGAGCACTGCAATACTGACTGCCTTGCTCTGACTCACAACAATATCTGCTATCCATGCAACTCACGCTGCGCAAGATTTAAGTAAAATGTCATTCAAGACTTTTGGTAGAAAAATGACACAACTAACCCTGCAAGGAGCCCAAGGGCAGCTCAAGCAGCATTAGTCCCAAATCCCATATCAGGATCTAGAATGGATGACAGAGAACTGCATGGAGAAAATGTTTCCCCGACATGTAACTTGGGGAGCAACAAAACCTCTTGTGGTGTCTGTGGCAGTGTGGGGGAAGAGCTGTCACAGGAAGAGAGGTGACACACAGATGAGACCAAGATTGCAGACACATAAGATTGCTATCAGCAATGAGGGTACATCAACAGGATGGCAGCTGACGATAAGAACTTCTTGCTCCTCATGGCATGGGGTCCTCATGCTCCCCAGCTCTTCCAGCCCTGCAGGAAGTGTCTGCCCCTCAGGACTGTGGCTTGCTCTGTCCTCACATCCCATTGCCCTTGCTCTTACAGACCACGGTGTGAAATGGCATCCTTGCCCCTGAGAAGACAGAGCAGGTACTCGGGTGTCAAACAAGAGTCAAGTTTTAGCGCCTCGTAAAAGGTGTAAAAGATGCTAAGGAAGTCTCACATTTGACACCTACTTCTGCCCCTCTCCTTGTAATGTCCACTGTCTCCCATGTGTCTGCAGACATTAACTGGTGGTTCTTGGCTCTCCAAGGGTCCTGTGACTACATGCCAGTAGCCCAGGAAAGCACATCCACTGTCTACAGTTTTGTTACAGGTAAGCCATGCTTCTCCTTGAAAACTTGTGTGAGGTCTGCAAATTGCTAGAGGCTGACAACGCTGTCTCAAGCAACAACATTTTGCTCCAGCTCCTATGTAGACAATATCCACGGTTCTTGCACAGTTTAAGCTACTGGGTATACCAGTAAGCTTAGCAATTATGATGACAGTCACCTAATACTCAATGTATCTATGGCATAAGCTCTTGTGGCTACAGCTCCTTCAACTGTGTAGCACCAGGCATGAAATCATAAACCCTGATTTATCTATCAGTGTGGGCAAACAGCCATGCTGACACGGCCACACAGACTTCACTTATACTGCTAAATGCAGCACAGCCAGAAAACAAATTGATTTACAGGATCACAGGTGGTCAATACTTTAATTGTCAGCACAGTGTCTGGCACTGCTGGCCCAGGTGACACTCATGACTGCTCCGGGGGACAAGACTGCCATGTACAATAAAGACAGAAGGGTACAGATCTGGCTCCTCCAGACAAAAGCAGAGAGGCCATGTTCTGTGCAGTGTGGACAGGACTCATCTGTGCCACTTAGTCCTGTGTTTTTTGGTAGTGTAGATGCAGTCACAGCTTCTGAAGCAGTCCTGTGGGTGTACAGGCACACTCTGTTTGCACTGACACCCTTACATCGATGTAGACATACCTTATGTCACAGAGAAGTGAAATGACTGGCCCAAGGACTCAGGAAACATGTGGCAAAACTACATGCAAGAGGCAGGTGTGCAAGCTGCACATGCCCTGACTTAGCCAGCAGACCAAAACATTAGCATCCCCTCTCAGTGTTTTAAATAAGAATACACAGTTTAGTTTCCTCTAGGCAGCCACAGTGAACCTCAGTTTGGCGGTGCATTTCTCATTACCCTTCATGATGATATCAGGTTTGATTTGTTCCCCAGGGAAGGATTTTCTCCTTGCACCTCATTACCTCTCTTCTCCTTAATCTGATGTTCCTATTTGAAATGCCAGCCGGCATTTTCAGAAGTGTTCTTGACAATGGTTAATTATAGAAGGGTCCATCAAACTGCACAGATACAGGTCATGTAAAGACTGCTGGGGACTTGTTCTGCCCTCGGAAGGAGCAGCCAGTATGGCCTCTCTCCTCCCAGGTTCAAATGGGCTCCACCAGCCTGTTGTCACCCACTGTGTGGGGTCACTCATCTCCTCCTGCACAGCTTGACAGTCCTAATGGAAGCTGAAACTGAAATACTCTGTCATCCCAACTTCTCATCCCTTGCTGCCACTTACTTTGTGGGTACAGCAAAGCGCCTGGGACCCATCAAAGCAGGAGCTAGGACTCTTTTGATCCTCTCCTCAAAAGCACTGACAGAGGATAGGGCAGAGGCCGAGCTGCAGCAATTCCTGTGTGGCTGTAAAGAATGGCAGTGTGCTCACACGAACCATGCTCACAGCACAGATGCCGTCTGAGCCTACAAGAGGTCAACAGTGATCAGCTCCGTGTCAGTGCTGCTGCTCCTCACAGCAGCAGCTGTGCAGTTTGAGCTTCCCCTGAAGCACAGAAGTTTGTGCATTGTTTACTCCATCACCACAAGGATGGCTGCATCCTCACAATCTGGTACCTCAGGCAAGAACAAGCTTTCCAGTGGTCGGTTTTGTTCCACACACACCTCACTTGTGCTTTGCTCTGATGTAAATGATTACATAAGGTGCAGGAGCAGAAGAATCAGGCCAAAACCAGCTTTCTGTTTAGAGGAAAGGAGTGTTCATGTTGTTGTGCACACCATAAACAATGCCACATCTGTGCAAAATTTCTGCTGAGCTGACAAGTAATTGAAAGCTGTTGATTACAAGGAATAAAAACTTACTTTGGTCCTTTTCTGACCTAGCAAAGACCACAGTGGATTAAAAGGCAAACCTTGTGGCAGGAAAACCTTACTTTTCAGAATGAAAAGAGTGCAGTAACCATCTGCCGCCTCTGTATCTGCTACCCTGGCACAGAGGAAAAAAAAGTAACTCACTCACTGGACCCTAATATCTAAGTATCAGTCTTGGTAATGTGCAGGGTATGAGTCAATGAATTGGAATAACTCAGAAACTTCTAATTAATGACAGAGTCATTACTGCAACTTTAATTACTGTCAGCATTAGCATAGTTAGGCCTTTTGGGCAGGTGTTTGCTTTCAATACATAATCTATAGGGCACAGATCACCATCTTGTTCTGTATTTACACAGCACCTAACACTGTGGTTTGAGTTAATCATCACATCTTGGGGAAAACAACTCCACAAAAGTATTTCACTTATGCTGCAGCAAAACAAATCCCTTCCCCTTTATGGCTTCTCCTAGAACATTCTGGGTGCCCCAGCACCACTCCTGAGGTTACCAACACTTACTGTTTCCTTCCAGATAAAAAGGTTTCTGCCCTTTGGAAAAAACCTGCGCTGGGTTTCGAGCACAGCAGCTCTGCTCTTACATGTCTCTTGGTGTAAGATCAAAAAGTGAAATGCCAGATCTGTTCACTACGGACCTGATCCAGACCTACTGAGCTGCATGGTTTCCAAAGGGCTGGGATTGCTCTCAGAAGAAACAAATTCTTTTCCCCTCAAAGCCCTGGAGAAGACAGATACTGTTATTTGCCCAAGGAGACAAAAACATTACCCTTTGCTGCAACTCATAAACATTTGAAAAAAAGGCATCCATCCAAACCCAATGAGGTGCATATCCAGTAACACAGAGGACTGTAGACATAAACAGCAACATTGCTTGCCTTGACCCCAGCCAGTCTGCTAAAATGCAAATGCAATCCCTTAAAAAGAAAGGAAACTTTTAACTGATAATTCTTATTTGCTTACATGACACAGTGTCAGAAGCTCGATGTGAATTTGCATCTCCTTGGAAACCCAAGTTACAATAAGATGGATCAGACCTTCAGTTGCTCTAAATTGACATTGCCCCATTGACTCCTCTCTGCATCCACCTTGGGAACTACACGAAAAATATTCCATATTACTAACATGAGTTTGAGAAGTGTGAATTCTTTTCTCTTGTAGAAATGTGGTGTTGGTTGTTCATAAAAAGGTCTCCTTGAGTGCTCACTCTGTAGCCTCCTTAAGATCCCAAAGAGATACCTAACAGGACTAAAAGCTGTGTTTCATATTGGATTAAAAAACCAGCTCATTTTACACTGCAATCAGTAGCTTTTCCTCTAAGTGTTTCCCCAATGAGAAGACCTTTAATTGTGCACTACCACATCACTTCAGCAGGACGTACTATTTTCTACCGATTCACCGACATCTGTTGTCACAGAATCACAGAGTACTCTGAGTTGGAAGGGACCCACAAGGACTATTGAGTCCAGCTCTTAAGTGAGCAGCCAGCACAGGGATTGAATCCACAACCCTGGCATCATAGGCATCATGCTCAGACCAACTGAGCTCATCTCAGGGTGTTGCTTCAGAAGGAGCCAGAAAGATTTTTTTTTACCCAGATTTTAACCCAGCAAAGGAATCAAAAATCAAAGTATCACATCCAAATCTCACAGGCTCCATCCATGGCCTCCTGCTATGGGATACACCATGAGGTCCTCAAGGTCTCAACTCCTCCTGGGAGAAATGCTCTTAACACCAGGGGTAACTGCTTAATTTTCATTCTTGTATATGAGAATTGCAGGCACTAGGAAGTCTCCTTTTTTGTCTCCTTTTGTCTTCTAAAGAACATTTTGCACACCCAGGACCCACCTTTTACAGCCACAGAGATGCCAAGCAGGCTATCTCCTCTGCAATCCAGGCACCCCAGCCACTGGCAGGACAGAGACAGCTTCTGTTATTACTTCAATAAAATATTTTGCAGAAAATAGAACCATCAGCAGAATCTACAAACAAGCACTGAGCAACTCAGCGTTTATCAGTCTACTCATCCATGTCAGTGCTTTGTGTCAGCATGAAACATTGGTCTTCACAGTTCACATTTGCCCTGCTGAACTACAGCATAATAAAATATTTATTCGCCTCCCTGAGAAGCTACATGATAGCCATCAGTCATAAAGATTTAAAACAACTGAGTGGCAGCCACTCGCCCGTTATTAAACCTCAAAAACACATAATAAAGCTGCTTGATCAGTTCCTGGGCTACTGAGCTGTGCTCAAGTAAATACCTCTGATCTTGAATTTGTTTAAACCAAAATCTAGCAGGTTGAGTGCCAATGCATCTGAAAAGCTAAGTGCACTGCACAGTATCAGCTGCAGTTTGTCAGTCCTGCTCAAACAAACCTGTCCTGCCCCACAGATAAATATCCTTTCATGGGTCAGCAGACAAGTTACTGAACAAGGCTAAGGCTTGTGTTTCTAGCTGATTTCAATGTGGAAAGGCCGTGTGAGGCTATAACCATCACACTCATTTCCCCTGAGGTTTAACTTACAGTAAGAAGAGGGCAAGAGTCTCAGAGTTCTACCTCAAAGAAAATTTGAAAAGTATTTTTCTATTTCACTATTATTCATCGAGTCTGTGTAAGCCCTGTAAATAAAACATGATCACTCAATGCCACCCACAAAATGTCTGGTTTTGCAAATTCAGAGTAAAGGAAAAAATAGCTTAGGACTTCTCAGTTGTCAGTCTGTGAAAAATGACTTAATCTGCTTCTGATATTCATATATGTGAGCACAGTCTGATTGGCAAAACATGGGCAATCAAAATGTTTGCTTCCAAGGCTTGCACCTGGATTCTCCTGTGGTTTTAAACCACCAAAATACTCTGAAACCAGATGTATGAAGGAGTAATTCCAAAGAGAGGAGAAATGGCATTAGAGCCACTTTACAGTACATCAGCATATCTTGTGAAATCAGCAAATGCTGACTGCAAATCTGCTCCTTTAGAGAAACTCACAAGGCATTGATACTTGGACTGTTTGTGCTGGGATACTGCTGCAGCCTAAAATACAAGGATTTTTGTGTATCTTCAAGTGTTTTTATGGAAATTTCTTTATGGTCCTATCAGCTACAGTTCTATAGTGCTTGCCTGAGCACTCATTTAAATACTCCCACTGGATACACGTGCATGTGCACTACTTCATTTCTTCACTCTTGGACCTCTTTTGCGTACTTCTGTCTGGGTATTTTTAAGTCAAAGTAAGACAGAGGTGAATCATCTGGGGTTTTTTCAATACTTTATGCATCACTATCAATATTTCCTTTGACTCACTCAGCAGACAGCCTATCATAAAATACGCAGAATTGCTTGTGAAATATAAACAGGTAAGACAACAACTTCCAAGTCAGTGCATAAACCTGGCTCCTGTAAGGAGTGACACCACTTGATGAAAATATCAGGCTGCTTACAAGCAGGGTTTATTGAACATGCAGAGGCAGCTGGTTGGCACCAGCAATGGCACCTTCACAGTTGCTGTTGAATGTGTTAACACCACAACAGCTGAGAAATCCTGCTTCTTCCATCCCAAGGTTTTATCTTTTTAGGCTTGCAAAGTTTAAAAAATATGGTTCTCCCTGGAATCTTATACCTCTCCCACTTCAATCCCTGATTTTTATGGGAAATTAGGCTGGAGCATTTGTTCTCTTGTGAGTGAGTACAATGCTTGGATGAGATTTTAATTCTAGGAAAACAGCTGAAATGACACCAATGCTCCACGGTAAATGTATGGAATGCTGACACCTGCTGGCAAAAGGTTTAATGTCACTCATGGACAGGAATTTACCCTCATCTACACCCCAAAAACTCATTCCCATCTCACATGCACAACAGCCAGCCCAACCATGGACTGAGTTAAGCAAGACACCAAACATGAAGATCCAGAGCTATCCTAACACCATGAAACAGCAGCAGGAGTTTCCTGCTCCCTGAAAGCCAGTGGCTCTGGGCCAGTCCAAGGAGTTTCCCAAGATCCAAGGGAATGACCATGTACTTTGAATCTCAGCAAAACCAGCAGGGATTAACCGTGCCAGAAAAACAAATCTTCTGTAGCTGAAAAAGTGCTGACCTGATTTAATAGCCCGCTAAGCTGGCAGAACACCAATTCTAGGAAAAAGAAAGAAAAAAGAAGGCACAATTTTCTTCCAAATTCATGAGCTGAATCTGTTCAGCAGCAAGTATCAGAGATGGTACCTGGGATGAGGGGATGAGGGAAGCACCGAGCTGGGCACAAGAAAAAGGCAGCAGGACTGACCCCTCTGGCACCAGCCAGCTGCAAGGACAGCTCAGCTGTCTCACCAAACCACAGCTTCAACCCACATTCCTACACAAGTGGGCAACAGGGAAAAGCTTCCTCTCCTGTTCCTCAGATTGTATGCAGAAAGGCATGGAGATGAGCTTGGTGCTGGGTCTTCCTTTCCAAAATATAAAAATAAAGGGAAACAAAGATGTCTGTTTGGATTAATTACCACAGCCAGAAATACTTGCACGTTGGCATTTCCCCTGCATGAGTTGTTGTACAGACTCCTGCCACACTCCAGAAATGAATCTCACCACTTACCTGCCTTTCAAAGACTCCTGTCTCTAGGAAACAGTATGAAAAAAAATTACAATGCTACTGTTCACACTCAGTGGAGCAAAATTAGCCTCTTTGAAACAAAACCCTCGAGAGTCACTTGCAGTGACTTCAAGACCCTTGCCCATGTTGCTTTCATGTCTCTTCAAACTTTAATTGATTACAGCAGAAGTAATCTTTTCAGTTGTTTCGATGAGTTTTCTGCAAGAAGGCAAATGTGGATGTGACACTTAAGATGATTACAAGGAAAAACACTCTTTTAAAGCCTTAATGAACTTTATGAAAGCAAAGAGCTGTAGAGCTGCAGAGCTCTCAGCCTTTCAGGTTCACTGCAGGACACTGTGGCATAGGTGGTATTACAATTAAACCACACCGTGCTCATGGTTTAGTCTGCACGAGGGAAATTCAGGACATAAGGACACCAAAGGGCATTGCAAAGCAATGCCACATAAACACATGAACTTTTGCATTCCAGAGCATTTTTTCAAAAGCCTTTCCAAAAAAAAAGTCTCTGTAAGTGTGTCATACCTGTTTCTGAACAGAAGCACTGGGAGAAACTGAGCTAAAAGTGTCTGCCTTTACTTAGCAAATTGAGTGTTGATTATTGAGCTGTTTCAGAGACTTCTGGAAACTGGTGCATACCTCAAGGGGAAGGGCTGAGACCAGCTCCAGGGGAGAGTAACATCTCTGCACTGGGATGGAGTCGCACATCTTTCAGCTGAAGGCTGGGATGCAGAAGAACCGTGATGGAAACTTGCAATCACCTGCAATCTTTTTCCTCCAAGAAAGCATTTTCCTAGCTGTACCTGCTAAGGCACAAGCTAAATGGAATAATATAACATTATTTTAAGGATCTTTAATATGGGAACAGGCCTTTTAGTAATGATGTATCATTGTGGGATACTTGTGTGGAAACCAGTAAGAGATCTGTCCAGTGAGCTGATTTGAAAAGCAATGTTATGGTATGTACAGAAAGAATTAAATCTCCAGTGCCGCTACATGAATTTCACAGTATTTCTTTACCTGGGCATAAAATTTTCTCCCAGGCACCTTTTTTTCCCCAAAAGAATATCAGAGAAATTGTAAAGGTTGAAAGAGCAATGGCTGGAACTCCTACAGAACTGGAAAAGCTGCTCTACAAGAAGAATAAAACAGTCAAAGTTTGATAGAAAAGGACACAATAGATATAGTACAGGTGTAACTAAACAATGAATAATAAAAAGACTGTAAATCAAATATCCTTATTTACTTCTCATCATGGAAAAATGAAGTATCCCCTGAACTGAAAGCAGCAAATTTAAAATGAAAACAAGGAACTTAGTTTTTCACACGTCGCAGGAACATAATATAATATTAACATAATAAGGAACATAATATTTCACATTACAACTAACTAACCAGTACAACTCACAGCTGTCGGAAGGCAGCAGAGCCAAGGGCTTATTACAAACAAAATTAGATGCTTAGAGGAATGCTCCAAATGCCTGCTGCAAAGAGAAACCAGAACCTGTTTGTAAGGGGATAAGCTGGGGGCTGCAGCTGCAGAGGTAGGAAGATACTTCAGTTATTGCTACACAGCAACAAGTTGTGAGATTTCCTGACTCTTGTCAAACATGTGAGGCTGCATTGCATGTCCAGACCCTGTGCTGGGAGGAGAATCTTCCTCTCCACAGGAAGATTCATGACCAGAATGCTAATGCATCACTTGCACTGAATTTTGTTCTCCTTTTGCATATCAAAAATACTATGGATCATTGTCTCCAAACAGAAGTTCATTCCAAACTTTAAATCATTTCATTAAAAAATAAATTACATTAGCAGCTAAGCCTCAATTTTCAATTTTGTATTGTGCCATGCTCTCAGGTTTTCTTTTTATGACAAATGTAAAAAGATTTTAAATTATAATCTATCCCTTGACATATTTTTACTGCAAGTTTTAATCAAGTCTCCCAGAAGAAAAGAAAATCTAATAGTACCTTCAATCACTTTACAATCTTGTTTGGGGTGGGATTTCTTTGTTTTTTTTTTCCTAAGCAGAAACATTTAACATCTCTGCTTTTCATGTACCCATATTTCATTTATTCCAGATACATTCCTATCTGCATATAGCTAATTTAAATATTCCCAGTTACCTCTGACCATTATTTACTACACACCTTTTTTCAGAATGATTAGCATCATTTTGTATGGTCCCATTATGTTTTCATGGACAGCTGTACAACATCTAGTGCAGCTGAAGTAGCATATTAGACCTTTCCTATGCTTCCAGCCATAGCATTTTCTCCTCACAGTGTTTCTTATTTCTAAACTCTAATGTACCTCATCTTTCAAAACCCTCTCACTTCTGGTGCATTTTTTTTGGGGGGGTGGGGAGGAACCCATTATCCTTTTTTTAAATCCCATTTTATTTTGCAGTTCTAAGTCAAACCTATTCCTCTTAAGACTGTGCTGCCATCAATTCAGTCACACTTCTGAAGAACTGTGCTAAAATTTGGAATAACTAAGAATACTGATGGCATCACAAGGCCATCAGTCCCAGCAGCAAATGCAGAATCTTTGAATGCATGAATAAATAGCAGGAATTTAAAGACAGGTGAAAAAGAGTTTCTGCAGACAAAAATGCTTCTGCAGGGCAAACCCTGATGACAAAGTTTCAAACAGGGTTAATGGTCACTCAGGAATAATTTCAAACTACCCGAGGTTTGGAACTGTAGCCTAGAGGTAGCCAGCATTTTCCTTGCAAGAGGATCACATTCCCAGGCATAAACAGCCCTTATAAACCAAATAAAACCACGCAGGTAAGCTGTCCCTGTCTGTTTCTGCTACCAGCAGATTGTTGTAATTTATGCTACAGCAAGTCTCACAGTGTTCTGGAAATTAAAAGGGTAGAAAGATAAAACTACCATAACCTTAAAAGCCAACACTCAAAAGGTTACATGAAAACAAAGCTGCAAGAGGTTACTGCTAGACATGTGTTAGTATTTCCTCACTTTGTTTCAAATTCGGATCTTTCCTTTTTATTCATAATAAATTTTTTACCGTTATGGAAAACATGGATTATCTAGTTAATATTTCACTAATTATCTTGAAGTTACAACACAAATGCTGTGATCAGTTGGCCACTGAAGTTTTCAGTGCTGAAAATGCCAGAAGTCTCCACACTAAATTACAAAATACAACTCAAGTTCTTAATACATTCATTTCTTGAAGCAAAAATGCATTATGCTGTGGTAGAGTAGTAGCAGATTATTCAGCATTCCCCATTACATATAAGATGCTATATTGTCAAATGCTATCATTTTTTCAGCTTGGGTACTTATGCAAAACTGAGGTGGGGGCAGGGGGGGTTATGTTTGTTTTATTCCTGAAAAACGGTTCACTGGTTTCCAAAAACAAAGTTAACAAAATTAAAGAAAAAAAAAATTAAAAAAAGGGAGAAGCTTTGTTGCTCCATGTCTTGCAGCAAGAGCTTGAAATGTTGCTTGTAGTACCCTCACTGGTGATGTGGGGTTAGCCCTGTTCAAATCCATTTGAGCTGGGCTTACGCAATTCTGCAAATGTCTGATAAGCTGCCATTGGCACAGTCTTAGGAGAGATGTGTCAGGGTGAGTTCTGGGGCTCTCTGAGGATGCCCCCTCCACTGCTGGAGTCACATCTGCATGGGTGGCTCCACGACACTCTCTAGGACCCTGTGCCACAGAGGATGTTCCCTCCATCCTGGCTCCTCATTCCCTCCTCCCCACACACTTGGCACCAATCCCGCTACATGGTGAACTGGATCCTCTCATCTGGGTTCAAAACATCCCAACAAAAACAGGAGAGGGGAAAGCAGGAAAATACTCTTCACCCAGAGCAGCAAGTTGATCCAGCTCACCAGAGAGAAGCCAGAATAGGCTGAAAACATGAGGAGGGAAAACTTGTTGGTGCACAGAAGAGCACGTGGAGCTGCAGGCTCAGCTCCTCTTGACAGACTTATCTCAGCTGCGAGGACTCCGAAGGACTTCTGTGTCACTGGTTGCTCCTATTCCTGCTGACTGGGGCAAGACTGGGAACTGAAACATGGAAGGAAATGATGACTGAAGTTTCACTGAGACATTTTTGGTGCGACAGCCATTTTCACAACCCCTCATCATCAGCTTCCTACCAGCCCTTCAGTTGCATCAGTCTGTATCTGTGCAGTGGCCCTGTCTGAGAGGAGACTTCTGCTGGTGCTGGGTTGCTCCTAACCAAGACTGGTTTCCCGGTAGAGCTCCCAACATGGCTTCAGGGCCATCTGTGCTGGCACAGGAGAGAAGGGGTGGGGACCAAGAGGAGAAAGGGCAGCAGCTTATTTAATCAGGCACTGCCCAAAAGAAACAATCACGAAACTATGTCTTTTGTACTGTTTAGTACAACAAGTACTATTAAACCGAAGTTTTTCTAAGCCAAGGAAAAAGAGAAAGAAGCCAGCGCAGTGGGGAAGGAAATGAGTAAATTGGGACGGGGAATTTCCTATGTCTGGAAGCAGACAAGTGAAAGAAGACAAAGCACATGACCCACTCCCATTTGGCAGGGACAAACTATTTATGCTGGACCAGCTGCCCCTGAAATGACAGGCTGGGACTGAGAGCAGGAGGAAGTGGGGAATACGGTCAGAAAGGCCAGTGAAAGACACTAGAGGAAGGAGTTTCGGAGGGGCTGGGCACAGAGCAGAAAGATGGAAAGGGACATTATGGTGGTAGAGAAATTAAAGCTTGGAAAAGGAGGTCTGGCCCAGGGCCGAGACTAATCTGGGAAATTATTGTTTTGGAGGGAACAGAGAAGAAAATTTAATGTTGGAAAAACAAGCAAAAGAGTCTGTATTCACTGGTGTCAGCTCCTCTGCACAACTCAGGCTGCAACAGGATCCCGAGACTCTGCTGCTCCTCCATCAGCAAATACCACTCAGCATCTTTAAGTGACTGAATGGTGTAGTGACGGAGAGCCCACACAGAAATGCAGATCTCCATCTCCATCCCGAGGTTTGAATAGTGCACACTAAAGAAGCCTGCAGCTCTAACCTGAGCAGGGAGAGAGCAAACGACTGAGCAGCCACTCGTTCATGGCAAGGCAATGGTTAACAGCAAGCAGTGTTCATCTTCGGCCTCTTTGCAAGAGCCCAGACCATTTCATCTGGGTTCATCTTTTGAGGGAGCCCACACCCGAGGGACAAGGACTATGTGATAATGTACTTCGACGCCAGGGCAGAATCGACAGAGATTAAGAGGCTGAATTAAGTCTGTATACATAATCCCATTTCTTGCATTTCTTAGTCCCAATCCATTAGAGTAAGCAGATTCAGAGCTGTAATTTCTAACAAAACTTCATTTTTTGGCCAACAAAAATATTTAGGCCCAACTCCCTCTCTCCATCATGCAGGTGAATGTTAGAAAACTTGCTTATAATTTATTGCACACCTTCAGCTACCAGTCAGTAGTTCAGTTATGAACAGTTAAGCATATTTGCTCAAGCCTTCCAGCTGAGATCCCTGGCCACCTGCTTCCCTTCAAACAAGCCTTCAAGAATTTTACCATATGGAAATACTCAACCCAGTCTTTTTTTTTGTGTGTCCCATTAAGAATAATCTCTTTTTCAGAGGAATAACTTAGCTTTTCCCTCATATTTCTCAGAGCAGGTCTAAGTCATAATAAATACCATTACAAATGAGGAAGCCCATGTCCAGCTTGGTGAATCACAACGCCTCTCTAAACCACACCGAAAATGACGCTGCTGGCAAAGTGTTCTTTAAACTTCTGTAGGAGTAGTGATAAAAAGCAAACAGGGAGTACAGTTTTATCTGATTTACTCCTTCCAACATTGTGCAAGATATCTACACTTCTGTAAACAAACACTGCAACCTCCCTGGACTTTCATCAGCAGTATTACCTTAGGCAAAACCCAATACCAATGCACATTTATACTTCTGATGGGCAAAGATACAAATGGGGATTGGTACCTATTAAGTAAATGTACCACTGGCTTGCCCCAGAAGTTGTCTAAGTCTTTTCAATAGGTACAGCTGGAAAGGAACCAACTCATGCACCTACCCACACCACAACTCCAAAATATCTGAACTTCTTCCACCTTTGTTCTTTCTGTTATTGTGTCCATTTAGCCTAAAGAAAGCAACTTTTCATATGCCAATGAGTCACCTGCACACGGCAGAGAAGATTACAGACTTTCTCCTACCACAAAAGTAGTGATTGTTGTTTATGCCAACATGGTGTCATGTGAGTACTGCCAAGATGAAAAGAGGTAAATCCTGGTCCAACAGAAAAAAGGATCATCTCCAAAAGGAGGAGCTCATGTCTATTCAACACGGCTACCAAAGACTGGGAAACTCTAAGCAAAAATTATACCTAGTCTTATATTTGAGCTATTCTTAACAGTAACCATGGCTGAAGTTTTAAGGACAGTGTGAATTTAAGCTTTTTGTCATGCAAAATGAATACACTCAGAAATGACATGGCTTATTTATGTACCTGCAGGCTATTTCTTGGAAATTACATAGTAATTTATGCCAGCCATGGGAACATTACTAATGTAACACCATGTTATCTCCTTATAACAAATGTAAATGCCTCAGATCACCAAAGTATTTGATAACATCTCTGAGATAAATGTGCCATCCATGCGTAATTCCAACAATGGAGGATGGATGTAGCAGCAAGGCAATTTTCACTTCTTGCAAATGTACCAAAGTTCAAAAAATATAGCAAATGTACAGGTGACAAAAAATATAGCAAAAGGATTGTAAAGGCATATTGAGATGAAGTGTGTGTTTCTGTGGGGACAGATTAGGAACGTGTGCCTGATGCTGCAACAGTGGAAAAAACCTAAACTTATTCTCTAATTTACAAAACCTGTTTGAGGATAAAGGACCATGGTCTGACTTCCAATCCAAATGGCATTATTTCAAAATTACTGTACAAACAGTACAAACAGACTAATACTGAGCTTCAGACAGAACAAGTCTGACATGGACACACATCAGTTCTTACAACCTGTCTCTTGGCATCTCCCTGGAGAGCACAGGAGCTCTTCTGGCATTGCTTTCTGCCCCCAGCATGCTGCAGAGAAGGAAGCAGCAGCTCCAGGACTAGCCAGGTACCAAAGTGTGTTCCTGCCTTCCCCATCTTTACTGCCTGGCACCGAAATAGATCTCAGTGCACTCTATACCTGGAAGTCCTTGCTACCTAAAATTGTGTGTTTACTCTGTGATCTCTGGAACAGACTTGTTAAATTCAATTAACAGCAGCTCATCAGTAGTACAAAAGCTTGTCCAGAGTGCCTGAACTAAGCTCAGTCAACAGATGTATTTTTGGGTTACCTTCAGAAGTTCCTAAATCCCACCAATATACACAATTTTTTGACAAACATTAGAAAAAAGACAAACAGTGCTAAATATTAAATGTAAAGAAGATGACTGCATGAAGCAGTGAAATCCCTCGCTAGCTAAAATGTAGACACAATAAGGATTGTGAATTAGGAAAGAGATAATGACTGAAAATAAAAGAGAAACACACATGGTGAAGTGTTCTGGGAAAGTACATTGGCATCCCAAAGCAAATACAGGCCCGAGTTCAATCAAACTGAGTCACAGAAATGTTATGTTCCTTTATCAAGCACTAAAAAGCTGGCGAGTGTGTGAGAGGTAGAAGCTGTCTGCATGGTGAATTACAACCTGCAGAAAATCTTCCCAGACTGAGGTTTCAAGCACAAGCTCAACATGAGTTTTCCATTAATAAGATTAAACATTTCTGAAGATGTTTCAGGAAGATATTAAAGTGTTTACAAAAAGAATGTGAACAATGAATGCAAAGACACAAAAATTAAGCTTGTTTACAATCAGGAATTGGGGAATTTTAGGTTAAGAGAGAGGTTATTTGGGGATCAAAACACACATACACAAGTTCAATCTTAGTGAACTCATACCTTTTAAACCCTATGAAGAATCCAGTGTCTGAGACAGCATTATAAGATCAAACTAAAAATGTGAGAGAACAATACTGGAAAAGACTGTAATATTCGTGCAGGCCTACAAGAAAGTCCTTTCATTTTCATTAAAAGGTCTCAGTCCAGAGAGCTGTTCTACAAGGGCAGGCTCCATGTCAGCACTGCGATTCATCTATCCAACACAATTCACAGGATCGAAGATTTCAAAAAATTCTCAGTCTACAGGCATCACCTGAGAAGCTCCCAACCTTTCACGAAGCACAAACTAAAGTTCTCAGAGTACATCCCAAACCTGTGAATGCCCATGACTTTCAGTGGCAGCCTAAGCTAGAAGTGTTAGCCAGCCCCTCTTCCCTTTACGAGCCTCTACATTAAGCTGGTTGAGACTGCCCCGAGGATGCTCATGAATCAGACCAGGATGATTTATCTGGAGGGTTGAGTTCTCTCTCAGCTGCCATCAGTGCAGTCTTGTTCCTGCCCTGCCACAGGGATAGCACAAGCAAGAGAAAGGAGCATCCCTCTGCAACATATAAAACCAGAATGTAACATTTCATTTCGTTCTTGCTATCACAGTATTTCCTATGGGCATCCAGGTTACTGCTGCTCAACAATCCCATGATGCCGAAGAAAATACTCACCACCAGCAAGAGCTTCCTCTCTTGCACTGTCATCATCACTGGGCTGAAGAATATTCCAGGATGTCAAAGCAAGTGAAGAAATGTCTTCAGCTGATGATAACTTCAGCATGTCCATGTGATTGCTCTGAGGCTTGTAACGGGGGATGAAACACTCTTTGCCTTGCTTAAAAATGTCCTTAATGATTTCTTCTGTCTGGACTTCATCTGGCATGCTCAGAAAGATTGCAATTCTTTTGGATTCTTGGTACTTGGGATGGTCAATCACCTACATGGGAAATTGACACAATCGGTTTATGAAATGCTTTCAGAAAGATCAACTCACTTTAATTTAACACTAAACTGGAGAAAAATATTCACTGAAAAGGGTAGAGATACAAACTTTGATGAATCATAAATGGAATGAACTGACTTTGTTTCCTACTCCAACATTTCTATCATCAGCAAAATCAAAACAGGCAAATTTTATCATCTAGTGAACAAAACACTAGACAGGTTTGGGCCAGCAAAAAACCAACTTTGCAGACAATCTTCCAATCTCCTAAATATCTAAGCCATACAGTGCAGACATCCTCAAATGCCCAACATCACTGCAGAAAGATACAGCAGGCCAGAACTGCCAGCTCATGCAAGCCATGAGGGTTTAGCATTCCCCTCCTTCCATCCTTTTTACAGGCTGCAGCTCTCATCCGTACCTAGGCAGAACGAGAAGCACCTCAGTGATAACAACCCAAAGGAAAATTAGCACCAGAGCAGATGACTGCAGAGCACAAAGTCTTCCAAGACCAGGTCCTTCTTTCTTTTGTTAACCTGAATGTCTTCCCTCCAGCAAGCTGAGATGTATGACTTCAAACATCACCTGCTTCTAATAGGGGATCTTATTACTGCACATTTTTCAGAGCTTGAAGGAAAGATGGCCTTGCCATTTTTTGCTTTTCATGAGACTCTGTGCTGGGCTTATAAAAGGCTGAATATAGGAGGGAAAATAAAAAATGCTTATATTGTAAAAAAGTGTTAGCAGACCCATACCTCACTTGTCTCTGCTCATTCCAGACTGAATTCCACATTAAAATTTGAAAGGACGCTTTTAAAAGCTTGTCTTCTCACACTCCAGCACCTTATAAATTTTGTTACATCTGGACAACACAAATCTAAATGTGTCCCTACTCATTTAAATATGATTTATTCTACACACTTACAAAAATCTGTTTAAAATGTCAGATCATTGAGAAACTCCCTACTATCTACAGAACAGAGATCACCAGATCCCCCGCTCAGTGTTTGTATAACTGCAGGGTAACTTGTTCTTCTGAGCTTTAGCCTTTGCCCTGGCCTTGTTTTGAGACAAAAATGCCCATATCTGAGTCAAGATATGGTTCCCACTACAGTTTTTATTTTCTTTCCATCACAACAGTTAAAAACCCAGGTGAAATATTCAGAAGATGGATATAATTTATGAAAGGGAAAAAAAAAAAAGAAACACTCCAGACTAAATGATGGTGGATGTGTTGCATGGCCACAGAAACATCTTAACAATTCAAAACCATATTTTATTTCCCTTTCTATCTGCCTAACCCTATGCATGGATTTTTCCAAAGGATTAAGCTCTTAAAAGAACAGAATTTCCATGGTAGCTTTTGCTGCAAGAAGCAGACTATTGAGTCGAGCTGCAGACTCCAGAAAAGGGCTGTGGCTCATGTTGTTGAGGGCCTCCAGAGCCAAAACTTCTCATGGGTTTGGTGAAGAGAGAAACTGAGACACTGAACCCTTTTCCAGAAAGGGCACCACACAGGTCTCATCTGCTCTGATGTCTCCAGTGACACATTATTAATTAGGCTGTATAGGGGAAAAAAAATGAGGCTGAAGATGTAAACCCACATGTGAGCAGGAAGACACAATTTCAGACGTTCTCAGAATTGTGTAGATGCTCCTGCTATGACTCGGAGCAGTTTCTGAGAAGACTGAAAAAATTTCCACACTTAACAAATATTATCTGCCCTTTGTTCACCAGCTGATGGCAATTTCTGCAGAATCAGAGCATGCAAATAGCATGACTTTAATCATGAACATAAGCATTAAAAAAGAATAATCATCCAGAAGTTAATTAAATACTGGTGGCTAGGTTGGTGTGTGAAGCTATTTCATTTTGAATTTAAAGATTATTTTGAAATGAGGTTTTACTACTAAAAATGTTACTCAGGTGTTATAAAATAACCTGCTCACTTTTATTAGCTGAAAGCACTGATGTATGTTATAAAGCTCCATTTTTGGCCTTATATCATTCCAAGTATTTTCTCAGTGTTTTCAAAAATTTCTCTGTGCCTGCTGTATTACCCACCCCCCATGAAAAAGCCAACTCTACTTTCTGCACAGAGCCATTCTGCCTCAAGCAAGCTCAGGATTTTCAATTTGTGTCAGATTATTAAAGCAGGAAGATAACATCGATTTATGTCATATTTCCTGATGCCTTCTTTTAAGCAAAACAAAGGCTGTATCTCTTAGTGTGCTCTCACTAGAAGAAATGAGTGCTCTGTTGCTGAGTTTATCAGCAGCAGTTAGACAATGGCTGAGAACTCCTAAAAATTCAGTACTACATGGGCTAGATGCTTAAAAGTTGTGAGGATTCTGAATTTCTGAAGAGGATACATGCATATATTTACTAAAAATTGAGAAACCTAAGTCTAGGATGTATGATTATTAAAATGCATTAATATGAGAGAAGGACACTACGTATAGAGATATGTTGTTAAAAAGCATTCCTAATGGAAAAAAATGTTATGTACTTCTAGTTAAAATTCCTACAACCTAAAGTTTCTGTGCTGCCACATCCCACTCATGAAGTGGCTACACATTAGTAGTAAATGAAGTCTATAAAATGATTTGAGATCCTCTGGCAGGAAAATAACCATATAAATGTAGATCATCCAGAAGTACCCGCTGGTGCTGCAAAAAAAAATGAGGACTGTGCTCTATTACATGCAGTGACTGCAAAATAAAATTTTATTATGTTTATTAAAATGATAAAATACATCTATATAAAAACTGTGTAATCCAAATACAAACAGGACATTTCAAAAGTACATACCCATATCACTCTTTGCTAGGATACCAGTTAGGCAAACCCTGCTTGATATCTTTTAGAGTGTAAAAATTATATTAGAAATAAAATTGTGTGGAAGAAACACTGCTGGAAGATACAGAAGGGAGATGACAGCACGTAAAGCAAGAGTCCAAATCAGGCAGTGGCTGAGTTTTGTATGTATGGCCAGAACCAGGCTGGTGTGAAATGTCTGAGATAAACACCAGCCACCACTCCCGGGGAGCCCTACTTGCCCCCATTGTCCCCAAAATCCACGGGTGAAGTGTGACCACCCATGGGTGAAGTGTGACCACCCAGGGGTGATGTGTGACCACCGCTCCAGAGAGAAGTGCCGCAGCAGCCCAGGGGTGATGTGTGACCACCGCTCCAGAGAGAAGTGCCGCAGCAGCCCCGCTTTAGCCGGTGCCGCCGGCAGCTCCTGTCACAGCCCCGCTCCCCGGCAGTGCCGAGGAGGAACGAGGGAAGGCTCCGAGGCGGAGCTCACGCCCCGCTCGGCGGAAGGGCCCCTGAGTCACGGTTTCGCTCCCCGGCGCGGCCTGGAAAGTCCCGGCCATGCTTCGAGCCGGGCCTGGCTCTGTGTCGTGCCCGGGTGTCCGCACCCACCTT